>CM060420.1:157178869-157673869 GCA_030545235.1 Helianthus tuberosus
GTTCACAATGGTGTAAAATTAAAACGAGATATATCGGGATAGGATTCGAGTTACAGGAACAAGGGCCAAACCAACCACCCAGGAATGGAATCGTCGAGCGAAAACACGTGACATCCACCTAGAAGCAGCTTTTCTTGCCACCAGACCTTTCTCCATCAATTAGGAATCTGATGCCGTCACTAAACACATTCCTTAAATTGTAGCCATTTGTTGAGTGATTTTTTTTGGTGTCTAATCCGCATATATATCACCATTGCCCTTGATTTTCTTGACTGTATATCTCTTAAATTCCAAAATATACACGTGTAATTTTGTTTACGAAGATTTTTCATTGCCGAGAAACTCGATCAGAGAGTAAAAAATGCGTAAGATTCACAATGGTTTAAGATTAAAATGGGATATACCGGGCTAGGATTCGAGTTACAGGAACAAGGGCCTAACCAACCATCCAAGAATGGAATCGTCGAGCGAAAACACGTGACAACCACCTAGAAGCAGCTTTTCTTGCCACCGGACCTTTCTCCATCAATTAGGAATCTGATGCCGTCACTAAACACATTCCTTAAATTGTGGCCATTTGTTGAGTGTTTTTTTGGTGTCTAATCCGCAAATATATCACCATTGCCCTTGATTTTCTTGACTGTATATCTCTTAAATGTCAACATGTACGCGTGTGATTTAGTTTACGAAGATTTTTCAATGCCGAGAACCTCGATCAGAGAGTAAAAAAGGCGGCAGGTTCACATTGGTGTAAAATTAAAATGGGATATACCGTGCTAGGATTCGAGTTACAGGAACAATGGCCAAACCAACCACCCAAGAATGGAATCGTCGAGCGAAAACACTTGACAACCTCCTAGAAGCAGCTTTTCTTACCACCAGACCTTTCTCCATCAATTAGGAATCTGATGCCGTCACTAAACACATTCCTTAAATTGTAGCCATTTGTTGAGTGTTTTTTTTTGGTGTCTAATCCGCATATATATCAACATTTCCCTTGATTTTCTTGACTGTATATCTCTTAAATGTCAACATAAACACGTGTGATTTAGTTTACGAATATTTTTCATTGCCGAGAACCTCGATCAGAGGGTAAAAAAGGCGTAAGGTTCACAATGGTGTAAAATTAAAATGGGATATACCGGGCTAGGATTCGAGTTACAGGTACAAGGGCCAAACCAACCACCCAAGAACGGAATCGTCGAGCGAAAACACTTGACAACCTCCTAGAAGCAGCTTTTCTTACCACCAGACCTTTCTCCATCAATTAGGAATCTGATGCCGTCACTAAACACATTTCATAAATTGTAGCCATTTGTTGAGTGTTTTTGTTTTGTGTCTAATCCGCATATATATCACCATTGCCCATGATTTTCTTGACTGTATATCTCTTAAATATCAACATATACACGTGTGATTTAGTTTACGAAGATTTTTCAATGCCGAGAACCTCGATCAGAGAGTAACAAAGGCGTAAGGTTCACAATGGTGTAAGATTAAAATGGGATATACCGGGCTATTGTTCGAGTTACAGGAACAAGGGCGAAACCAACCACCCAAGAATGGAATCATCGAGCGAAAACACTTGACAACCTCCTAGAAGCAGCTTTTCTTGCCACCAGACCTTTCTCCATCAATTAGGAATCTAATGCCCTCACTAAACACATTCCTTAAATTGTGGCCATTTATTGAGTGTTTTTTTTGGGTCGAATCCGCATATATATCACCATTGTCCTTGATTTTCGTGACTGTATATCTCTTAAATATCAACATATACACGTGTGATTTAGTTTACGAAGATCTTTCAATGCCCAGAACCTCGATTAGAGAGTAAAAAAGGCATAAGGTTCACAATGGTGTAAAATTAAAATGGGATATATCGGGCTAGGATTTGAGTTTTAGGAACAAGGGCCAAACCAACCACCCAAAAATGGAATCGTCGTGCGAAAACACATGACAACCACCTAGAAGCAGCTTTTCTTGCCACCAGACCTTTCTCCATCAATTAGGAATCTGATGCCGTCACTAAACACATTCCTTAAATTGTAGCCATTTGTTGAGTGATTTTGTTTTTGGTGTCTATTCCGCATATATATCACCATTGCCATTGATTTTCTTGACTGTATATCTATTAAATGCAAACATATACACGTGTGATTTTGTTTACGAAGATTTTTTAATGCCGAGAACCTCGATCAGAGAGTAAAAAATGCGTAAGATTCACAATGGTGTAAGATTAAAATGGGATATACCGGGCTAGGATTCGAGTTACAGGAACAAGGGCCAAACCAACCACCCAAGAATGGAATCGTCGAGCGAAAACATTTTACAACCCCCTAGAAGTAGCTTTTCTTGCCACCAGACCTTTCTCCATCAATTAGGAATCTGATGTCGTCAGTAAACACATTCCTTAAATTGTAGCCATTTGTTGAGTGTTTTTTTTGGTGTCTAATCCGCAAATATATCACCATTGCCCTTGATTTTCTTGACTGTATATCTCTTAAATGTCAACATGTACGCGTGTGATTTAGTTTACGAAGATTTTTCAATGCCGAGAACCTCGTTCAGAGAGTAAAAAAGGCGTAAGGTTCACATTGGTGTAAAATTAAAATGGGATATACCGTGCTAAGATTCGAATTACAGGAACAAGGGCCAAACCAACCACGCAAGAATGGAATCGTCGAGCGAAAACACTTGACAACCTCCTAGAAGCAGCTTTTCTTACCACCAGACCTTTCTCCATCAATTAGGAATCTGATACCGTCACTAAACACATTCCTTAAATTGTAGCCATTTGTTGAGTGTTTTTTTGGTGTCTAATCCGCAAATATATCACCATTGCCCTTGATTTTCTTGACTGTATATCTCTTAAATGTCAACATATACACGTGTGATTTAGTTTACGAAGATTTTTCAATGCCGAGAACCTCGATCAGAGAGTAACAAAGGCGTAAGGTTCACAATGGTGTAAGATTAAAATGGGATATACCGGGCTATTGTTCGAGTTACAGGAACAAGGGCGAAACCAACCACCCAAGAATGGAATCATCGAGCGAAAACACTTGACAACCTCCTAGAAGCAGCTTTTCTTGTAACCAGACCTTTCTCCATCAATTAGGAATCTGATGCCCTCACTAAACACATTCCTTAAATTGTAGCCATTTGTTGAGTGTTTTTTTTTTGCGTTTAATCCGCATATATATCCCCATTGTCCTTGATTTTCTTGACTGTATATCTCTTAAATATCAACATATACACGTGTGATTTAGTTTACGAAGATCTTTCAATGCCCAGAACCTCGATTAGAGAGTAAAAAAGGCAAAAGGTTCACAATGGTGTAAAATTAAAATGGGATATATCGGGCTAGGATTCGAGTTGCAGGAACAAGGGCCAAACCAACCACCCAAGAATGGAATCGTCGTGCGAAAACACATGACAACCTCCTAGAAGCAGCTTTTCTTGCCACCAGACCTTTCTCCATCAATTAGGAATCTGATGCCTTCACTAAACACATTCCTTAAATTGTAGCCATTTGTTGAGTGTTTTTTTTGGTGTCTAATCCGCATATATATCACCATTGCCATTGATTTTCTTGACTGTATATCTCTTAAATGTCAACATATACACGTGTGATTTAGTTTACGAATATTTTTCAATGCCGAGAACCTCGACCAGAGAGTAAAAAAGGCGTAAGGTTCACAATGGTGTAAAATTAAAATGGGATATACCGGGCTAGGATTCGAGTTACAGGAACAAGGGCCAAACCAACGACCCAAGAATGGAATCGTCGAGCGAAAACACTTGACAACCTCCTAGAAGCAGCTTTTCTTGCCACCAGACCTTTCTCCATCAATTAGGAATCTGATGCCGTCAATAAACACATTCCTTAAATTGTAGCCATTTGTTGAGTGTTTTTTTTTTGCGTCTAATCCGCATATATATCACCATTGTCCTTGATTTTCTTGACTGTATATCTCTTAAATGTCAACATATACACATGTGATTTAGTTTACGAAGATTTTTCAATGCCAAGAAACTCGAACAGAGAGTAAAAAAGGCGTAAGGTTCACATTGGTGTAAAATTAAAATGGGATATACCGTGCTAAGATTCGAGTTAGGGGAACAAGGGCCAAACCCACCACCCAAGAATGGAATCGTCGAGCGAAAACACTTGTCAACCTCCTAGAAGCAGCTTTTCTTACCACCAGACCTTTCTCCATCAATTAGGAATCTGATACCGTCACTAAACACATTCCTTAAATTGTAGCCATTTGTTGAGTGTTTTTTTGGTGTCTAATCCGCAAATATATCACCATTTCCCTTGATTTTCTTGACTGTATATCTCTTAAATGTCAACATATACACGTTTGATTTAGTTTACGAATATTTTTCAATGTCGAGAACCTCGATCAGAGAGTAAAAAAGGCGTAAGGTTCACAATGGTGTAAAATTAAAATGGGATATACCGGGCTAGGATTCGAGTTATAGGAACAAGGGCCAAACCAACCACCCAAGAATGGAATCGTTGAGTGAAAACATTTGACAACCTCCAAGAAGCAGCTTTTCTTACCACCAGACCTTTCTCCATCAATTAGGAATCCGATGCCGTCACTAAACACATTCCTTAAATTGTAGCCATTTGTTGAGTGTTTTTTTTGTGTCTAATCCGCATATATATCACCATTGCCCTTGATTTTCTTGACTGTATATCTCTTAAATGTCAACATATACACGTGTGATTTAGTTTACGAAGATTTTTCAATGCCGAGAACCTCGATCAGAGAGTAAAAAAGGCGTAAGGTTAACAATGGTTTAAACTTAAAATGGGATATACCGGGCTAGGATTCGAGTTACAGGAACAAGGGCTAAACTAACCACCCAAGAATGGAATCGTCGAGCGAAAACACTTGACAACCTCCTAGAAGCAGCTTTTCTTGCCACCAGATCTTTCTCCATCAATTAGGAATCTGATGCCGTCACTAAACACATTCCTTAAATTGTAGCTATTTGTTGAGTGTTTTTTTTTTGGTGTCTAATCTGCATATATATCACCATTGCCCTTCATTTTCTTGACTGTATATCTCTTAAATGTCAACAAATACACGTGTGATTTAGTTTACGAAGATTATTCAATGTCGAGAACCTCGATCAGAGTGTAAAAAAGGCGTAAGGTTCACAATGGTGTAAAATTAAAATGGGATATACCGGGCTAGGATTCGAGTTACAGGAACAAGGGCCAAACCAACCACCCAAGAATGGAATCATCGAGCGAAAACACTTGACAACCTCCTAGAAGCAGCTTTTCTTGCCACCAGACCTTTCTCCATCAATTAGGAATCTGATGCCGTCACTAAACACGTTCCTTAAATGGTAGCCATTTGTTGAGTTTTTTTTTTGGTGTCTAATCCGCATATATATCACCATTGCCCTTGATTTTCTTGACTGTATATCTCTTAAAAATCAACATATACACGTGTGATTTAGTTTACGAAGATTTTTCAATGCCGAGAACCTCAATCAGAGAGTAAAAAAGGCGTAAGGTTCACAATGGTGTAAAATTAAAATGGGATATACCGGGCTAGGATTCGAGTTACAGGAACAAGGGCCAAACCAACCACCCAAGAATGGAATCTTCGAGCGAAAACACTTGACAACCTTCTAGAAGCAGCTTTTCTTGCCACCAGACCTTTCTCCATCAATTAGGAATCTGATGTCGTCACTAAACACATTCCTCAAATTGTAGCCATTTGTTGAGTGTTTTTTTTTGTGTCTAATCCGCATATATATCACCATTGCCCTTGGTTTTCTTGACCGTATATCTCTTAAATATCAACATATACACGTGTGATTTAGTTTACGAAGATTTTTCAATGCCGAGAACCTCGATCAGAGAGTAAAAAAGGGGTAAAGTTCACAATGGTGTAAAATTAAAATGGGATATACCGGGCTAGGATTCGAGTTACAGGAACAAGGGCCAAACCAACCACCCAAGAATTGAATCGTTGGGCGAAAACACTTGACAACCTCCTGGAAGCAGGTTTTCTTGCCACCGGACCATTCTCCATCAATTAGGAATCTGTTGCCATCACTAAACACATTCCTTAAATTGTAGCCATTTGTTAAGTGTTTTTTTTGTGCCTAATACGCATATATATCACCATTGCCCTTGATTTTCTTGACTGTATATCTCTTAAATGTCAACATATACACGTGTGGTTGAGTTTACGAAGATTTTTCAATGCCGAGAACCTCGATCAGAGAGTAAAAAAGGCGTAAGGTTCACAATGGTGTAAAATTAAAATGGGATATACTGGGCCAGGATTCGAGTTACAGGAACAAGGGCCAAACCAAACACCCAAGAATGGAATCGTCGAGGGAAAACACTTGACAACCTCCTAGAAGCAGCTTTTCTTGCCACCAGACCTTTCTCCATCAATTAGGAATCTGATGGCTTCACTAAACACATTCCTTAAATTGTAGCCATTTGTTGAGTGTTTTTTTTGGTGTCTAATCTGCATATATATCACCATTGCCCTTGATTTTCTGGACTGTATATCTCTTAAAAATCAACATATACACGTGTGATTTAGTTTACGAAGATTTTTCAAAGCCGACAACCTCTATCAGAGAGTAAAAAAGGCGTAAGGTTCACAATGGTGTAAAATAAAAAAAGGGATATACCGGGCTAGGATTCGAGTTACAGGAACAAGGGCCAAACCAAACACCCAAGAATGGAATCGTCGAGGGAAAACACTTGACAACCTCCTAGAAGCACCTTTTCTTGCCACCAGACCTTTCTCCATCAATTAGGAATCTGATGTCGTCACTAAACACATTCCTTAAATTGTAGCCATTTGTTGAGTGTTTTTTTTGGTGTCTAATCTGCATAAATATCACCATTGCCCTTGATTTTCTTGACTGTATATCTCTTAAAAATCAACATATACACATGTGATTTAGTTTATGAAGATTTTTCAATGCCGAGAACCTCGATCAGAGAGTAAAAAAGGCGTAAGGTTCACAATGGTGTAAAATTAAAATGGGATATACTGGGCTAGGATTCGAGTTACGGGAACAAGGGCCAAACCAACCACCCAAGAATGGAGTCGTCGAGCGAAAACCCTTGACAACCTCCTAGAAGCAGCTATTCCTGCCACCAGACCTTTCTCCATCAATTAGGAATCTGATCTCGTCACTAAACACATTCCTTAAATTGTAGCCATTTGTTGAGTGTTTTTTTTTTGGTGTCTAATCCGTATATATATCACCATTGCCCTTGATTTTCTTGACTATATATCTCTTAAAAAACAACATATACACGTGTGATTTAGTTTACGAAGATTTTTCAATGCCGAGAACCTCGATCAGAGAGTAAAAAAGGCGTAAGGTTCACAATGGTGTAAAATTAAAATGGGATATACCGGGCAAGGATTCGAGTTACCGGAACAAGGGCCAAACCAAGCACCCAAGAATGGAATCGTCGAGCGAAAAAACTTGACAACCTTCTAGAAGCAGCTTTTCTTGCCACCAGACCTTTCTCCATCAATTAGGAATCTAATGTCGTCACTAAACACATTCCTTAAATTGTAGCCATTTGTTGAGTGTTTTTTTTGGTGTCTAATCCGCATATATATCACCATTGCCCTTGATTTTCTTGACTGTATATCTCTTAAATGTCAACATATACACGTGTGGTTTACTTTACGAAGATTTTTCAATGCCGAGAACCTCGATCAGAGAGTAAAAAAGGCGTAAGGTTCACAATGGTGTAAAATTAAAATGGGATATACCGGGCTAGGATTCGAGTTACACGAACAAGGGCCAAACCAACCATCCAAGAATGGAATCGTCGGGCGAAAACACTTGACAACCTCCTAGAAGCAGCTTTTCTTGCCACCAGACCTTTCTCCATCAATTAGGAATCTGATGCAGTCACTAAACACATTCCTTAAATTGTAGCCATTTGTTGAGTGTGTTTTTTTGTGTCTAATCCGCATATATATCACCATTGCCCTTGATTTTCTTGATTGTATATCTCTTAAATATCAACATATACCCGTGTGATTTAGTTTACGAAGATTTTTCAAAGCCGAGAACCTCTATCAGAGAGTAAAACAGGCGTAAGTTTCACAATGGTGTAAAATTAAAATGGGATATACCGGGCTAGGATTCGAGTTACAGGAACAAGGGCCAAACCAAACACCCAAGAATGGAATCGTCAAGGGAAAACACTTGACAACCTCCTAGATGCAGCTTTTCTTGCCACCAGACCTTTCTCAATCAATTAGGAATCTGATGCCTTCACTAAACACATTCCTTAAATTGTAGCCATTTGTTGAGTGTTTTTTTTGGTGTCTAATCCGCATATATATCACCATTGCCCTTGATTTTCTTGACTGCATATCTCTTAAATATCAACATATACACGTGTGATTTAGTTTACGAAGATTTTTCAATGCCGAGAACCTTGATCAGAGAGTAAAAAAGGCGTAACGTTCACAATGGTGTAAAATTAAAATGGGATATACCGGGCTAGGATTCGAGTTACAGGAACAAGGGCAAAACCAACCACCCAAGAATGAAATCATCGAGCGAAAACACTTGACAACCTCCTAGAAGCAGCTTTTCTTGCCACCAGACCTTTCTCCATCAATTAGGAATCTGGTGCCGTCACTAAACACATTCCTTAAATTGTAGCCATTTGTTGAGTTTTTTTTTTGTGTCTAATCCGCATATATATCACCTTTTCCCTTGATTTTCTTGACTGTACATCTCTTAAATGTCAACATATACACGTGTGATTTAGTTTACGAAAATTTTTCATTGCCGAGACCTCGATCAGAGAGTAAAAAAGGTGTAAGGCTCACAATGGTGTAAAATTAAAATGGGATATACCGGGCTAGGATTCAAATTACAGGAACAAGGGCCAAACCAACCACCCAAGAATTGAATCGTCGAGCGAACACCCTTGACAACATCCTAGAAGCAGCTTTTCTTACCACCAGACCTTTCTCCATCAATTAGGAATCTGATGCCGTCACTAAACACATTCCTTAAATTATAGCCATTTGTTGAGTGTTATTTTGGTGTCTAATCCGCATATATATCACCATTGCCCTTGATTTTCTTGACTGTATCTCTCTTAAATGTCAACATATACACGTGTGGTTTAGTTTACGAAGATTTTTCAATGCCGAGAACCTCGATCAGAGAGTAAAAAAGGCGTAAGGTTCATAATGGTGTAAAATTAAAATGGGATATACCGGGCTAGGATTCGAGTTACAGGAATAAGGGCCAATCCAAACACCCAAGAATGGAATCGTCAAGGGAAAACACTTGACAACCTCCTAGAAGCAGCTTTTCTTGCCACCAGACCTTTCTCAATCAATTAGGAATCTGGTGCCTTCACTAAACACATTCCTTAAATTGTAGCCATTTGTTGAGTGTTTTTTTTGGTGTCTAATCCGCATATATATCACCATTGCCTTTGATTTTCTTGACTGTATATCTCTTAAATATCAACATATACACGTGTGATTTAGTTTACGAAGATTTTACAATGCCAAGAGCCTCGATCAGAGAGTAAAAAAGGCGAAACGTTCACAATGGTGTAAAATTAAAATGGGATATACCGGGCTAGGATTCGAGTTACAGGAACAAGGGCAAAACCAACCACCCAAGAATGGAATCATCGAGCGAAAACACTTGACAACCTCCTAGAAGCAGCTTTTCTTGCCACCAGACCTTTCTCCATCAATTAGGAATCTGATGCCGTCACTAAACACATTCCTTAAATTGTAGCCATTTGTTGAGTGTTTTTTTGTGTCTAATCCACATATATATCACCTTTGCCCTTGATTTTCTTGACTGTACATCTCTTAAATGTCAACATATACACGTGTGATTTAGTTTACGAAAAATTTTCAATGCCGAGAACCTCGATCAGAGAGTAAAAAGGGTGTAAGGTTCACAGTGGTGTAAAATTAAAATGGGATATGTCGGGCAAGGATTCGAGTTACAGGAACAAGGGCCAAACCAACAATCCAAGAATGGAATCGTCGGGCGAAAACACTTGACAACCTCCTAGAAGCTGCTTTTCTTACCACCAGACCTTTCTCCATCAATTAGGAATCTGATGCAGTCACTAAATACATTCCTTAAATTGTTGCCATTTGTTGAGCGTTTTTTTTTTGTGTCTAATCCGCATATATATCACCATTGCCCTTGATTTTCTTGACTGTATCTCTCTTAAATGTCAACATATACACGTGTGGTTTAGTTTACGAAGATTTTTCAATGCCGAGAACCTCGATCAGAGAGTAAAAAATGCGTAAGGTTCGTAATGGTGTAAAGTTAATATGGGATATACCGGGCTAGGATTCGAGTTACAGGAACAAGGGCCAAACCAACCACCCAAGAATGAAATCGTCGAGCAAAAACACTTGACAACCTCCAAGAAGCAGCTTTTCTTGCCACCAGACCTTTCTCCGTCAATTAGGAATCTGATGCCGTCACTAAACACATTCCTTAAATTGTAGCCATTTGTTGAGTGTTTTTTTTTTGGTTTCTAATCCGCATATATATCACCATTGCCCTTGAGTTTCTTGACTGTATATCTCTTAAATGTCAACATATACACGTGTGATTTAGTTTACGAAGATTTTTCAATGCCGAGAACCTCTATCAGAGAGTAAAAAGGCGTAAGGTTCACAATGGTGTAAAATTAAAATGGGATATACCGGGCTAGGATTCGAGTTACAGGAACAAGGGCAAAACCAACCACCCAAGAATGAAATCATCGAGCGAAAACACTTGACAACCTCCTAGAAGCAGCTTTTCTTGCCACCAGACCTTTCTCCATCAATTAGGAATCTGGTGCCGTCACTAAACACATTCCTTAAATTGTAGCCATTTGTTGAGTTTTTTATTTGTGTCTAATCCGCATATATATCACCTTTTCCCTTGATTTTCTTGACTGTACATCTCTTAAATGTCAACATATACACGTGTGATTTAGTTTACGAAAATTTTTCATTGCCGAGAACCTCGATCAGAGAGTAAAAAAGGTGTAAGGCTCACAATGGTGTAAAATTAAAATGGGATATACCGGGCTAGGATTCAAGTTACAGGAACAAGGGCCAAACCAACCACCCAAGAATTGAATCGTCGAGCGAACACCCTTGACAACATCCTAAAAGCAGCTTTTCTTACCACCAGACCTTTCTCCATCAATTAGGAATCTGATGCCGTCACTAAACACATTCCTTATATTATAGCCATTTGTTGAGTGTTATTTTGGTGTCTAATCCGCATATATATCACCATTGCCCTTGATTTTCTTGACTGTATCTCTCTTAAATGTCAACATATACACGTGTGGTTTAGTTTACGAAGATTTTTCAATGCCGAGAACCTCGATCAGAGAGTAAAAAAGGCGTAAGGTTCATAATGGTGTAAAATTAAAATGGGATATACCGGGCTAGGATTCGAGTTACAGGAATAAGGGCCAATCCAAACACCCAAGAATGGAATCGTCAAGGGAAAACACTTGACAACCTCCTAGAAGCAGCTTTTCTTGCCACCAGACCTTTCTCAATCAATTAGGAATCTGATGCCTTCACTAAACACATTCCTTAAATTGTAGCCATTTGTGGAGTGTTTTTTTTTGGTGTCTAATCCGCATATATATCACCATTGCCTTTGATTTTCTTGACTGTATATCTCTTAAATATCAACATATACACGTGTGATTTAGTTTACGAAGATTTTACAATGCCAAGAGCCTCGATCAGAGAGTAAAAAAGGCGAAACGTTCACAATGGTGTAAAATTAAAATGGGATATACCGGGCTAGGATTCGAGTTACAGGAACAAGGGCAAAACCAACCACCCAAGAATGGAATCATCGAGCGAAAACACTTGACAACCTCCTAGAAGCAGCTTTTCTTGCCACCAGACCTTTCTCCATCAATTAGGAATCTGATGCCGTCACTAAACACATTCCTTAAATTGTAGCCATTTGTTGAGTGTTTTTTTGTTTCTAATCCACATATATATCACCTTTGCCCTTGATTTTCTTGACTGTACATCTCTTAAATGTCAACATATACACGTGTGATTTAGTTTACGAAAATTTTTCAATGCCGAGAACCTCGATCAGAGAGTAAAAAGGGTGTAAGGTTCACAGTGGTGTAAAATTAAAATGGGATATGTCGGGCAAGGATTCGAGTTACAGGAACAAGGGCCAAACCAACAATCCAAGAATGGAATCGTCGGGCGAAAACACTTGACAACCTCCTAGAAGCTGCTTTTCTTACCACCAGACCTTTCTCCATCAATTAGGAATCTGATGCAGTCACTAAATACATTCCTTAAATTGTTGCCATTTGTTGAGCGTTTTTTTTTTGTGTCTAATCCGCATATATATCACCATTGCCCTTGATTTTCTTGACTGTATCTCTCTTAAATGTCAACATATACACGTGTGGTTTAGTTTACGAAGATTTTTCAATGCCGAGAACCTCGATCAGAGAGTAAAAAATGCGTAAGGTTCGCAATGGTGTAAAATTAATATGGGATATACCGGGCTAGGATTCGAGTTACAGGAACAAGGGCCAAACCAACCACCCAAGAATGAAATCGTCGAGCAAAAACACTTGACAACCTCCAAGAAGCAGCTTTTCTTGCCACCAGACCTTTCTCCGTCAATTAGGAATCTGATGCCGCCACTAAACCTTGTTCCTTAAATTGTAGCCATTTGTTGAGTGTTTTTTTTGGTTTCTAATCCGCATATATATCACCATTGCCCTTGAGTTTCTTGACTGTATATCTCTTAAATGTCAACATATACACGTGTGATTTAGTTTACGAAGATTTTTCAATGCCGAGAACCTCTATCAGAGAGTAAAAAAGGCGTAAGGTTCACAATGGTGTAAAATTAATCTTTTTAACAAAAGCTTGATTTTTATTCTTAGGCGGTGAATTTTTCTTTTTCAAAGGTTCCCTGTTATTGTTTTCCTTAGCATCATCACTCTCTGACCCATCACCTTGACTTGATGTGGATCTGAAACTACTTGGTGCAGATGACATAAAGTTTGCTAGCTCATCTTCACTAGGCAGGAATGAATAGTCATGACTAAGAGGAGGTGGAACTTCATTAAAGCCCTGGAAGCCCACACTGGTCTTGTCATTACTCTTCTTTAACCCACCCATCATGTGTTTCATTACAAAAGACGAATCTCTGAATTGACTCAATTTCTTTTCAAGTTCAACAATTTTGAGTTGTGCATCTGACAACTCTTTGCATTTTTCAGAAATCTCTTTTGTTTTCTCAGCCATCATGTCATGAGCTAAATCTATGACTTGAAGTTTTTCATTCAATTTGCAAGTTAAAGCTTCAATTTCAGCTTCATAACCTCTTATCTTCTTCAAGTATGTAGATTCATTTCTTTTAGCAAAAAAAATTGACTCTTTTACGTTTGACATCTCGCTTACCAGACTTTGGTTTTGTGTTGTCAATCTGTCAACCGCACCCTGTAGTTCACGACATCTCAAACATACAGAATTAGATTGTACCTCTTTCTCATGAACTTCTGAGGTTTCATCAGCAACAACCTGTTCAGCTTCACTCTCTTTCTCTACTTCAGCATCCACTTGAGCTTCAGCATTCTCCACTTGAGCTTCAGTATTTTTCACTTCAGATTCAGCATCACTCACAGTAGTTTCAGCCTCATCATCTGGCACTATCTCTGCCATGAATGCCTGACTGACATTGTCATTTCCCTGATATTGCTTTTGTAATGCATCCCACATATCCTTTGAATCAGTGTACTTTTGGAAGGTATGCTTGATGCTATCAGGTAAGGACATCTTTATTGCCGCCAAGGCTCTCTTTTCAGCATCAACCACCTGTCTCTCAGATTCATCCATCTTGTCATAAGACAGCACTAAAACCCTTCCTTCAATACTACGCGTAGGAGCAACATAGCCATCTATCATACAGTACCACATTCTGGTATCTTCACTCTTCACAAATGCCTCAAACTCCTCTTTCCAGTCAGCATATTCTTTGACATTTTTCAGCTTTGGCCAATGTTTAACACTCTCACTAACCTTGTCCATTCTGACCATCTTTAAACACGTTTTTATCGTAACCGTACTGATAAAACCGTACACAATTTCTCCGAAAACAGTGGTTACCAAATTACACCTTTAGAATCGTCTCGAAAAGACAAATCCGAAGATATATAATGTCGAAAACCGTATTCGGGATTTTCCAGAGTCTTTTTTTACCCTAAAAATGCAAGGAATTTAACGGTCCAAACGGTTCTGTCAAACGAACTACAGATCACTTTCTATTTGCAAAACAGTCAAATTTTCTCGACGTTTCCCAACGAAAATTCCACCCCTTAAATATGCTGTTAAATTCGCTGGATATATTGTTAAATTCGCTGGATATATTGCTAAATTCGCTGGGTATATTGTTCAAATTCGCTGGTCAACGTTCGCTGTCAAGTTCGCTGGTCAATTTCTCGATTACGACGACCTGTCAAGTCGCTGAAACCGTGATGATTTCGCTGTGGACAATCACACGGTTACCAAAGTCGCCTTTGGATTTACTTCGCCGGTCACCGAGATATTATGTCCCAATTTCGCTGGTCAGTTAAATATGCTACTTGAGTCTGCGAAGTTGTTAAATTCGCAGGTACTACAAATTCGCTGGTCCAGAAAATATGGAAACTTAATCTGTTTCAAATTTCTGAGATTTTCCAAGATTTCGTAACAATTTCCTGCAAAATCGAAACACCAAAATCAGTCCAATTTTTCGAAAATTATGAAGAGCACGAAGAACAGTCTTCGAATCTTCAAATCAGTTCAGCCGAATTTCTCAACCAAACAACCCGAACAATCCTGAAAACCTCCAAATCAGCAAATAAACAAAACAGAATATCAAAACAGCCAAGAATTTCGAAAATTTTTATCAAACAAACAGAAAAATTTCGAAACCCTAATTTCAGGTTTCAACAATTTTGAAAATTTTCCTGTTTCTGCAGCAAACAATTCTGAACCGAGCCTTCAAGAGCCTAATGGCTCTGATACCAATTGTAGGACCCCTATTCGTATGGATCTTTCACAGAATTGTCTTTCCAATCAAGAGTGCGGAATCCTCTTGATCAGAATAAGCAGATAACGTGTAGGAACAGCAAGACACTTTCAAACTGGGTTTCTATTGATTATCAAACAATCGTATTACAATCAATCAAACCCTAACCAACTAACAATTTCGTCCAAGCCTAAAGTACTCTCATGAAATTCTCACACAAACTGTTTTGGCTGATTGACCTAAACCCTAAAGCCTAACCTTGTTTATATAACACAAGGTTTCAACATTAGGCTGGGTTTGTTACATTGGCTAGGCCCATTTCGTCCCCCATCACCCAATGTGGATTTTGTTTAGCCCAAACTCTATAATCAAACTATTACAAAGCTAAACCCGCTAATTGTTTATCGTTTAACTAATTACAAGATATCCAAAGACCAAATCTAAGCTGTTGTCACAAACATGCACCAACAACTATTACAATATAAGCACTAGAAATAAACTATTTCCGCTACGATCTTGAGATGACGGAGGCGATAGACATACTGCACTAACAGACTACCCCTTGGGTATTGCCGCAGTCAATCTCAATCATTTAGTCAAACTCGTAGCGTCTTGTCTTTCTCTTTTTCACTGAGTCTTCTTGAAGCTTTAACACATTTTCAGCAACAAAGACTGTCTCTTGCTTGAACAGAATCCCGTTGGATGTGTCTTCAACTCCAGCTCCCCCTTTTGGTATACTCTTCAGGCTCCCCCTTTCGTCAAGCTTCCGTGCTTTTGGGATCGACACCTGGCTTTTCGATTACAAGCTCTTTTGAGAAAGTTACGTAGCTCCTTGAATGCACGCTCCCCCTTTCGTTGAGCTCGTCTTCAGACTCCCCCTTAGACTCGGCTATCGGGATCGTAGTCTGGAATCTGCAATCCTCAAACATTTATAAGTAAAACATTTTTAGATTTCCAGGTATCGTAACCTGGCTCCATCAAACTTTCTAAATCAAGATCCTGGGACTAAGATATAATAATATGAATATATCCAGTATTACTTGATACTCTTCCCCTATCAACAATCTTCAAAGATTTGGCAGTTTCAACGAACCGGATCGGAAACTAGCTCTTTTACAGATTTTAACAGTATAAGCATCCAAATCCCTCACAGATAATCATACAAGTCCAAGTTAATGACCTTGGAGATATCACAAACTGTTTTTGATTTTTGATTAAAACTTCAAGTTTCAAATTAATGAACTTGTTTTATTTTCAGAAACACAATCAGCATACTTAGATTTTGAAACTCAGCTTCCCACACATCGGTTGTCGAAAATAAAGCAGAATCAAAAATATTTTTGTATTTTTCTAAAATTATAAAGCAATAAAGAAATATTTACAAACATATTTACAGACAATATTTTTGTTTGAGTTTGCGTTAGAGGATCATATCAGTTTTTGACAAGTCACAAGTACCGTTGAGCTTAGTTACAGATTAAGAATTAAACAATTCACTTAGATTGTCGATATACTGATCCACTTAAATTTTCACACAAAGTTCAACTGATTCAGGATACGGATTAGATGTATTAAGAACTTAAACTCATTCATGTGTCCCACCTCTTGAATATACTCCCGTATCCAGATCCCAATATTCAGTCTTACAGGTGAGTATACCTAGATGATATCTTTAAGGGGAATAAATTATAGTACGAAACCGTGAGAGCTCAGGTCAGAACTTCCGTTCAGCAGAGAGATGACGGCTCGACTTTTGGTGTGTCCCCTTTAGAGGATCTTTTGTATTACAACAGCAATGACTATCAATCTTGTGAAAGTAATCATGTTTGTTCAGCCGTGAGGGTTTCGGCGTATTCAAGCAACACATATTTTTGTAATTTTCTATTTTTAACAAAAATTAAAAACAAACATATTTTTGGTTTTTAAGTTTTTCAATTTTTAGGGTTTTTGAAATATTGTTTATTTATGTACAGAAAATGTGAAACTCCCTGTTCAACCAAACCAGGGTTCAGCAGCCTCTTCCTCCTGTTGTGCCAGGCTACTCCAACTTCCATTCTCACAATCTTCGATTTTGTTGAGCACCTGCACATTCAGATTACTTGATTACTTGAACAATTTAGCCCAGGTCTGTTGAACCTTAGGCATTTCTACACAATATGTGTCATGCAGTTTTGGAAAATCTTTATCATCAAAGACTTTTTCAACTTTAACTTCAACTTTTTCATCTTTTACCGAAGTAATTTGTTTCTTAACACTCCATGTTTGACATTTCGGAGTTCCTCTTTTGTAAAAGTGTGATTCTTTTTGAACATTTTGTTTTTGAACAACTTTTGGTTTCCAAAACTCTTTGGGTTTTGTCATATCAACGGATTTTTGCCAACTTTGCGTTGTTCTAAATCTGGGTGTGTGAAAAATCTGTGTTTGTCTGGAATCAGACATAGTCTGTTTTGGTTTCCAAGTTTGATTCGAAGCAAACTTGTTTGTGTTATACCTCCAAGTTTGTTTTGAATCAAATCTGGCTGACCTTTGTTTCACACCCTCATATTTTTGTTTCTCAACATTTTCAGGCTTCTTTTTGTCAACATCCACAGGTTTCAGATTTGGACACTATCTTGCAAGATGTCCTAATTGATCACACTTAAAACATGTTCTTTTTGAAACATCTTTAACCTGTGGTTGTTGCTTTTTCTTCTGAGCACAAAACTCTTCATTAGACTGTTGTCTAAATTTGAGTTTTTCCTCTTCTTCAAAACTTTTTCCTTGAACAAAACTCATCTTTGCCTGAGAATTTGGAGTTTCATTTCTTTTCCAACTTTGTTTCTTCTTATAACCCAACCCAGCCTTCATGTTTTTCTTTTTAAAACCAGGTTTGTTATAAAAAGTTTTATGACCTTTACCAGCAAACTTTGAAATTTCAGACTTTTCAATTTCAACCATCTTAAAAACTTTATCAATTTTATCTGAAATCACATTCTGAATCAGGAATACAATATCTAAGAATAGTTTGTCCGATCCAATCATGGTGTAAACCAATCCTTTTGAATCATCATTCACAACTTTCTCAGATTTTATGTTTTTCAGATACTCATCATGAAAATTACCTTCATCTTCATCATGTGATTCAGACTTACCTTTTGTAGACTCATCTTTCAAAACACTATCAACAACCTTACTTACCACCTCTGAATCATCAGCTTCATCAGATTTGGTGTAAGTCACATCGATACTTTCAGGTAATTGGTCAACTATGTTCAGACCTTTTGCCACCTTTTCCTCATCATAAAAAGTATAATTGTTTCTCAATGGTGGTGGTACCTGATGAAATTCTGAACCAATACCCTTTTTGTTCTTGTCAGTATCTTTGTCATCTGGTGTGATGTTGAAAATTCTTTCGAGAATGTACGAAGAGTTATGGTAACAACCTTTTCTTTTTCAGCCAAGACTTGTTTAAGATTAGCAACTTCATCAACACACTTGTTTAATTCAAGTTGCTTTTCTCTAAACTGTCTCTCATACAATTCATTGGTTGTTAAAGTTTCAGACAGTCTTTGATCAAAACTTTTGACTTGTCTCTTCAAAGTATCATATGCTTCTTGTACTCTCTGACTCGACCATTTTAAAACATCATACTCTTTTTGAAAATCTTGAAACTTATTTTCTTTTTTAACACAACCAACACATTTAGCTGTACACATTTCTTTCAAAATCTTATTTTCTTCTTCAAGACCATGACATTTCTGTGTTAGCTTTTCAACCTTTAGTTTCAAAATTTCTTCTTTTTCAATCATTTCTTTACATTTTATTTTGAAAACATTTTCAAGTTTGCTTGTTTCAATATCTTTTGTTTTGATTGTTTCATCTTTTTCAATACAGGCTTTGCATATTTCTATGCAATTCCTGCATTTGTTCTCATTTTTATCAACAATTTCAATATTCGATAGATCAGAAGATTCATTTACCTTGGTTTCTTTCAGCACCGGTTCTTCTGTCTGATCTTCCTCTTTGTTCTCTTCTTCTTCTTTCTGTTCTTCTT
This sequence comes from Helianthus tuberosus, assembly GCA_030545235.1. Classification (NCBI taxonomy): domain Eukaryota; kingdom Viridiplantae; phylum Streptophyta; class Magnoliopsida; order Asterales; family Asteraceae; genus Helianthus; species Helianthus tuberosus. The sequence goes on from CM060420.1 coordinate 157,198,005, forward strand.
CAATCTTCTGCTCTTCTTCAGCAGCAAACTTTGCAGTACTCTTTACTTCTTTAATCAGCTTTTTCAACTCTTCTTCCTTTCTCTTTTTCATTTCCACTACCTTTGGTAGACTTGCTTCAAAAACTTCTTTTATCTTGTTCATTAAATCCGGCAAATAACTTTTATCAGAAAGCCTTCTTGTGTTAAAAGTGCCCTCATTTGGAAACAAATTTGTTACTGCATCAAAATCCACTTTTGACGGATCAACTACTGGATTACCCTGTGGGTCCATGTAACACTCTAGTTCTGCATTCCATCTCTTGGCTCTTTGTGCTTCCTTAAATGGTTCATCCAACTTGCTAATCTCCCATCTTGCACTGTCTCTTCTCCACCAACTATCATGAGCACTATCTCCTGACATTTTAAATCTTCTTCTTGATATTTGCCCCTTGTAAATCTTTTATCACCTTCAAACAAACAAACAAACGATCGGTTTAAAAATATCAAACTGAATCGGAAGAGTATCCTATAGAGTGAGTCAACAAAAGTCAATAGTGACAAAAATCAGTGCTGTCCGATCGGTTGGAGTTGCTGTTCGATCAGACGGGAAAGCTGTTCGATCGACCCTCTGTTCGATCGGCTGACACTGCACGACAAATCTCTTGGTCGATCGGCTGGGATTGCTGTCCGATCGGCTGGGATTCTTGAATCGGTTGGTTGTCCGTTCGACCCTTTGTTCGATCGGTTGACACTACACACCAAAACAAAATGCTGTTCGATCGGCTTGCACTAGACGACAAAAAGCTTGACCGTTCGACCCTCTGTTCGATCGGCTGGCTTGCTTTGATGCTGTCCGATCGGCTGACACGTTGATGTTGTCCGATCGGCTTGCGTGTTCAAATGATGGCACAAGACGACAAAAAAAACTTGATCGATCGGCTGGCACTTCGACTTCTTAGACCTGAATCACGTGTAAACAAACTACAAAACGACACTTAGCACATGTAAAACATTGGATTTCTACAAACTGTCATATGCACATCAATTGATATTATCAATAAGATTGTGGCCGACAACTAATATGAACTTTAAATGTGCATGAATCACGTGAACATGGAATTACAATTAATATGAATTATTATAAATGGCGGGCAAACAATTAATGATTTTACAAAAGATGCGAGTTACTTGAAATTCACATGCTCACCGCTAGACTGACAAGATAACAGAGTTGACCAAGAAAGATAGCAGTGTTGACTTAAGTGTCTTAAAAGGTGAGGTGTTATGAAACGATTTGCTGATCGATCGGCTGGAATGCTAGCCGTTCGGACAGCTGTCCGATCGGTTAGGTCAAACAAAGTCAAAGACTTAAATGTATGGCAGTGGAACGGACAGGTGTTCGATCGAACAACTGTTCGATCGATCAGCAGTCAACAAAGTCAAACAATTTATAAAGTCAGGTGCTTTGGAACGGACAGACGTTCGATCGGACTGCTGTCCGATCGGTCAGCAGTCAACAAAGTCAAACACCTTTTAATAAAATGCAGTGATACGGTTTGTTATCCGTTCGGCTGGGATGCTAGCCGATCGGCTGGCAAGTCAAAGTCAACGATTAAATGAATTGTAAAGAAATCTTTGGAACGGTTAGCTAGCCGATCGGTCAGCTGTCCGATCGGCTGACATTCATATGAACTTTAACATCAACAGCAAACATTTCTCAACCTTTTCGAATAGAAAATCTTAGATTTCTCCCAAACCGTTAGGAATTAGGATCTGAAAATTTGTAGGCTTGTAGATCAGGTACTTTCACACAACATATCCGAAAATCAGCAATTTTCGACCGTAGAAACATGTTCAATTTGACAAAAATCAGATAAAAACGTGAAGAACAAGAAAAATATGAAGAATTTGACAAATCTGGATGATTTTGGCTCTGAATCTGATCAAATCTTGTACGAATCTGTGCGTTTGATCTTCGCAACCGAGAACCTGCTCTGATACCACTTGTAGGTCCCGGTTTTGACTCCGTTTCGATTGCGAACCGACCGTGCAACGTGCGGAATCCGTGCACGAACGTGAGCGAACACACGAGACGTAATATAACTGTGATTCTATAAAAGATTTGATAACGTACAGCACCTTGAATCACGTACACAACACTTTCTCTATCTAGCTTTCTCTCTCTAATACTTGAGCTCTCCAAAGTGCAAATAGCCAAAAGTCCTAAATGAGAACCCTAATGGTTCTATTTATAGGACAAGGGATATAATGAGAGATCTCATTATTTACATAAATGTCACCTTGCCTTTTTCTAGATATTTCTAACTATTACAATATAAGCACTAGAAATAAACTGTTTCAGCTACGATCTTAAGATGACGGAGGCGATAGACATACTGCACTAACAACAACCTCCTAGAAGCAGCTTTGCTTACCACCAGACCTTTCTCCATCAATTAGGAATTTGATGCCCTCACTAAACACATTCCTTAAATTGTGGCCATTTGTTGAGTGATTTTTTTTGGTGTCTAATCCGCATATATATCACAATTTCCCTTGATTTTCTTGACCGTATATCTCTTAAATGTCAACATATACATGTGTGATTTAGTTTACGAAGATTTTTCAATGTCGAGAACCTCGATCAGAGAGTAAAAAAGGCGTAAGGTTCACAATGGTGTAAAATTAAAATGGGATATACCGGGCTAGGATTCGAGTTACAGGAACAAGGGCCAAACCAACCACCCAAGAATGGAATCATCGAGCGAAAACACTTGACAACATACTAGAAGCAGCTTTTTTTTGCCACCAGACCTTTCTCCATCAATTAGGAATCTGATGCCGTCACTAAACACATTCCTTAAATTGTAGCCATTTGTTGAGTGTTTTTTTTTGTGTCTAATCCGCATATATATCACCATTGCCCTTGATTTTCTTGACTGTATATCTCTTAAATGTCAACATATACACGTGTGATTTAGTTTACGAAGATTTTTCAATGCCGAGAACCTCGATCAGAGAGTAAAAAAGGCGTAAGGTTCACAATGGTGTAAAATTAAAATGGGATATACCGGGCTAGGATTCAAGTTACAGGAACAAGGGCCAAACCAACCACCCAAGAATTGAATCGTCGAGCGAACACACTTGACAACCTCCTAGAAGCAGCTTTTCTTGCCACCAGACCTTTCTCCATCAATTAGGAATCTGATGCCGTCACTAAAGACATTCCTTAAATTGTTGCCATTTGTTGAGTGTTTTTTTTGGTGTCTAATCCACATATATATCACCATTGCCCTTGATTTTCTTGACTGTATATCTCTTAAATGTCAACATATACACGTGTGGTTTAGTTTACGAAGATTTTTCAATGCCGAAAACCTCGATCAAAGAGTAAAAAAGGCGTAAGGTTCACAATGGTGTAAAATTAAAATGGGATATACCGGGCTAGGATTCGAGTTACAGGAACAAGGGCCAAACCAACCACCCAAGAATGGAATCGTCGAGCGAAAACACTTGACAACCTCCTAGAAGCAGCTTTTCTTGCCACCAGACCTTTCTCCATCAATTAGGAATCTGATGTCGTCACTAAACACATTCCTTAAATCGTAGCCATTTGTTGAGTGTTTTTTTTTGGTGTCTAATCCACATATATAACACCATTGCCCTTGATTTTCTTGACAGTATATCTCTTAAATATCAACATATACACGTGTGATTTAGTTTACGAAGATTTTTCAAAGCCGAGAACCTCTATCAGAGAGTAAAAAAGGCGTAAAGTTCACAATGGTGTAAAATTAAAATGGGATACATCGGGCTTGGTTCGAGTTATAGGAACAAGGGCCAAACCAACCACCCAAGAATGGAATCGTCGAGCGAAAACACATGACAACCTCATAGAAGCAGTTTTTCTTGCCACCAGACCTTTCTCCATCAATTAGGAATCTGATGTCGTCACTAAACACATTCCTTAAATTGTAGCCATTTGTTGAGTGATTTTGCTTTTGGTGTCTAATCCGCATATATATCACCATTGCCATTGATTTTCTTGACTGTATATCTATTAAATACCAACATATACACGTGTGATTTTGTTTACGAAGATTTTTTAATGCCGAGAACCTCGATTAGAGAGTAAAAAAGGCGTAAGGTTCACAATGGTGTAAGATTAAAATGGAATATACCAGGCTAGGATTCGAGTTACAGGAACAAGGGCCAAACCAACCACCCAAGAATGGAATCGACGAGCGAAAACAATTGACAACCTCCTAGAAGCAGCTTTTCTTTCCACCAGACCTTTCTCCATCAATTAGAAATCTGATGTCGTCACTAAACACATTCCTTAAATTGTAGCCATTTGTTGAGTGATTTTTTTTGGTGTCTAATCCGCATATATATCACCATTACCCTTGATTTTCTTTACTGTATATCTCTTAAATGTCAACATATACACGTGTGATTTAGTTTACGAAGATTTTTCAATGCCGAGAACCTCGATCAGAGAGTAAAAAAGGCGTAAGGTTCACAATGGTGTAAAATTAAAATGGGATATACCGGGCTAGGATTCGAGTTACAGGAACAAGGGCCAAACCAACCCCCCAAGAATGGAATCGTCGAGAGAGAACACTTGACAACCTCCTAGAAGCAGCTTTGCTTACCACCAGACCTTTCTCCATCAATTAGCAATCTGATGCCGTCACTAAACACATTCCTTAAATTATAGCCATTTGTTGAATGATTTCTTTTGGTTTCTAATCCGCATATATATCACCATTTCCCTTGATTTTCTTGACTGTATATCTCTTAAATGTCAACGTATACATGTGTGATTTAGTTTATGAAGATTTTTCAATGTCGAGAACCTCGATTAGAGAGTAAAAAAGGCGTAAGGTTCACAATGGTGTAAAATTAAAATGGGATATACCGGGCAAGGATTCGAGTTACAGGAACAAGGGCCAAACCAATGACCCAAGAATGGAATCGTCGAGCAAAAACACTTGACAACCTCCTAGAAGCAGCTTTTCTTGCCACCAGACCTTTCTCCATCAATTAGGAATCTGATGCCGTCACTAAACACATTCCTTAAATTGTAGCCATTTGTTGAGTGTTTTTTTTTGGGTCTAATCCGCATATATATCACCATTGCCCTTGATTTTCTTAACTGTATATCTCTTAAATGTCAACATATACACGTGTGATTTAGTTTATGAAGATTTTTCAATGCCGAGAACCTCGATCAGAGAGTAAAAAAGGCATAAGGTTCACAACGGTGTAAAATTAAAATGGGATATACCGGGCTAGGATTTGAGTTACAGGAACATGGGCCAAACCAACCACCCTAGAATGGAATCGTCGAGCGAAAACACTTCACAACCTCCTAGAAGCAGCTTTTCTTGCCACCAGACCTTTCTCCATCAATTAGGAATCTGATGCCGTCACTAAACACCTTCCTTCAATTGTAGCCATTTGTTGAGTGTTTTTTTGGTGTCTAATCCGCAAATATATCACCATTGCCCTTGATTTTCTTTACTGTATATCTCTTAAATGTCAACATATACACGTGTGATTTAGTTTACAAAGATTTTTCAATGCCGAGAACCTCGATCAGAGAGTAAAAAAGGCGTAAGGTTCACAATGGTGTAAAATTAAAATGGGATATACCGGGCTAGGATTCGAGTTACAGGTACAAGGGCCAAACCAACCACCCAAGAATGGAATCGTCGAGCGAAAACACTTGACAACCTACTAGAAGCAGCTTTTGTTGCCACTAGACCTTTTTCCATCAGTTAGGAATCTGATGCCGTCACTAAACACATTCCTTAAATTGTAGCCGTTTGTTGAGTGATTTTTTTTTTGGTGTCTAATCCGCATATATATCACCATTGCCCTTGATTTTCTTGACTGTATATCTCTTAAATGTCAACATATACATGTGTGATTTAGTTTACGAAGATTTTTTAATGCCGAGAACCTCGATCAGAGAGTAAAAAAGGCGTAAGGTTCACAATGGTGTAAAATTAAAATGGGATATACTGGGCTAGGATTCGAGTTACAGGAACAAGGGCCAAACCAACCATCCAAGAATGGAATCGTCGAGCGAAAACACTTGAAAACCTCCTAGAAGCAGCTTTGCTTACCACCAGACCTTTCTCCATCAATTCGGAATCTGATGCCGTCACTAAACACATTCCTTAAATTGTAGCAATTTGTTGAGTGATTTTTTTTGGTGTCTAATCCGCATATATATCCCCATTTCCCTTGATTTTCTTGACCGTATATCTCTTAAATGTCAACATATACATGTGTGATTTAGTTTACGAAGATTTTTCAATGTCGAGAACCTCGATCAGAGAGTAAAAAAGGCGTAAGGTTCACAATGGTGTAAAATTAAAATGGAATATACCGGGCAAGGATTCGAGTTACTGGAACAAGGGCCAAACCAACCACCCAAGAATGGAATCGTCGAGCGAAAACACATGACAAACTCCTAGAAACAGCTTTTCTTGCCACAAGACCTTTCTCCATCAATTAGGAATCTGATGCCGTCACTAAACACATTCCTTAAATTGTAGCCATTTGTTGAGTGTTTTTTTTTTGTGTCTAATCCGCATATATATCACCATTGCCCTTGATTTTCTTGACTGTATATCTCTTAAATGTCAACATATACACGTGTGATTTAGTTTACGAAGATTTTTCAATGCCGAGAACCTCGATCAGAGAGTAAAAAAGGCATAAGGTTCACAACGGTGTAAAATTAAAATGGGATATACCGGGCTAGGATTCGAGTTACAGGAACAAGGGCCAAACCAACCACCCTAGAATGGAATCGTCAAGCGAAATCACTTGACAACCTCCTAGAAGCAGCTTTTCTTGCCACCAGACCTTTCTCCATCAATTAGGAATCTGATGCCGTCACTAAACACATTCCTTAAATTGTAGCCATTTGTTGAGTGTTTTTTTTGGTGTCTAATCCTCAAATATATCACCATTACCCTTTATTTTCTTGACTGTATATCTCTTAAATATCAACATATACACGTGTGATTTAGTTTACAAAGATTTTTCAAAGCCGAGAATCTTAATCAGAGAGTAAAAAAGGCGTAACGTTCACAATGGTGTAAAATTAAAATGGGATATACCGGGCTAGGATTCGAGTTAGTGGTACAAGGGCCAAACCAACCACCAAAGAATGGAATCGTGGAGCGAAAACACTTGACAACCTACTAGAAGCAGCTTTTGTTGCCACCAGACCTTTCTCCATCAATTAGGAATCTGATGTCGTCACTAAACACATTCCTTAAATTGTAGCCTTTTGTTGAGTGTTTTTTTTTGTGTCTAATCCGCATATATATCACCATTGCCCTTGATTTTCTTGACTGTATATCTCTTAAATGTCAACATATACATGTGTGATTTAGTTTACAAAGATTTTTCAATGCCGAGAACCTCGATCAGAGAGTAAAAAAGGCGTAAGGTTCACAATGGTGTAAAATTAAAATGGGATATACCGGGCTAGGATTCGAGTTACAGGAACAAGGGCCAAACCAACCACCCAAGAATGGAATCGTCGAGCGAAAACACTTGACAAGCTCCTAGAAGCAGCTTTGCTTACCACCAGACCTTTCTCCATCAATTAGAAATCTGATGCCGTCACTAAACACATTTCTTAAATTGTAGCGATTTGTTGAGTGATTTTTTTGGTGTCTAATCCGCATATATATCACCATTTCCCTTGATTTTCTTGACCGTATATCTCTTAAATGTCAACATATACATGTGTGATTTAGTTTACGAAGATTTTTCAATGTCGAGAACTTCGATCAGAGAGAAAAAAAGGCGTAAGGTTCACAATGGTGTAAAATTAAAATGGGATATACCAGGCAAGGATTCGAGTTACAGGAACAAGGGCCAAACCAACCACCCAAGAATGGAATCGTCGAGCGAAAACACTTGACAACCTCCTAGAAGCAGCTTTTCTTGCCACCAGACCTTTCTCCATCAATTAGGAATCTGATGCCGTCACTAAACACATTCCTTAAATTGTAGCAATTTGTTGAGTATTTTTTTTTTTTGTGTCTAATCCGCATATATATCACCATTGCCCTTGATTTTCTTGACTGTACATCTCTTAAATGTCAACATATACACGTGTGATTTAGTTTACGAAGATTTTTCAATGCCGAGAACCTCGATCAGAGAGTAAAAAAGGCATAAGGTTCACAACGGTGTAAAATTAAAATGGGATATACCGGGCTAGGATTCGAGTTACAGGAACAAGGGCCAAACCAACCACCCTAGAATGGAATCGTCGAGCGAAAACACTTGACAATCTCCTAGAAGCAGTTTTTCTTGCCACCAGACCTTTCTCCATCAATTAGGAATCTGATGCCGTCACTAAACACATTCCTTAAATTGTAGCCATTTGTTGAGTGTTTTTTTGTGTCTAATCCGCAAATATATCACCATTGCTCTTGATTTTCTTGACTGTATATCTCTTAAATATCAACATATACACGTGTGATTTAGTTTACGAAGATTTTTCAAAGCCGAGAACCTCTATCAGAGAGTAAAAATGCGTAAGTTTCACAATGGTGTAAAATTAAAATGGAATATACCGGGCTAGGATTCGAGTTACAGGAATAAGGGCCAAACCAACCACCCAAGAATGGAATCGTCCAGCGAAAACACTTGACAATCTCCTAGAAGCAGCTTTTTTCTTACCACCAGACCTTTCTCCATCAATTAGGAATCTGATGCCGTCACTAAACATATTCCTTAAATTGTAGCCATTTGTTGATTGTTTTTTTTTTGTGTCTAATCCGCATATATATCACCATTGCCCTTGATTTTCTTGACTGTATATCTCTAAAATGTCAACATATACACGTGTGATTTAGTTTACGAAGATTTTTCAATGCCGATAACCTCGATCAGAGAGTAAAAAAGGCATAAGGTTCACAACGGTGTAAAATTAAAATGGGATATACAGGGCTAGGATTCGAGTTACAGGAACAAGGGCCAAACCAACCACCCTAGAATGGAATCGTCGAGCGAAAACACTTGACAACCTCCTAAAAGCAGCTTTTCTTGCCACCAGACCTTTCTCCATCAATTAGGAATCTGATGCCGTCACTAAACACATTCCTTCAATTGTAGCCATTTGTTGAGTGTTTTTTTGGTGTCTAATCCGCAAATATATCACCATTGCCCTTGATTTTCTTGACTGTATATCTCTTAAATATCAACATATACATGTGTGATTTAGTTTACGAAGATTTTTCAAAGCCGAGAACCTCTATCATAGAGTAAAAAAGGCGTAAGGTTCACAATGGTGTAAAATTAAAATGGGATATATCGGGCTAAGATTCGAGTTACAGGAACAAGCGCCAAACCAACCACCCAAGAATGGAATTGTCGAGCGAAAACACTTGACAACCTACTAGAAGCAGCTTTTGTTGCCACCAGACCTTTCTCCATCAATTAGGAATCTGATGCCATCACTAAACACATTCCTTAAATTGTAGCCATATGTTGAGTATTTTTTTTGGTGTCTAATCCGCATATATCCATTGCCCTTGATTTTCTTGACTGTATATCTCTTAAATATCAACATATACAAATGTGATTTAGTTTACGAAGATTTTTCAAAGCCGAGAACCTCTATCAGAGAGTAAAAAAGGCGTTAGGTTCACAATGGTGTAAAATTAAAATGGAATATACCGGGCTAGGATTCGAGTTACAGGAATAAGGGCCAAACCAACCACCCAAGAATGGAATCGTCCAGCGAAAACACTTGACAATCTCCTAGAAGCAGCTTTTTTCTTACCACCAGACCTTTCTCCATCAATTAGGAATCTGATGCCGTCACTAAACACATTCCTTAAATTGTTGCCGTTTGTTGAGTGATTTTTTTTGGTGTCTAATCCGCATATATATCACCATTTCCTTTGATTTTCTTGACTGTATATCTCTTAAATGTCAACATATACAGGTGTGATTTAGTTGACGAAGCTTTTTCAATGCCGAGAACCTCGATCAGAGAGTAAAAAATGCGTAAGGTTTACAATGGAGTAAAATTAAAATGGGATATAACGGGCAAGGATTCGAGTTACAGGAACATGGGCCAAACCAACCACCCAACAATGGAATCGTCGAGCGAAAACACTTGACAATCTCCTAGAAGCAGCTTTTCTTGCCACCAGACCTTTCTCCATCAATTAGGAATCTGATGCCGTCACTAAACACATTCCTTAAATTGTAGCCATTTGTTGAGTGTTTTTTTTGTTGGTGTCTAATCCGCATATATATCACCATTGCCCTTGATTTTCTTGACTGTATATCTCTTAAATGTCAACATATACACATCTGATTTAGTTTACGAAGATTTTTCAATGCCGAGAACCTCGATCAGAGAGTAAAAAAGGCATAAGGTTCACAACGGTGTAAAATTAAAATGGGATATACCGGGCTAGGATTCGAGTTACAGGAACATGGGCAAAACCAACCACTCTAGAATGGAATCGTCGAGCGAAAACACTTGACAACCTCCTAAAAGCAGCTTTTCTTGCCACCAGACCTTTCTCCATCAATTAGGAATCTGATGCCGTCACTAAACACATTCCTTCAATTGTAGCCATTTGTTGAGTGATTTTTTTTGGTGTCTAATCCGCAAATATATCACCATTGCCCTTGATTTTCTTGACTGTATATCTCTTTAATATCAACATATACATGTGTGATTTAGTTTACGAAGATTTTTCAAAGCCGAGAACCTCGATCAGAGAGTAAAAAAGGCGTAAGGTTCACAATGGTGTAAAATTAAAATGGGATATACCGGGCTAGGATTCGAGTTACAGGAACAAGGGCCATACCAACCACCCAAGTATGGAATCGTCGAGCGAAAACACTTGACAAGCTCCTAGAAGCAGCTTTGCTTACCACCAGACCTTTCTCCATCAATTAGGAATCTGATGCCGTCACTAAACACATTTCTTAAATTGTAGCCATTTGTTGAGTGATTTTTTTGGTGTCTAATCCGCATATATATCACCATTTCCCTTGATTTTCTTCACCGTATATCTCTTAAATGTCAACATATACATGTGTGATTTAGTTTACGAAGATTTTTCAATGTCGAGAACCTCGATCAGAGAGTAAAAAAGGCGTAAGGTTCACAACGGTGTAAAATTAAAATGGGATATACCGGGCTAGGATTCGAGTTACAGGAACAAGGGCCAAACCAACCACCCAAGAATGGAATCGTCGAGCGAAAACACTTGACAAGCTCCTAGAAGCAGCTTTGCTTGCCACCAGAACTTTCTCCATCAATTAGGAATCTGATGCCGTCACTAAACACATTCCTTAAATTGTAGCCATTTGTTGAGTGTTTTTTTGTCTAATCCGCATATATATCACCATTGCCCTTGATTTTCTTGACTGTATATCTCTTAAATGTCAACATATACAGGTGTGATTTAGTTTACGAAGATTTTTCAATGCCGAGAACCTCGATCAGAGAGTAAAAAAGACATAAGGTTCACAACGGTGTAAAATTAAAATGGGATATACCGGGCTATGATTCGAATTACAGGAACAAGGGCAAAACCAACCACCCTAGAATGGAATCGTCGAGCGAAAACACTTGACAACCTCCTAAAAGCAGCTTTTCTTGCCACCAGACCTTTCTCCATCAATTAGGAATCTGATGCCGTCACTAAACACATTCCTTCAATTGTAGCCATTTGTTGAGTGATTTTTTTTGGTGTCTAATCCGCATATATATCACCATTTCCTTTGATTTTCTTGACTGTATATCTCTTAAATGTCAACATATACATGTGTGATTTAGTTGACAAAGCTTTTTCAATGCCGAGAACCTCGATCAGAGAGTAAAAAATGCGTAAGGTTTACAATGGTGTAAAATTAAAATGGGATATAACGGGCAAGGATTCGAGTTACAGGAACATGGGCCAAACTAACCACCCAACAATGGAATCGTCGAGCGAAAACACTTGACAATCTCCTAGAAGCAGCTTTTCTTGCCACCAGACCTTTCTCCATCAATTAGGAATCTGATGCCGTCACTAAACACATTCCTTAAATTGTAGCCATTTGTTGAGTGTTTTTTTTTGGTGTCTAATCCGCGTATATATCACCATTGCCAATGATTTTCTTGACTGTATGTCTCTTAAATGTCAACATATACACGTGTGATTTAGTTTACGAAGATTTTTCAATGCCGAGAACCTCGATCAGTGAGTAAAAAAGGCATAAGGTTCCCAACGGTGTAAAATTAAAATGGGATATACCGGGCTAGGATTCGAGTTACAGGAACAAGGGCAAAACCAACCACCCTAGAATGGAATCGTCGAGTGAAAATACTTGACAACCTCCTAAAAGCAGCTTTTCTTGCCACCAGACCTTTCTCCATCAATTAGGAATCTGATGCCGTCACTAAACACGTTCCTTCAATTGTAGCCATTTGTTGAGTGTTTTTTTGGTGTCTAATCCGCAAATATATCACCATTGCTCTTGATTTTCTTGACTGTATATCTCTTAAATATCAACATATACATGTGTGATTTAGTTTACGAAGATTTTTCAAAGCCGAGAACCTCTATAAGAGAGTAAAAAAGGTGTAAGGTTCACAATGGTGTAAAATTAAAATGGGATATACCGGGCTAGGATTCGAGTTACAGGAACAAGGGCCAAACCAACCACCCAAAAATGGAATCATCGAGCGAAAACACTTGAGAACCTACTAGAAGCAGCTTTTGTTGCCACCAGACCTTTTTCCATCAATTAGAAATCTGATGCCGTCAATAAACACATTCCTTAAATTGTAGCCGTTTGTTGAGTGATTTTTTTTTGGTGTCTAATCCGCATATATATCACCATTGCCCTTGATTTTCTTGAGTGTATATCTCGTAAATGTCAACATATACATGTGTGATTTAGTTTACAAAGATTTTTCAATGCCGAGAACCTCGATCAGAGAGAAAAAAGGCGTACGGTTCACAATGGTGTAAAATTAAAATGGGATATACCGGGCTAGGATTCGAGTTACAGGAACAAGGGCCATACCAACCACCCAAGATTGGAATCGTCGAGCGAAAACACTTGACAAGCTCCTAGAAGCAGCTTTGCTTACCACCAGACCTTTCTTCATCAATTAGGAATCTGATGCCGCCACTAAACACATTTCGTAAATTGTAGCCATTTGTTGAGTGATTTTTTTGGTGTCTAATCCGCATATATATCACCATTTCCCTTGATTTTCTTGACCGTATATCTCTTAAATGTCAACATATACATGTGTGATTTAGTTTACGAAGATTTTTCAATGTCGAGAACCTCGACCAGAGAGTAAAAAAGGCGTAAGGTTCACAACGGTGTAAAATTAAAATGGGATATACCGGGCTAGGATTCGAGTTACAGGAACAAGGGCCAAACCAACCACCCTAGAATGGAATCGTCGAGCGAAAACACTTGACAACCTCCTAGAAGAAGCTTTTCTTGCCACCAGACCTTTCTCCATCAATTAGGAATCTGATGCCGTCACTAAACACATTCCTTAAATTGTAGCCATTTGTTGAGTGTTTTTTTTTTTGTGTCTAATCCGCATATATATCACCATTGCCCTTGATTTTCTTGACTGTATATCTCTTAAATGTCAACATATACACGTATGATTTAGTTTACGAAGAGTTTTCAATGCCGAGAACCTCGATCAGAGAGTAAAAACGGCATAAGGTTCACAACGGTGTAAAATTAAAATGGGATTTAACGGGCTAGGATTTGAGTTACAGGAACAAGGGCCAAACCAACCACCCTAGAATGGAATCGTCGAGCGAAAACACTTGACAATCTCCTAGAAGCAGCTTTTCTTGCTACCAGACATTTCTTCATCAATTAGGAATCTGATGCCGTCACTAAACACATTCCTTAAATTGTAGCCATTTGTTGAGTGTTTTTTTTTTGGTGTCTAATCCGCATATATATCACCATTGCCCTTGATTTTCTTGACTGTATATCTCTTAAATGTCACCATATACACGTGTGATTTAGTTTACGAAGATTTTTCAATGCCGAGAATCTCGATCAGAGAGTAAAAAAAGGCGTAAGGTTCACAATGGTGTAAGATTAAAATGGGATATACCGGGCTTAGATTCGAGTTACAGGAACAAGGGCCAAACCAACCACCCAAGAATGGAATCGTCGAGCGAAAACGCTTGACAACCTCCAAGAAGCAGCTTTTCTTACCCCCAGACCTTTCTCCATCAATTAGGAATCTGATGTCGTCACTAAACACATTCCTTAAATTGTTGCCATTTGTTGAGTGTTTTTTTTTTTTTGGTGTCTAATCCGCATATATATCACCATTGCCGTTGATTTTCTTGATTGTATATCTCTTAAATGTCAACATATACACGTGAGATTTAGTTGACGAAGATTTTTCAATGCCGAGAACCGCGATCAGAGAGTAAAAAAGGCGTAAGGTTCACAATGGTGTAAAATTAAAATGGGATATACCGGGCAAGGATTCGAGTTACAGGAACAAGGGCCAAACCAACCACCCAAGAATGGAATCGTCGAGCGAAAACACTTGACAACCTCCTAGAAGCAGCTTTTCTTGCCACCAGACCTTTCTCCATCAATTAGGAATCTGATGCTGTCAATAAACACATTCCTTAAATTGTAGCCATTTGTTGAGTGTTTTTTTTTGTGTGTCTAATCCGCATATATATCACCATTGCCCTTGATTTTCTTGACTGTATATCTTTTAAATGTCAACATATACACGTGTGATTTAGTTTACGAAGATTTTTCAATGCCGAGAACCTCTATCAGAGAGTAAAAAAGGCGTAAGGTTCACAATGGTGTAAAATTAAAATGGGATGTACCGGGCAAGGATTCGAGTTACAGGAACAAGGGCCAAACCAACCACCCAAGAATGGAATCGTCGAGCGAAAACACTTGACAACCTCCTAGAAGCAGCTTTTCTTGCCACCAGACCTTTCTCCATCAATTAGGAATCTGATGCCGTCACTAAACACATTCCTAAAATTGTAGCCATTTGTTGAGTGTTTTTTTTTTGTGTCTAATCCGCATATATATCACCATTGCCCTTGATTTTCTTGACTGTATATCTCTTAAATGTCAACATATACACGTGTGATTTAGTTTACGAAGATTTTTCAATGCCGAGAACCTCGATCAGAGAGTAAAAAAGGCATAAGGTTCACAACGGTGTAAAATTAAAATGGGATATACCGGGCTAGGATTCGAGTTACAGGAACAAGGACCAAACCAACCACCCTATAATGGAATCGTCGAGCGAAAACACTTGACAATCTCCTAGAAGCAGCTTTTCTTGCCACCAGACCTTTCTCCATCAATTAGGAATCTGATGCCGTCACTAAACACATTCCTTAAATTGTAGCCATTTGTTGAGTGTTTTTTTTGGTGTTTAATTGGCAAATATATCACCATTGCTCTTGATTTTCTTGACTGTATATCCCTTAAATATCAACATATACACGTGTGATTTAGTTTACGAATATTTTTCAAAGCCGAGAACCTCTATCAGAGAGTAAAAAAGGCGTAAGGTTCACAATGGTGTAAAATTAAAATGGGATATATCCGGCTAGGATTCGAGTTACAGGAATAAGGGCCAAACCAACCACCCAAGAATGGAATCGTCGAGCGAAAACACTTGACAACTTACTAGAAGCAGCTTTTGTTGCCACCAGACCTTTCTCCATCAATTAGGAATCTGATGCCGTCACTAAACACATTCTTTAAATTGTAGCCATTTGTTGAGTTTTTTTTTTGTGTCTAATCCGCATATATATCACCATTGCCCTTGATTTTCTTGACTGTATATCTCTTAAATGTCAACATATACAGGTGTGATTTAGTTTACGAAGCTTTTTCAATGCCGAGAACCTCGATCAGAGAGTAAAAATTGCGTAAGGTTTACAATGGTGTAAAATTAAAATGGGATATACCGGGCAAGGATTCGAGTTACAGGAACATGGGCCAAACGAACCACCCAAGAATGGAATCGTCGAGCGAAAACACTTGACAATCTCCTAGAAGCTGCTTTTCTTGCCACCAGACCTTTCTCCATCAATTAGGAATCTGATGCCGTCACTAAACACATTCCTTAAATTGTAGCCATTTGTTGAGTTTTGTTTTTGGTTTCTAATCCGCATATATATCACCATTATCCTTCATTTTCTTGACTGCATATCTCTTAAATGTCAACATATACACGTGTAATTTAGATTACGAATATTTTTCAATGCCGAGAACCTCGATCAGAGAGTAAAAAAGGCGTAAGGTTCACAATGGTGTAAGATTAAAATGGGATATACCGGGCTAGGAATCGAGTTATAGGAACAAGGGCCAAACCAACCACCCAAGAATGGAATCGTGGAGCGAAAATATTGAACAAAACCTCCTAGAAGCAACTTTTCTTACCACTAGACCTTTCTCTATCAATTTGGAATCTGAGGCCGTCACTAAACACATTCCTTAAATTGTAGCCATTTGTTGAGTGTTTTTTTTTTTGTGTCTAATCCGCATATATATCAACATTTCCCTTGATTTTCTTGACTGTATATCTCTTAAATATCAACATATACAGGTGTGATTTAGTTTACGAAGCTTTTTCAATGCCGAGAACCTCGATCAGAGAGTAAAAAATGCGTAAGGTTTACAATGGTGTAAAATTAAAATGGGATATACCGGGCAAGGATTCGAGTTACAGGAACATGGGGCAAACCAACCACCCAAGAATGGAATCGTCGAGCGAAAACACTTGACAATCTCCTAGAAGCAGCTTTTCTTGCCACCAGACCTTTCTCTATCAATTTGGAATCTGATGCCGTCACTAAACACATTCCTTAAATTGTAGCCATTTGTTGAGTGTTTTTTTTTGTGTCTAATCCGCATATATATCACCATTGCCCTTGATTTTCTTGACTGTATATCTCTTAAATGTCAACATATACACGTGTGATTTAGTTTACGAAGCTATTTCAATGCCGAGAACCTCGATCAGAGAGTAAAAAATGCGTAAGGTTTACAATGGTGTAAAATTAAAATGGGATATACCGGGCAAGGATTCGAGTTACAGGAACATGGGCCAAACCAACCACCCAAGAATGGAATCGTCGAGCGAAAACACTTGACAATCTCCTAGAAGCTGCTTTTCTTGCCACCAGACCTTTCTCCATCAATTAGGAATCTGATACCGTCACTAAACACATTCCTTAAATTGTAGCCATTTGTTGAGTGTTTTTTTTTTGTCTAATCCGCATATATATCACCATTGCCCTTGATTTTCTTGACTGTATATCTCTTAAATGTCACCATATACACGTGTGATTTAGTTTACGAAGATTTTTCAATGCCGAGAACCTCGATCAGAGAGTAAAAAAGGCGTAAGGTTCACAATAGTGTAAGATTAAAATGGGATATACCGGGCTTAGATTCGAGTTACAGGAACAAGGGCAAAACCAACCACCCAAGAATGGAATCATCGAGCGAAAACACTTGACAATCTCCTTGAAGCAGCTTTTATTGCCACCAGACCTTTCTCCATCAATTAGGAATCTGATGTCGTCACTAAACACATTCCTTAAATTGTTGCCATTTGTTAAGTGTTTTTTTTGTGTCTAATCCGCATATATATAACCATTGCCCTTGATTTTCTTGATTGTATATCTCTTAAATGTCAACATATACACGTGAGATTTAGTTTTCGAAGATTTTTCAATGCCGAGAACCTCGATCAGAGAGTAAAAAAGGCGTAAGGTTCACAATGGTGTAAAATTAAAATGGGATATACCTGGCTAGGATTCGCGTTACAGGAACAAGGGCCAACCCAACCACCCAAGAATGGAATCGTCGAGTGAAAACACTTGACAATCTCCTTGAAGCAGCTTTTATTGCCACCAGACCTTTCTCCATCAATTAGGAATCTGATGCCGTCACTAAACACATTCCTTAAATTGTAGCCATTTGTTGAGTGTTTTTTTTTTGTGTCTAATCCGCATATATATCACCATTGCCCTTGATTTTCTTGACTGTATATCTCTTAAATGTCACCATATACACGTGTGATTTAGTTTACGAAGATTTTTCAATGCCGAGAACCTCGATCAGAGAGTAAAAAAGGCGTAAGGTTCACAATGGTGTAAGATTAAAATGGGATATACGGGGCTTAGATTCGAGTTACAGGAACAAGGGCAAAACCAACCACCCAAGAATGGAATCGTCGAGCGAAAACACTTGACAATCTCCTTGAAGCAGCTTTTATTTACACCAGACCTTTCTCCATCAATTAGGAATCTGATGTCGTCACTAAACACATTCCTTAAATTGTTGCCATTTGTTGAGTGTTTTTTTTTTGTGTCTAATCCGCATATATATCACCATTGCCCTTGATTTTCTTGATTGTATATCTCTTAAATGTCAACATATACACGTGAGATTTAGTTTTCGAAGATTTTTCAATGCCGAGAACCTCGATCAGAGAGTAAAAAAGGCGTAAGGTTCACAATGGTGTAAAATTAAAATGGGATATACCTGGCTAGGATTCGAGTTACAGGAACAAGGGCCAACCCAACCACCCAAGAATGGAATCGTCCAGTGAAAACACTTGAC
Source organism: Helianthus tuberosus (assembly GCA_030545235.1). Classification (NCBI taxonomy): domain Eukaryota; kingdom Viridiplantae; phylum Streptophyta; class Magnoliopsida; order Asterales; family Asteraceae; genus Helianthus; species Helianthus tuberosus. The sequence goes on from CM060420.1 coordinate 157,216,659, forward strand.
AATCTCCTTGAAGCAGCTTTTATTGCCACCAGACATTTCTCCATCAATTAGGAATCTGATGCCGTCACTAAACACATTCCTTAAATTGTAGCCATTTGTTGAGTGTTTTTTTTTGTGTCTAATCCGCATATATATCACCATTGCCCTTGATTTTCTTGACTGTATATCTATTAAATGTCAACATATACACGTGTGATTTAGTTTACGAAGCTTTTTCAATGCCGAGAACCTCGATCAGAGAGTAAAAAATGCGTAATGTTTACAATGGTGTAAAATTAAAATTGGATATACCGGGCAAGGATTCGAGTTACAGGAACATGGGCCAAACCAACCACCCAAGAATGGGATCGTCGAGCGAAAACACTTGACAATCTCCTAGAAGCTGCTTTTCTTGCCACCAGACCTTTCTCCATCAATTAGGAATCTGATGCCGTCACTAAACACATTCCTTAAATTGTAGCCATTTGTTGAGTGTTTTTTTTTTGTGTATAATCCGCATATATATCACCATTGCCCTTGATTTTCTTGACTGTATATCTCTTAAATGTCACCATATACACGTGTGATTTAGTTTACGAAGATTTTTCAATGCCGAGAACCTCGATCAGAGAGTAAAAAAGGCGTAAGGTTCACAATGGTGTAAGATTAAAATGGGATATACCGGGCTTAGATTCGAGTTACAGAAACAAGGGCCAAACCAACCACCCAAGAATGGAATCGTCGAGCGAAAACACTTGACAATCTCCTTGAAGCAGCTTTTATTGCCACCAGACCTTTCTCCATCAATTAGGAATCTGATGTCGTCACTAAACACATTCCTTAAATTGTTGCCATTTGTTGAGTATTTTTTTTTGTGTCTAATCCGCATATTTATCACCATTGCCCTTGATTTTCTTGATTGTATATCTCTTAAATGTCAACATATACACGTGAGATTTAGTTTACGAAGATTTTTCTATGCCGAGAACCTCGATCAGAGAGTAAAAAAGGCGTAAGGTTCACAATGGTGTAAAATTAAAATGGAATATACCTGGCTAGGATTCAAGTTACAGGAACAAGGGCCAAACCAACCAACCAAGAATGGAATCGTCGAGCGAAAACACTTGACAATCTCCTTGAAGCAACTTTTATTGCCACCAGACCTTTCTCCATCAATTAGGAATCTGATGCCGTCACTAAACACATTCCTTAAATTGTAGCCATTTGTTGAGTGTTTTTTTTGTGTCTAATCCGCATATATATCACCATTGCCCTTGATTTTCTTGACTGTATATCTCTTAAATGTCAACATATACACGTGTGATTTAGTTTACGAAGCTTTTTCAATGCCGAGAACCTCGATCAGAGAGTAAAAAATGCGTAAGGTTTACAATGGTGTAAAATTAAAATGGGATATACCGGGCAAGGATTCGAGTTACAGGAACATGGGCCAAACCAACCACCCAAGAATGGAATCGTCGAGCGAAAATACTTGACAATCTCCTAGAAGCTGCTTTTCTTGCCACCAGACCTTTCTCCATCAATTAGGAATCTGATGCCGTCACTAAACACATTCCTTAAATTGTAGCCATTTGTTGAGTGTTTTTTTTGGTGTCTAATCCGCATATATATCACCATTGCACTTGATTTTCTTGACTGTATATCTCTTAAATGTCACCATATACACGTGTGATTTAGTTTACGAAGATTTTTCAATGCCAAGAACCTCGATCAGAGAGTAAAAAATGCGTAAGGTTTACAATGGTGTAAAATTAAAATGGGATATACCGGGCAAGGATTCGAGTTACAGGAACATGGGCCAAACCAACCACCCAAGAATGGAATCGTCGAGCGAAAACACTTGACAATCTCCTAGAAGCTGCTTTTCTTGCCACCAGACCTTTCTCCATCAATTAGGAATCTGATACCGTCACTAAACACATTCCTTAAATTGTAGCCATTTGTTGAGTGTTTTTTTTTTGTCTAATCCGCATATATATCACCATTGCCCTTGATTTTCTTGACTGTATATCTCTTAAATGTCACCATATACACGTGTGATTTAGTTTACGAAGATTTTTCAATGCCGAGAACCTCGATCAGAGAGTAAAAAAGGCGTAAGGTTCACAATAGTGTAAGATTAAAATGGGATATACCGGGCTTAGATTCGAGTTACAGGAACAAGGGCAAAACCAACCACCCAAGAATGGAATCATCGAGCGAAAACACTTGACAATCTCCTTGAAGCAGCTTTTATTGCCACCAGACCTTTCTCCATCAATTAGGAATCTGATGTCGTCACTAAACACATTCCTTAAATTGTTGCCATTTGTTAAGTGTTTTTTTTGTGTCTAATCCGCATATATATAACCATTGCCCTTGATTTTCTTGATTGTATATCTCTTAAATGTCAACATATACACGTGAGATTTAGTTTTCGAAGATTTTTCAATGCCGAGAACCTCGATCAGAGAGTAAAAAAGGCGTAAGGTTCACAATGGTGTAAAATTAAAATGGGATATACCTGGCTAGGATTCGCGTTACAGGAACAAGGGCCAACCCAACCACCCAAGAATGGAATCGTCGAGTGAAAACACTTGACAATCTCCTTGAAGCAGCTTTTATTGCCACCAGACCTTTCTCCATCAATTAGGAATCTGATGCCGTCACTAAACACATTCCTTAAATTGTAGCCATTTGTTGAGTGTTTTTTTTTTGTGTCTAATCCGCATATATATCACCATTGCCCTTGATTTTCTTGACTGTATATCTCTTAAATGTCACCATATACACGTGTGATTTAGTTTACGAAGATTTTTCAATGCCGAGAACCTCGATCAGAGAGTAAAAAAGGCGTAAGGTTCACAATGGTGTAAGATTAAAATGGGATATACGGGGCTTAGATTCGAGTTACAGGAACAAGGGCAAAACCAACCACCCAAGAATGGAATCGTCGAGCGAAAACACTTGACAATCTCCTTGAAGCAGCTTTTATTTACACCAGACCTTTCTCCATCAATTAGGAATCTGATGTCGTCACTAAACACATTCCTTAAATTGTTGCCATTTGTTGAGTGTTTTTTTTTTGTGTCTAATCCGCATATATATCACCATTGCCCTTGATTTTCTTGATTGTATATCTCTTAAATGTCAACATATACACGTGAGATTTAGTTTTCGAAGATTTTTCAATGCCGAGAACCTCGATCAGAGAGTAAAAAAGGCGTAAGGTTCACAATGGTGTAAAATTAAAATGGGATATACCTGGCTAGGATTCGAGTTACAGGAACAAGGGCCAACCCAACCACCCAAGAATGGAATCGTCCAGTGAAAACACTTGACAATCTCCTTGAAGCAGCTTTTATTGCCACCAGACATTTCTCCATCAATTAGGAATCTGATGCCGTCACTAAACACATTCCTTAAATTGTAGCCATTTGTTGAGTGTTTTTTTTTGTGTCTAATCCGCATATATATCACCATTGCCCTTGATTTTCTTGACTGTATATCTATTAAATGTCAACATATACACGTGTGATTTAGTTTACGAAGCTTTTTCAATGCCGAGAACCTCGATCAGAGAGTAAAAAATGCGTAATGTTTACAATGGTGTAAAATTAAAATTGGATATACCGGGCAAGGATTCGAGTTACAGGAACATGGGCCAAACCAACCACCCAAGAATGGGATCGTCGAGCGAAAACACTTGACAATCTCCTAGAAGCTGCTTTTCTTGCCACCAGACCTTTCTCCATCAATTAGGAATCTGATGCCGTCACTAAACACATTCCTTAAATTGTAGCCATTTGTTGAGTGTTTTTTTTTTGTGTATAATCCGCATATATATCACCATTGCCCTTGATTTTCTTGACTGTATATCTCTTAAATGTCACCATATACACGTGTGATTTAGTTTACGAAGATTTTTCAATGCCGAGAACCTCGATCAGAGAGTAAAAAAGGCGTAAGGTTCACAATGGTGTAAGATTAAAATGGGATATACCGGGCTTAGATTCGAGTTACAGAAACAAGGGCCAAACCAACCACCCAAGAATGGAATCGTCGAGCGAAAACACTTGACAATCTCCTTGAAGCAGCTTTTATTGCCACCAGACCTTTCTCCATCAATTAGGAATCTGATGTCGTCACTAAACACATTCCTTAAATTGTTGCCATTTGTTGAGTATTTTTTTTTGTGTCTAATCCGCATATTTATCACCATTGCCCTTGATTTTCTTGATTGTATATCTCTTAAATGTCAACATATACACGTGAGATTTAGTTTACGAAGATTTTTCTATGCCGAGAACCTCGATCAGAGAGTAAAAAAGGCGTAAGGTTCACAATGGTGTAAAATTAAAATGGAATATACCTGGCTAGGATTCAAGTTACAGGAACAAGGGCCAAACCAACCAACCAAGAATGGAATCGTCGAGCGAAAACACTTGACAATCTCCTTGAAGCAACTTTTATTGCCACCAGACCTTTCTCCATCAATTAGGAATCTGATGCCGTCACTAAACACATTCCTTAAATTGTAGCCATTTGTTGAGTGTTTTTTTTGTGTCTAATCCGCATATATATCACCATTGCCCTTGATTTTCTTGACTGTATATCTCTTAAATGTCAACATATACACGTGTGATTTAGTTTACGAAGCTTTTTCAATGCCGAGAACCTCGATCAGAGAGTAAAAAATGCGTAAGGTTTACAATGGTGTAAAATTAAAATGGGATATACCGGGCAAGGATTCGAGTTACAGGAACATGGGCCAAACCAACCACCCAAGAATGGAATCGTCGAGCGAAAATACTTGACAATCTCCTAGAAGCTGCTTTTCTTGCCACCAGACCTTTCTCCATCAATTAGGAATCTGATGCCGTCACTAAACACATTCCTTAAATTGTAGCCATTTGTTGAGTGTTTTTTTTGGTGTCTAATCCGCATATATATCACCATTGCACTTGATTTTCTTGACTGTATATCTCTTAAATGTCACCATATACACGTGTGATTTAGTTTACGAAGATTTTTCAATGCCAAGAACCTCGATCAGAGAGTAAAAAAGGCGTAAGGTTCACAATGGTGTAAGATTAAAATGGGATATACCGGGCTTAGATTCGAGTTACAGGAACAAGAGCCTAACCAACCAAGCAGGAATGGAATCGTCGATCGAAAACACTTGACAATCTCCTTGAAGCAGCTTTTATTGCCACCAGACCTTTCTCCATCAATTAGGAATCTGATGTCGTCACTAAACACATTCCTTAAATTGTTGCCATTTGTTGAGTGTTTTTTTTTGTGTCTAATCCGCATATATATCACCATTGCCCTTGATTTTCTTGATTGTATATCTCTTAAATGTCAACATATACACGTGAGATTTAGTTTACGAAGATTTTTCAATGCCGAGAACCTCGATCAGAGAGTAAAAAAGGCGTAAGGTTCACAATGGTGTAAAATTAAAATGGGATATACCTGGCTAGGATTCGAGTTACAGGAACAAGGGCCAAACCATCCACCCAAGAATGGAATCATCGAACGAAAACACCTGACAACCTCCTAGAAGCAACTTTTCTTACCACTAGACCTTTCTCTATCAATTAGGAATCTGATGCCGTCACTAAACACACTCCTTAAATTGTAGCCATTTGCTGAGTGTTTTTTTTTTGTGTCTAATCCGCATATATATCACCATTGCCCTTGATTTTCTTGACTGTATATCTCTTAAATGTCAACATGTACACGTGTGATTTAGTTTACGAAGAGTTTTCAATGTCGAGAACCTCGATCAGAGAGTAAAAAAGGCGTAAGGTTCACAATGGTGTAAAATTAAAATGGGATATACCGGGCTAGGATTCGAGTTACAGGAACAAGGGCCAAACCAACCAACCAAGAATGGAATCGTCGAGCGAAAACACTTGACAACCTCCTAGATGCAGCTTTTCTTACCACCAGACCTTTCTCCATCACTTAGGAATCTGATGCCGTCACTAAACACACTCCTTAAATTGTAGGCATTTGTTGAGTGTTTTTTTGTTTGTGCCTAATCCGCATATATATCACCATTGCCCTTGATTTTCTTGACTGTATATCTCTTAAATGTCAACATATACACGTGTGGTTTAGTTTACGAAGAGTTTTCAATGCCGAGAACCTCGATCAGAGAGTAAAAAAGGCGTAAGGTTCACAATGGTGTAAAATTAAAATGGGATATACTGGGCTAGGATTCGAGTTACAGGAACAAGGGCCAAACCAACCAACCAAGAATGGAATCGTCGAGCGAAAACACTTGACAACCTCCTAGAAGCAGCTTTTCTTGCCACCAGACCTTTCTCGATCATTTAGGAATCTAATGCCGCACTAAACACACTCCTTAAATTGTAGCCATTTGTTGAGTGTTTTTTTTTTGGTGTGTCTAATCCGCATATATATCACCATTGCCCTTGATTTTCTTGACTGTATATCTCTTAAACGTCAACATGTACACGTGTGATTTAGTTTACGAAGAGTTTTCAATGCCGGGAACCTCGATCAGAGAGTAAAAATGGCGTAAGGTTCACAATGATGTAAAATTAAAATGGGATATACCAGGCTAGGATTCGAGTTACAGGAACAAGGGCCAAACCAACCAACCAAGAATGGAATCGTCGAGCGAAAACACTTGACAACCTCCTAGATGCAGCTTTTCTTACCACCAGACCTTTCTCCATCACTTAGGAATCTGATGCCGTCACTAAACACACTCCTTAAATTGTAGGCATTTGTTGAGTGTTTTTTTGTTTGTGCCTAATCCGCATATATATCACCATTGCCCTTGATTTTCTTGACTGTATATCTCTTAAATGTCAACATATACACGTGTGATTTAGTTTACGAAGAGTTTTCAATGCCGAGAACCTCGATCAGAGAGTAAAAAAGGCGTAAGGTTCACAATGGTGTAAAATTAAAATGGGATATACCGGGCTAGTATTCGAGTTACAGGAACAAGGGCCAAACCAACCAACCAAGAATGGAATCGTCGAGCGAAAACACTTGACAACCTCCTAGAAGCAGCTTTTCTTGCCACCAGACCTTTCTCCATCAATTAGGAATCTAATGCCGTCACTAAACACACTCCTTAAATTGTAGCCATTTGTTGAGTGTTTTTTTTGGTGTCTAATCCGCATATATATCACCATTGCCCTTGATTTTCTTGACTGTATATCTCTTAAATGTCAACATGTACACGTGTGATTTAGTTTACGAAGAGTTTTCAATACCGAGAACCTCGATCAGAGAGGAAAAAAGGCGTAAGGTTCACAATGGTGTAAAATTAAAATGAGATATACCGGGCTAGGATTCGAGTTACAGGAACAAGGACCAAACCAACCAACCAAGAATGGAATCGTCGAGCGAAAACACTTGACAACCTCCTAGATGCAGCTTTTCTTACCACCAGACCTTTCTCCATCACTTAGGAATCTGATGCCGTCACTAAACACACTCCTTATATTGTAGGCATTTATTGAGTGTTTTTTTTTGTGTCTAATCCGCATATATATCACCATTGCCCTTGATTTTCTTGACTGTATATCTCTTAAATGTCAACATATACACGTGTGATTTAGTTTACGAAAAGTTTTCAATGCGGAGAACCTCGATCAGAGAATAAAAAAGGCTTAAGGTTCACAATGGTGTAAAATTAAAATGGGATATACCGGGCTAGGATTCGAGTTACAGGAACAAGGGCCAAACCAACCAACCAAGAATGGAATCGTAGAGCGAAAACACTTGACAACCTCCTAGAAGCAGCTTTTCTTGCCACCAGACCTTTCTCCATCAATTAGGAATCTGATGCCGTCACTAAACACATTCCTTAAATTGTAGGCATTTGATGAGTGTTTTTTTTTGGTGTCTAATCCGCATATATATCACCATTACCCTTGATTTTCTTGACTGTATATCTCTTAAATGTCAACATGTACACGTGTGATTTAGTTTAAGAAGAGTTTTCAATGACGAGAACCTCGATCAGAGAGTAAAAAAGGCGTAAGGTTCACAATGGTGTAAAATTAAAATGGGATCCGGGCTAGGATTCGAGTTACAGGAACAAGGGCCAAACCAACCAACCAAGAATGGAATCGTTGAGCGAAAACACTTTACAACCTCCTAGAAGCAGTTTTTCTTACCACCAGACGTTTCTCCATCACTTAGGAATCTGATGCCGTCACTAAACACACTCCTTAAATTGTAGGCATTTGTTGAGTGTTTTTTTGTTTGTGCCTAATCCGCATATATATCATCATTGCCCTTGATTTTCTTGACAGATATCTCTTAAATGTCAACATATACATGTGTGATTTAGTTTACGAAGAGTTTTCAATGCCGAGAACCTCGATCAGAGAGTAAAAAATGCGTAAGGTTCACAATGGTGTAAAATTAAAATGGGATATACTGGGCTAGGATTCGAGTTACAGGAACAAGGGCCAAACCAACCAACCAAGAATGGAATCGTCGAGCGAAAACACTTGACAACCTCCTAGAAGCAGCTTTTCTTGCCACCAGACCTTTCTCCATCATTTAGGAATCTAATGCCGTCACTAAACACACTCCTTAAATTGTAGCTAATTGTTGAGTGTTTTTTTTTGGTGTCTAATCCGCATATATATCACCATTGCCCTTGATTTTCTTGACTGTATATCTCTTAAATGTCAACATGTACACGTGGGATTTAGTTTACCAAGAGTTTTCAATACCGAGAACCTCGATCAGAGAGTAAAAAAGGCGTATGGTTCACAATGGTGTAAAATTAAAATGGGATATACCGGGCTAGGATTCGAGTTACTGGAACAAGGACCAAACCAACCAACCAAGAATGGAATCGTCGAGCGAAAACACTTGACAACCTCCTAGAAGCAGCTTTTCTTACCACCGGACCTTTCTCCATCACTTAGGAATCTGATGCCGTCACTAAACACACTCCTTATATTGTAGGCATTTGCTGAGTGTTTTTTTTTTGGTGTCTAATCCGCATATATATCACCATTGCCCTTGATTTTCTTGACTGTATATCTATTAAATGTCAACATATACACGTGTGATTAAGTTTACGAAGAGTTTTCAATGCCGAGAACCTCGATCAGAGAGTAAAAAAGGCGTAAGGTTCACAATGGTGTAAAATTAAAATGGGATATACCGGGCTAGGATTCGAGTTACAGGAACAAGGGCCAAACCAACCAACCAACCAAGAATGGAATCGTCGAGCGAAAACACTTGATAACCTCCTAGAAGCAGCTTTTCTTACCACCAGACCTTTCTCCATCACTTAGGAATCTGATGCCATCACTAAACACACTCCCTAAATTGTAGCCATTTGCTGAGTGTTTTTTTTTTGTGTCTAATCCGCATATATATCACCATTGCCCTTGATTTTCTTGACTGTATATCTCTTAAATGTCAACATGTACACGTGTGATTTAGTTTACGAAGAGTTTTCAATGCCGGGAACCTCGATCAGAGAGTAAAAAAGGCGTAAGGTTCACAATGGTGTAAAATTAAAATGGGATATACCGGGCTAGGATTCGAGTTACAGGAACAAGGGCCAAACCAACCAACCAAGAACGGATCGTCGAGCGAAAACACTTGACAACCTCCTAGATGCAGCTTTTCTTACCACCAAACCTTTCTCCATCACTTAGGAATCTGATGCCGTCACTAAACACATTCCTTAAATTGTAGGCATTTGTTGAGTGTTTTTTTTTTTGGTGTCTAATCCGCATATATATCACCATTGCCCTTGATTTTCTTGACTGTATATCTCTTAAATGTCAACATGTACACGTGTGATTTAGTTTAAGAAGAGTTTTCAATGACGAGAACCTCGATCAGAGAGTAAAAAAGGCGTAAGGTTCACAATGGTGTAAAATTAAAATGGGATCCGGGCTAGGATTCGAGTTACAGGAACAAGGGCCAAACCAACCAACACAGAATGGAATCGTCGAGCGAAAACACTTTACAACCTCCTAGAAGCAGCGTTTCTTACCACCAGACGTTTCTCCATCACTTAGGAATCTGATGTCGTCATTAAACACACTCCTTAAATTGTAGCCATTTGTTGAGTGATTTTTTTGGTGTCTAATCCGCATATATATCACCATTGCCCTTGATTTTCTTGACTGTATATCTCTTAAATGTCAACATATACACGTGTGATTTAGTTTACGAAGATTTTTCAATGCCGAGAACCTCGATCAGAGATTAAAAAAGGCGTAAGGTTCACAATGATGTAAAATTAAACTGGGATATACCGGGCTAGGATTCGAGTTACAGGAACAAGGGCCAAACCAACCACCCAAGAATGGAATCGTCGAGAGAAAACATTGACAACCTCCTAGAAGCAGCTTTTCTTGCCACCAGACCTTTCTCCATCAATTAGGAATCTGATGCCGTCACTAAACACATTCCTTAAATTGTAGCCATTTGTTGAGTGTTTTTTTTTGGTGTCTCATCCGCATATATATCACCATTGCCCTTGATTTTTTTGACTGTATATCTCTTAAATGTCAACATATACACGGGTGATTTAGTTTACGATTATTTTTCAATGCCGAGAACCTCGATCAAAGAGTAAAAAAGGCGTAAGGTTCACAATGGTGTAAAATTAAACTGGGATATACCGGGCTAGGATTCGAGTTACAGGAACAAGGGCCAAACCAACCACCCAAGAATGGAATCTTCGAGAGAAAACACTTGCCAACCTCCTAGAAGCAGCTTTTCTTGCCAATAGACCTTTCTCCATCAACTAGGAATCTGATGCGGTCACTAAACACATTCCTTAAATTGTAGCCATTTGTTGAGTGTTTTTTTTTGGTGTCTAATCCGCATATATATCACCATTGCCCTTGATTTTCTTGACTGTATATCTGTTGAATGTCAACATATACACGTGTTATTTAGTTTACGAAGATTTTTCAATGCCGAGATACTCGATCAGAGAGTAAAAAAGGCGTAAGGTTCACAATGGTGTAAGATTAAAATGGGATATACCGGTATTGGATTCGAGTTACATGAACAAGGGCCAAACCAACCACCCAAGAATGGAATCGTCGAGCGAAAACACTTGACAACCTCCTAGAAGCAGTTTTTCTTGCCACCAGACCTTTCTCCATCAATTAGGAATCTGATGCCGTCACTAAACACATTCCATAAATTGTAGCCATTTGTTGAGTGTTTTTTTTTTTTGGTGTCTAATCCGCATATATATCAACATTGCCATAGATTTTCTTGACTGTATATCTCTTAAATATCAACATGTACACGTGTGATTTAGTTTACAAAGATTTTTCACTGCCGAGAACCTCGATCAGAGAGTAAAAAAGGCGTAAGGTTCACAATGGTGTAAAATTAAAATGGGATATACCGGGCTAGGATTCGAGTTACAATAACAAGGGCCAAACCAAACCACCCAAGAATGGAATGGTCGATCGAAAACACTTGACAACCTTCTAGAAGCAGCTTTTCTTGCCACCAGACCTTTCTCCATCAATTAGGAATCTGAAGCCGTCACAAAACACATTCCTTAAATTGTAGCCGTTTGTTGAGTGTTTTTTTGTGTGTCTAATCCACATATATATCACCATTTCCCTTGATTTTCTTGACTGTATATCTCTTAAATGTCAACATATACACGTTTGATTTAGTTTACGAATATTTTTTAATGCCGAGAACCTCGATCAGAGAGTAAAAAAGGCGTAAGGTTCACAATGGTGTAAAATTAAAATGGGATATACCGGGCTAGGATTCGAGTTACAGGAACAATGGCCAAACCAACCACCCAAGAATGGAATCGTCGAGCGAAAACACTTGACAACATCCTAGAAGCAGCTTTTCTTGCCAACAGACCTTTCTCCATCAATTAGGAATATGATGCCGTCACTAAACACATTCCTTAAATTGTAGCCATTTGTTGAGTGTTTTTTTTTGTGTCTAATCCGCATATATATCACCATTCCCCTTCATTTTCTTGACTGTATATCTCTTAAATGTCAACATATACACGTGTGATTTAGTTTACGAAGATTTTTCAATGCCGAGAAGCTCGATCAGAGAGTAAAAAAGGCGTAAGGTTCACTTTGGTGTAAAATTAAAATAGGATGTACCGGGCTAGGATTCGAGTTACAGGAACAATGGCCAAACCAACCACCCAAGAATGGAATCGTCGAGCGAAAACACTTGACAACATCCTAGAAGCAGCTTTTCTTGCCACCAGACCTTTCTCCATCAATTAGGAATATGATGCCGTCACTAAACACATTCCTTAAATTGTAGGCATTTGTTGAGTGTTTTTTTTTTGGTGTCTAATCCGCATATATATCACCATTGCCCTTGATTTTCTTGACTGTATATCTCTTAAATGTCAACATATACACGTGTGATTTAGTTTACGAAGATTTTTCAATGCCGAGAAGCTCGATCAGAGAGTAAAAAAGGCGTAAGGTTCACTTTGGTGTAAAATTAAAATAGGATGTACCGGGCTAGGATTCGAGTTACAGGAACAAGGGCCAAACCAACCAACCAATAATGGAATCGTAGAGCGAAAACACTTGACAACCTCCTAGAAGCAGCTTTTCTTGCCACCAGACCTTTCTCCATCAATTAGGAATCTGATGCCGTCACTAAACACATTCCTTAAATTGTAGGCATTTGTTGAGTGTTTTTTTTTTGGTGTCTAATCCGCATATATATCACCATTGCCCTTGATTTTCTTGACTGTATATCTCTTAAATGTCAACATGTACACGTGTGATTTAGTTTACGAAGATTTTTCAATGACGAGAACCTCGATCAGAGAGTAAAAAAGGCGTAAGGTTCACAATGGTGTAAAATTAAAATGGGATCCGGGCTAGGATTCGAGTTACAGGAACAAGGGCCAAACCAACCAACCAAGAATGGAATCGTCGAGCGAAAACACTTTACAACCTCCTAGAAGCAGCTTTTCTTACCTCCAGACGTTTCTCCATCACTTAGGAATCTGATGTCGTCACTAAACACACTCCTTAAATTGTAGCCATTTGCTGAGTGTTTTTTTTTGTGTCTAATCCGCATATATATCACCATTCCCTTGATTTTCTTGACTGTATATCTCTTAAATGTCAACATATACACGTGTGATTTAGTTTACGAAGATTTTTCAATGCCGAGAACCTCGATCAGAGATTAAAAAAGGCGTAAGGTTCACAATGGTGTAAAATTAAACTGGGATATACCGGGTTAGGATTCGAGTTACAGGAACAAGGGCCAAACCAACCACCCAAGAATGGAATCGTCGAGAGAAAACATTGACAACCTCCTAGAAGCAGCTTTTCTTGCCACCAGACCTTTCTCCATCAATTAGGAATCTGATGCCGTCACTAAACACATTCCTTAAATTGTAGCCATTTGTTGAGTGTTTTTTTTTTGGTGTCTCATCCGCATATATATCACCATTGCCCTTGATTTTTTTGACTGTATATCTCTTAAATGTCAACATGTACACGTGTGATTTAGTTTAAAAAGAGTTTTCAATGACGAGAACCTCGATCAGAGAGTAAAAAAGGCGTAAGGTTCACAATGGTGTAAAATTAAAATGGGATCCGGGCTAGGATTCGAGTTACAGGAACAAGGGCCAAACCAACCAACCAAGAATGGAATCGTCGAGCGAAAACACTTTACAACCTCCTAGAAGCAGCTTTTCTTACCACCAGACGTTTCTCCATCACTTAGGAATCTGATGTCGTCACTAAACACACTCCTTAAATTGTAGCCATTTGCTGAGTGTTTTTTTTTTGTGTCTAATCCGCATATATATCACCATTCCCTTGATTTTCTTGACTGTATATCTCTTAAATGTCAACATATACACGTGTGATTTAGTTTACGAAGATTTTTCAATGCCGAGAACCTCGATCAGAGATTAAAAAAGGCGTAAGGTTCACAATGGTGTAAAATTAAACTGGGATATACCGGGTTAGGATTCGAGTTACAGGAACAAGGGCCAAACCAACCACCCAAGAATGGAATCGTCGAGAGAAAACATTGACAACCTCCTAGAAGCAGCTTTTCTTGCCACCAGACCTTTCTCCATCAATTAGGAATCTGATGCCGTCACTAAACACATTCCTTAAATTGTAGCCATTTGTTGTGTGTTTTTTTTTTGGTGTCTCATCCGCATATATATAACCATTGCCCTTGATTTTTTTGACTGTATATCTCTTAAATGTCAACATATACACGTGTGATTTAGTTTACGATGATTTTTCAATGCCGAGAACCTCGATCAAAGAGTAAAAAAGGCGTAAGGTTCACAATGGTGTAAAATTAAACTGGGATATACCGCGCTAGGATTCGAGTTACAGGAACAAGGGCCAAACCAACCACCCAAGAATGGAATCTTCGAGAGAAAACACTTGCCAACCTCCTAGAAGCAGCTTTTCTTGCCAATAGACCTTTCTCCATCAACTAGGAATCTGATGCAGTCACTAAACACATTCCTTAAATTGTAGCCATTTGTTGAGTGTTTTTTTTTGGTGTCTAATCCGCATATATATCACCATTGCCCTTGATTTTCTTGACTGTATATCTGTTAAATGTCAACATATACACGTGTGATTTAGTTTACGAAGATTTTTCAATGTCGAGAAACTCGATCAGAGAGTAAAAAAGGCGTAAGGTTCACAATGGTGTAAGATTAAAATGGGATATACCGGGATTGGATTCGAGTTACATGAACAAGGGCCAAACCAACCACCCAAGAATGGAATCGTCGAGCGAAAACACTTGACAACCTCTTAGAAGCAGCTTTTCTTGCCACCAGACCTTTGTCCATCAATTAGGAATCTGATGCCGTCACTAAACACATTCCATAAATTGTAGCCATTTGTTGAGTGTTTTTTTTTTTGTGTCTAATCCGCATATATATCAACATTGCTATAGATTTTCTTGACTGTATATCTCTTAAATATCAACATGTACACGTGTGATTTAGTTTACAAAGATTTTTCACTGCCGAGAACCTCGATCAGAGAGTAAAAAAGGCGTAAGGTTCACAATGGTGTAAAATTAAAATGGGATATACCGGGCTAGGATTCGAGTTACAATAACAAGGGCCAAACCAAACCACCCAAGAATGGAATCGTCGAGCGAAAACACTTGACAACCTCCTAGAAGCAGTTTTTCTTGCCACCAGACCTTTCTCCATCAAGTAGGAATCTGAAGCCGTCACAAAACACATTCCTTAAATTGTAGCCGTTTGTTGAGTGTTTTTTTGTGTGTCTAATCCACATATATATCACCATTTCCCTTGATTTTCTTGACTGTATATCTCTTAAATGTCAACATATACACGTTTGATTTAGTTTACGAATATTTTGTAATGCCGAGAACGTCGATCAGAGAGTAAAAAAGGGTAAGGTTCACAATGGTGTAAAATTAAAATGGGATATACCGGGCTAGGATTCGAGTTACAGGAACAATGGCCAAACCAACCACCCAAGAATGGAATCGTCGAGCGAAAACACTTGACAACATCCTAGAAGCAGCTTTTCTTGCCACCAGACCTTTCTCCATCAATTAGGAATATGATGCCGTCACTAAACACATTCCTTAAATTGTAGCCATTTGTTGAGTGTTTTTTTTGTGTCTAATCCGCATATATATCACCATTCCCCTTCATTTTCTTGACTGTATATCTCTTAAATGTCAACATATACACGTGTGATTTAGTTTACGAAGATTTTTCAATGCCGAGAAGCTCGATCAGAGAGTAAAAAGGCGTAAGGTTCACTTTGGTGTAAAATTAAAATAGGATGTACCGGGCTAGGATTCGAGTTACAGGAACAAGGGCCAAACCAACCACCCAAGAATGGAATCGTCGAGCGAAAACACTTGACAACCTCCTAGAAGCAGCTTTTCTTACCACCAGACCTTTCTCCATCAATTAGGAATCTGATGCCGTCACTAAACACATTCCTTAAATTGTAGCCATTTTTTGAGTGTTTTTTTTTTGTCTAATTCGCATATATATCACCATTGCCCTAGATTTTCTTGACTGTATATCTCTTAAATGTTAACATGTACATGTGTGATTTAGTTTACGAAGATTTTTCAATGCCGAGAACCTCGATCAGAGAGTAAAAAAGGCGTAAGGATCACAATGGTGTAAAATTAAAATGGGATATACCGGGCTAGGATTCGAGTTACAGGAACAAGGGCCAAACCAACCACCCAAGAATGGAATCATCGAGCGAAAATACTTGACAACCTCCTAGAAGAAGCTTTTCTTGCCACCAGACCTTTCTCCATCAATTAGGAATCTGATGCCGTCGCTAAACACATTCCTTAAATTGTAGCCATTTGTTGAGTGTTTTTTTTTGGTGTCTAATCCACATATATATCTCCATTACCCTTGATTTTCTTGACTGTATATCTCTTAAATCTCAACATATACACGTGTGACTTAGTTTACGAATATTTTTTAATGCCGAGAACCTCAATCAGAGAGGAAAAAAGGCGTAAGTTTCACAATGGTGTAAAATTAAAATGGGATATACCGGGCTAGGATTCGAGTTACAGGAACAAGGGCCAAACCAACCACCAAAGAATGGAATCGTCGAGGGAAAACACTTGACAACCTCCTTGAAGCAGCTTTTCTTGCCACCAGACATTTCTCCATCAATTAGGAATCTGATGCCGTCACTAAACACATTCCTTAAATTGTAGCCATTCGTTGAGTGTTTTTTGTTAGTGTCTAATCCGAATATATATCACCATTGCCCTTGATTTTCTTGACTGTATATCTCTTAAATGTCAACATATACACGTGTGATTTAGTTTACGAAGTTTTTTCAATGCCGAGAACCTCGATCAGAGAGTAAAAAAGGCGTAAGGTTCACAATGGTGAAAGATTAAAATGGGATATACCGGGCTAGGATTCGAGTTACAGGAACAAGGGCCAAACTAACCACCCAAGAATGGAATCGTCGAGCAAAAACACTTGACAACCTCCTAGAAGAAGCTTTTCTTGCCACCAGACCTTTCTCCATCAATTAGGAATCTGATGCCGTCGCTAAACACATTCCTTAAATTGTAGCCATTTGTTGAGTGTTTTTTTTGTACGTCTAATCCGCATATATATCACCATTGCCCTTGATTTTCTTGACTGTATATCTCTTAAATGTCAATATATACATGTGTGATTTAGTTTACGAATATTTTTCAATGCCGAGAACCTCGATTAGAGAGTAAAAAAGGCGTAAGGTTCACAATGGTGAAAAATTAAAATGGGATATACCAGGCTAGGATTCGAGTTACAAGAACAAGGGCCAAACCAACAACCCAAGAATGGAATCGTCGAGCGAAAACACTTGAAAACATCCTAGAAGCAGCTTTTCTTGCCACCAGACCTTTCTCCATCAATTAGGAATCTGATGCCGTCACTAAACTCATTCCATAAATTGTAGCGATTTGTTGAGTGTTTTTTTGGTGTCTAATCCGCATATATATCACCATTGCCCTTGATTTTCTTAACTGTATATCTTTTAAATGTCAACATATACTCGTGTGATTTAATTTACGAAGATTTTTCAATGCCGAGAAGCTCGATCGGTGAGTAAAAAAGGTGTAAGGTTCACTTTGGTGTAAATTAAAATGGGATGTACCGGGCTAGGATTCGAGTTACAGGAACAAGGGGCAAACCAACCACCCAAGAATGGAATCGTCGAGCGAAAACACTTGACAACCTCCTAGAAGCAGCTTTTCTTACCACCAGACCTTTCTCCATTAATTAGTAATCTGATGCCGTCACTAAACAAATTCCTTAAATTGTAACCATTTGTTGAGTGTTTTTTTTTTGGTGTCTAATCCGCATATATATCACCATTGCCCTGGATTTTCTTGACTGTAAATCTCTTAAATATCAACATATACATGAGTGATTTAGTTTACGAAGATTTTTCAATGCCGAGAACCTCGATCAGAGAGTAAAAAAGGCGTAAGGTTCACAATGGTGTAAAATTAAAATGGGATATACCAGCTAGGATTCGAGTTACAGGAACAAGGACCAAACCAACCACCCAAGTATGGAATCGTCGAGCGAAAACACCTAACAACCTCCTAGAAGCAGCTTTTCGTGCCACCAGACCTTTCTCCATCAATTAGGAATCTGATGTCGTCATTAAACACATTCCTTAAATAGTAGCCATTTGTTGAGTGATTTTTTTTGGTGTCTAATCCGCATATATATCACCATTGCCCTTGATTTTCTTGACTGTATATCTCTTAAAAATCCACATATACACGTGTGATTTAGTTTACGAAGATTTTTCAATGCCGAGAACCTCGACCAGAGAGTAAAAAAGGCGTAAGGTTCACAATGGTGTAAAATTAAAATGGGATATACCGGGCTAGGATTCGAGTTACAGGAACAAGGGCCAAACCAACCACCCAAGAATGGAATCGTCGAGCCAAAACACTTGACAACCTCCTAGAAGCAGCTTTTCTTGCCACCAGACCTTTCTCCATCAATTAGGAATCTGATGCCGTCATTAAACACATTCCTTAAATTGTAGCCATTTGTTGAGTGATTTTTTTTGTCTAATCCGCATATATTTCACCATTGCCCTTTATTTTCTTGACTGTATATCTCTTAAATATCAACATATACACGTGTGATTTAGTTTACGAAGATTTTTCAATGCCGAGAACCTCGATCAGAGAGTAAAAAAGGCGTAAGGTTCACAATGGTGTAAAATTATAAAGGGATATACCGGGCTAGGATTCGAGTTACAGGAACAAGGGCCAAACCAACCACCCAAGAATGGAATCGTCGAGCGAAAACACTTGACAACCTCCTAGAAGCAGCTTTTCTTGGCACCAGACCTTTCTCAATCTATTAGGAATCTGATGCCGTCATTAAACACATTCCTTAAATTGTAGCCATTTGTTGAGTGATTTTTTTTGGTGTCTAATCCGCATATATATCACCATTGCCCTTGATTTTCTTGACTGTATATCTCTTAAATATCAACATATACACGTGTGATTTAGTTTACGAAGATTTTTCAATGCCGAGAACCTCGATCAGAGAGTAAAAAAGGCGTAACGTTCACAATGGTGTAAAATTAAAATGGGATATACCGGGCTAGGGTTCGAGTTAAAGGAACAAGGGCCAAACCAACCACCCAAGAATGGAATCGTCGAGCGAAAACACTTGACAACCTCCTAGAAGCAGCTTTTCTTGGCACCAGACCTTTCTCAATCTATTAGGAATCTGATGCCGTCATTAAACACATTCCTTAAATTGTAGCCATTTGTTGAGTGATTTTTTTTGGTGTCTAATCCGCATATATATCACCATTGCCCTTGATTTTCTTGACTGTATATCTCTTAAATATCAACATATACACGTGTGATTTAGTTTACGAAGATTTTTCAATGCCGAGAACCTCGATCAGTGAGTAAAAAAGGCTTAAGGTTCACAATGGTGTAAAATTAAAATGGGATATACCGGGCTAGGATTCAAGTTACAGGAACAAGGGCCAAACCAACCACCCAAGAATGGAATCGTCGAGCGAAAACACTTGACAACCTCCTAGAAGCAGCTTGTCTTGCCACCAGACCTTTCTCCATCAATTAGGAATCCGATGCCGTCATTAAACACATTCATTAAATTGTAGCCATTTGTTGAGTGATTTATTTTTTGGTGTCTAATCCGCATATATATAACCATTGCCCTTGATTTTCTTGACTGTATATCTCTTAAATATCAACATATACATGTGTGATTTAGTTTACGAAGATTTTTCAATGCCGAGAACCTCGATCAGAGAGTAAAAAAGGCGTAAGGTTCACAATGGTGTAAAATTAAAATGTGATATTCCCGGCTAGGATTCGAGTTACAGGAACAAGGGCCAAACCAACCACCCAAGAATGGAATCGTCGAGCGAAAACACTTGACAACCTCCTAGAAGAAGCTTTTCTTGCCACCAGACCTTTCTCCATCAATTTGGAATCTGATGCCGTCGCTAAACACATTCCTTTAATTGTAGCCATTTGTTGAGTGTTTTTTTTGTGTCTAATCCACATATATATCTCCATTACCCTTGATTTTCTTGACTGTATATCTTTTAAATGTCAACATATACACGTGTGATTTAGTTTACGAATATTTTTTAATGCCGAGAACCTCGATCAGAGAGGAAAAAAGGCGTAAGGTTCACAATGGTGTAAAATTAAAATGGGATACACCGGGCTAGGATTCGAGTTACAGGAACAAGGGCCAAACCAACCACCAAAGAATGGAATCGTCGAGGGAAAACACTTGACAAACTCCTTGAAGCAGCTTTTCTTGCCACCAGACCTTTCTCCATCAATTAGGAATCTGATGTCGTCACTAAACACATTCCTTAAATTGTAGCCATTTGTTGAGTGTTTTTTTTTGGTGTCTAATCCGCATATATATCACCGTTGCCCTTGATTTTCTTGACTGTATATCTCTTAAATATCAACATATACACGCGTGATTTAGTTTACGGAGATTTTTCAATGCCGAGAACCTCGATCAGAGAGTAAAAAAGGCGTAAGGTTCACAATTGTGTAAAATTAAAATGGGATATGCTGGGCTAGGATTCGAGTTACAGGAACAAGGGCCAAACCAACCACCCAAGAATGGAATCGTCGAGCGAAAACACTTGACAACCTCCTAGAAGTAGCTTTTCTTGCCACCAGACCTTTCTCCATCAAATTGGAATCCGATGCCGTCACTAAACACATTCCTTAAATTGTAGCCATTTGTTGAGTGATTTTTTTTGGTGTCTAATCCGCATATATATCACCATTGCCCTTGATTTTCTTGACTGTATATCTCTTGAATATCAACATATACACGTGTGATTTAGTTTACGAAGATTTTTCAATGCCGAGAACCTCGATCAGAGAGTAAAAAAGGCGTAAGGTTCACAATGGTGTAAAATTAAAATGGGATATACCGGGCTAGGATTCGAGTTACAGGAACAAGGGCCAAACCAACCACCCAAGAATGGAATCGTCAAGCGAAAACACTTGGCAACCTCCTAGAAGCAGCTTTTCTTGCCACCAGACCTTTCTCCATCAATTAGGAATATGATGCCGTCACTAAACACAATCCTTAAATTGTAGCCATTTGTTGAGTGATTTTTTTTGGTGTCTAATCCGCATATATATCACCATTGCCCTTGATTTTCTTGACTGTATATCTCTTAAATATCAACATATACATGTGTGATTTAGTTTACGAAGATTTTTCAATGCCGAGAACCTCGATCAGAGAGTAAAAAAGGCGTAAGTTTCACAGTGGTGTAAAATTAAAATGGGATATACCGGGCTAGGATTCGAGTTACTGGAACAAGGGCCAAACCAACCACCCAAGAATGGAATCGTCGAGCGAAAACACTTGACAACCTCCTAGAAGCAGCTTTTCTTGCCACCAGACCGTTGTCCACTAATAAGGAATCTGATGCCGTCACTAAACAAATTCCTTAAATTGTAGCCATTTGTTGAGTGTTTTTTTGGTGTCTAATCCGCATATATATCACCATTGCCCTTGATTTTCTTGACTGTATATCTCTTAAATATCAACATATACACGTGTGATTTAGTTTACGAAGATTTTTCAATGCCGAGAACCTCGATCAGTGAGTAAAAAAGGCGTAAGGTTCACAATGGTGTAAAATTAAAATGGGATATACCGGGCTAGGATTCAAGATACAGGAACAAGGGCCAAACCAACCACCCAAGAATGGAATCGTCGAGCGAAAACACTTGACAACCTCCTAGAAGCAGCTTGTCTTGCCACCAGACCTTTCTCCATCAATTAGGAATCCGATGCCGTCATTAAACACATTCCTTAAATTGTAGCCATTTGTTGAGTGATTTTTTTTTTGGTGTCTAATCCGCATATATATAACCATTGCCCTTGATTTTCTTGACTGTATATCTCTTAAATATCAACATATACACGTGTGATTTAGTTTAGGAAGATTTTTCAATGCCGAGAACCTCGACCAGAGAGTAAAAAAGGCGTAAGGTTCACAATGGTGTAAAATTAAATGTGATATTCCCGGCTAGGATTCGAGTTACAGGAACAAGGGCCAAACCAACCACCCAAGAATGGAATCGTCGAGCGAAAACACTTGACAACCTCCTAGAAGAAGCTTTTCTTGCCACCAGACCTTTCTCCATCAATTTGGAATCTGATGCCGTCGCTAAACACATTCCTTTAATTGTAGCCATTTGTTGAGTGTTTTTTTTTTGTGTCTAATCCACATATATATCTCCATTACCCTTGATTTTCTTGACTGTATATCTTTTAAATGTCAACATATACACGTGTGATTTAGTTTACGAATATTTTTTAATGCCGAGAACCTCGATCAGAGAGGAAAAAAGGCGTAAGGTTCACAATGGTGTAAAATTAATATGGGATACACCGGGCTAGGATTCGAGTTACAGGAACAAGGGCCAAACCAACCACCAAAGAATGGAATCGTCGAGGGAAAACACTTGACAAACTCCTTGAAGCAGCTTTTCTTGCCACCAGACCTTTCTCCATCAATTAGGTATCTGATGCCGTCACTAAACACATTCCTTAAATTGTAGCCATTCGTTGAGTGTTTTTTGTTTGTGTCTAATCCGAATATATATCACCATTGCCCTTGATTTTCTTTACTGTATATCTCTTAAATGTCAACATATACACGTGTGATTTAGTTTACGAAGTTTTTTCAATGCCGAGAACCTCGATCAGCGAGTAAAAAAGGCGTAAGGTTCACAATGGTGTAAGATTAAAATGAGATATACCGGGCTAGGATTCGAGTTACAGGAACAAGGGCCAAACCAACCACCCAAGAAGGGAATCGTCGAGCGAAAACACTTCACAACCTCCTAGAAGCAGCTTTTCTTGCCACCAGACCTTTCTCCAACAATTAGGCATCTGATGCGGTCACTAAACACATTCCATAAATTGTAGCCATTTGTTGAGTGTTTTTTTTTGGTGTCAAATCCGCATATATATATCACCATTGCCCTTGATTTTCTTGACTGTATATCTCTTAAATGCAACATATACACGTGTGATTTAGTTTATGAAGATTTTTCAATGCCGAGAAGCTCGATCAGAGAGTAAAAAAGGAATAGTTTAACTTTGGTTTAAAATTAAAATGGGATGTACCGGGCTAGGATTCGAGTTACAGGAACAAGGGCCAAACCAACCACCCAAGAATGGAATCGTCGAGCGAAAACACTTGACAACCTCCTAGAAGCAGCTTTTCTTACCCCCAGACCTTTCTCCATCAATTAGTAATCTGATGCCGTCACTAAACAAATTCCTTAAATTGTAGCCATTTGTTGAATGTTTTTTTTGGTGTCTAATCCGCATATATATCACCATTGCCCTTGATTTTCTTGACTGTATATCTCTTAAATATCAACATATACATGTGTGATTTAGTTTACGAAGATTTTTCAATGCCGAGAACCTCGATCAGAGAGTAAAAACGGCGTAAGGTTCACAATGGTGTAAAATTAAAATGGGATATACCGGGCTAGGATTCGAGTTACAGGAACAAGGATCAAACCAACCACCCAAAATGGAATCGTCGAGCGAAAACACTTGACAACCTCCTAGAAGCAGCTTTTCTTGCCACCAGACCTTTCTCCATCAATTAGGAATCTGATGTCGTCATTAAACACATTCCTTAAATTGTAGCCATGTGTTGAGTGATTTTTATTGGTGTCTAATCCGCATATATATCACCACTGCCTTTGATTTTCTTGACTGTATATCTCTTAAATATCAACATATACACGTGTGATTTAGTTTACGAAGATTTTTCAATGCCGAGAACCTCGATCAGAGAGTAAAAAAGGCGTAAGGTTCACAATGGTGTAAAATTAAAATGGGATATACCGGGCTAGGATTCGAGTTACAGGAACAAGGGACAAACCAACCACCCAAGAATGGAATCGTCGAGCGAAAACACTTGACAACCTCCTAGAAGCAGCTTTTCTTGCCACCAGACCTTTCTCCATCAATTAGGAATCTGATGCCGCCATTAAACACATTCCTTAAATTGTAGCAATTTGTTGAGTGATTTTTTTTTGTGTGTCTAATCCGCATATATATCACCATTTCCCTTGATTTTCTTGACTGTATATCTCTTAAATATCAACATATACACGTGTGATTTAGTTTACGAGGATTTTTCAATGCCGAGAACCTCGATCAGAGAGTAAAAAAGGCGTAAGGTTCACAATGGTGTAAAATTAAAATGGGATATACCGGGCTAGGATTCGAGTTACAGGAAAAAGGGCCAAACCAACCACCCAAGAATGGAATCGTCGAGGGAAAACTCTTGACAACATCCTAGAAGCAGCTTTTCTTGGCACCAGACCTATCTAAATCTATTAGGAATCTGATGCCGTCATTAAACACATTCCTTAAATTGTAGCCATTTGTTGAGTGATTTTTTTTTTGGTGTCTAATCCGCATATATATCACCATTGCCCTTGATTTTCTTGACTGTATATCTCTTAAATATCAACATATACACGTGTGATTTAGTTTACGAAGATTTTTCAATGCCGAGAACCTCGATCAGAGAGTAAAAAAGGCGTAATGTTCACAATGGGGTAAAATTAAAATGTGATATACCGGGCTAGGATTCGAGTTACAGGAACAAGGGCCAAACCAACCACCCAAGAATGGAATCGTCGAGCGAAAACACTTGACAACCTCCTAGAATCAGCTTTTCTTGCCACCAGACCTTTCTCCATCAATTAGGAATCTGATGCCGTTATTAAACACATTCCTTAAATTGTAGCCATTTGTTGAGTGATTTTTTTTGTGTCTAATCCGCATATATATCACCATTGCCCTTGATTTTCTTGACTGTATATCTCTTAAATATCAACATATACACGTGTGATTTAGTTTACGAAGATTTTTCAATGCCGAGAACCTCGATCAGTGAGTAAAAAAGGCGTAAGGTTCACAATGGTGTAAAATTAAAATGGGATATACCGGGCTAGGATTCAAGTTACAGGAACAACGGCCAAACCACCCACCCAAGAATTGAATCGTCGAGCGAAAACACTTGACAACCTCCTAGAAGCAGCTTTTCTTGCCACAAGACCTTTCTCCATCAATTAGGAATCCGATGCCGTCATTAAACACATTCCTTAAATTGTAGCCATTTGTTGAGTGATTTTTTTTTGGTGTCTAATCCGCATATATATAACAATTGCCCTTAATTTTCTTGACTGTATATCTCTTAAATATCAACATATACACATGTGATTTAGTTTACGAAGATTTTTCAATGTTGAGAACCTCGATCAGAGAGTAAAAAAGGCGTAAGGTTCACAACGGAGTAAAATTAAAATGTGATATTCCGTGCTAGGATTCGAGTTACAGGAACAAGGGCCAAACCAACCACCCAAGAATGGAATCGTCGAGCGAAAACACTTGACAACCTCCTAGAAGAAGCTTTTCTTGCCACCAGACCTTTCTCCATCAATTAGGAATCTGATGCCGTCGCTAAACACATTCCTTAAATTGTGGCCATTTGTTGAGTATTTTTTTGGTGTCTAATCCGCAAATATATCACCATTGCCCTTGATTTTCTTGACTGTATATCTCTTAAATGTCAACATGTACGCGTCTGATTTAGTTTACGAAGATTTTTCAATGCCGAGAACCTCGGTCAGAGTGTAAAAAAGGCGGCAGGTTCACAATGGTGTAAAATTAAAATGGGATATACCGTGCTAGGATTCGAGTTACAGGAACAAGGGCCAAACCAACCACCCAAGAATGGAATCGTCGAGCGAAAACACTTGACAACCTCCTAGAAGCAGCTTTTCTTACCACTAGACCTTTCTCCATCAATTAGGAATCTGATGCCGTCACTAAACACATTCCTTAAATTGTAGCGATTTGTTGAGTGTTTTTTTTTGGTGTCTAATCCACATATATATCTCCATTACCCTTGATTTTCTTGACTGTATATCTCTTAAATGCCAACATATACACGTGTGATTTAGTTTACGGATATTTTTTAATGCCGAGAACCTCGATCAGAGAGGAAAAAAGGCGTAAGGTTCACAATGGTGTAAAATTAAAATGGGATATACCGGGCTAGGATTCGAGTTACAGGAACAAGGGCCAAACCAACCACCAAAGTATGGAATCGTCGAGGGAAAACACTTGACAACCTCCTTGAAGCAGCTTTTCTTGCCACCAGACCTTTGTCCATCAATTAGGAATCCGATGCCGTCATTAAACACATTCCTTAAATTGTAGCCATTTGTTGAGTGATTTTTTTTGGTGTCTAATCCGCATATATATAACCATTGCCCTTGATTTTCTTGACTGTATATCTCTTAAATATCAACATATACACATGTGATTTAGTTTACGAAGATTTTTCAATGTCGAGAACGTCGATCAGAGAGTAAAAAAGGCGTAAGGTTCACAACGGTGTAAAATTAAAATGTGATATTCCGGGCTAGGATTCGAGTTACGGGAACAAGGGCCAAACCAACCACCCAAGAATGGAATCGTCGAGCGAAAACACTTGACAACCTCCCAGAAGAAGCTTTTCTTGCCACCAGACCTTTCTCCATCAATTAGGAATCTGATGCCGTCGCTAAACACATTCCTTAAATTGGGTCCATTTGTTGAGTGTTTTTTTGGTGTCTAATCCGCAAATATATCACCATTGCCCTTGATTTTCTTGACTGTATATCTCTTAAATGTCAACATGTACGCGTGTGATTTAGTTTACGAAGATTTTTCAATGCCGAGAACCTCGATCAGAGTGTAAAAAAGGCGGCAGGTTCACATTGGTGTTAAATTAAAATGGGATATACCGTGCTAGGATTCGAGTTACAGGAACAAGGGCCAAACCAACCACCCAAGAATGGAATCGTCGAGCGAAAACACTTGACAACCTCCTAGAAGCAGCTTTTCTTACCCCCAGACCTTTCTCCATCAATTAGGAATCTGATGCCGTCACTAAACACATTCCTTAAATTGTAGCCATTTGTTGAGTGTTTTTTTTTGTGTCTAATCCACATATATATCTCCATTACCCTTGATTTTCTTGACTGTATATCTCTTAAATGTCAACATATACACGTGTGATTTAGTTTACGGATATTTTTTAATGCCGAGAACCTCGATCAGAGAGGAAAAAAGGCGTAAGGTTCACAATGGTGTAAAATTAAAATGGGATATACCGGGCTAGGATTCGAGTTACAGGAACAAGGGACAAAACAACCACCAAAGAATGGAATCGTCGAGCGAAAACACTTGACAACCTCCTAGAAGCAGCTTTTCTTGCCACCAGACCTTTCTCCATCAATTAGGAATCTGATGCCGTCACTAAACATATTCCTTAAATTGTAGCTTTTTGTTGAGTGTTTTTTTTTGTGCGTCTAATCTGCATATATATCACCATTGCCCTTGATTTTCTTGACTGTATATCTCTTAAATGTCAATATATACATGTGTGATTTAGTTTACGAATATTTTTCAATGCCGAGAACCTCGATTAGAGAGTAAAAAAGGCGTAAGGTTCACAATGGAGAAAAATTAAAATGGGATATACCAGGTTAGGATTCGAGTTACAAGAACAAGGGCCAAACCAACCACCCAAGAATGGAATCGTCGAGCGAAAATACTTGACAACCTCCTAGAAGCAGCTTTTCTTGCCACCAGACCTTTCTCCATCAATTAGGAATCTGATGCCGTCACTAAACACATTCCTTAAATTGTAGCCATTTGTTGAGTGATTTTTTTTGGTGTCTAATCCCCATATATATCACCATTGCCCTTGATTTTCTTGACTGTATATCTCTTAAATATCAACATATACATGTGTGATTTAGTTTACGAAGATTTTTCAATGCCGAGAACCTCGATCAGAGAGTAAAAAAGGCGTAAGGTTCACAGTGGTGTAAAATTAAAATGGGATATACCGGGCAAGGATTCAAGTTACAGGAACAAGGGCCAAACCAACCACCCAAGAATGGAATCGTCGAGCGAAAACACTTGACAACCTCCTTGAAGCAGCTTTTCTTGCCACCAGACCTTTCTCCATCAATAAGGAATCTGATGCCGTCACTAAACACATTCCTTAAATTGTAGCCATTTGTTGAGTGTTTTTTTTTTGTGTCTAATCCGCATATATATCACCATTTCCCTTGATTTTCTTGACTGTATATCTCTTAAATATCAACATATACACGTGTGATTTAGTTTACGAAGATTTTTCAATGCCGAGAACCTGGATCAGTGAGTAAAAAAGGCGTAAGGTTCACAATGGTGTACAATTAAAATGGGATATACCGGGCTAGGATTCAAGTTACAGGAACAAGGGCCAAACCAACCACCCAAGAATGGAATCGTCGAGCGAAAACACTTGACAATCTCCTAGAAGCTGCTTTTCTTGCCACCAGACCTTTCTCAATCTATTAGGAATCTGATGTCGTCATTAAACACATTCCTTAAATTGTAGCCATTTGTTGAGTGATTTTTTTTTGTGTCTAATCCGCATATATATCACCATTGCCCTTGATTTTATTGACTGTATATCTCTTAAATATCAACATATACACGTGTGATTTAGTTTACGAAGATTTTTCAATGCCGAGAACCTCGATCAGAGAGGAAAAAAGGCGTAAGGTTCACAATGGTGTAAAATTAAAATGGGATATACCGGGCTAGGATTCGAGTTACAGGAACAAGGGCCAAACCAACCACCAAAGAATGGAATCGTCGAGGGAAAACACTTGACAACCTCCTTGAAGCAGCTTTTCTTGCCACCAGACCTTTCTCCATCAATTAGGAATCTGATGCCGTCACTAAACACATTCCTTAAATTGTAGCCATTCGTTGAGTGTTTTTTGTTTGTGTCTAATACGAATATATATCACCATTGCCCTTGATTTTCTTGACTGTATATCTCTTAAATGTCAACATATACACGTGTGATTTAGTTTATGAATTTTTTTCAATGCCGAGAACCTCGATCAGAGAGTAAAAAAGGTGTAAGGTTCACAATGGTGTAAGATTAAAAGGGATATACCGGGCTAGGATTCGAGTTACAGGAACAAGGGCCAAACCAACCACCCAAGAATGGAATCGTCGATCGAAAACACTTGACAACCTCCTAGAAGCAGCTTTTCTTGCCACCAGACCTTTCTCCATCAATTAGGAATCTGATGCCGTCACTAAACATATTCCCTAAATTGTAGCTATTTGTTGAGTGTTTTTTTTGTGCGTCTAATCTGCATATATATCACCATTGCCCTTGATTTTCTTGACTGTATATCTCTTAAATGTCAATATATA
Organism: Helianthus tuberosus; assembly: GCA_030545235.1. Lineage (NCBI taxonomy): Eukaryota > Viridiplantae > Streptophyta > Magnoliopsida > Asterales > Asteraceae > Helianthus > Helianthus tuberosus. Next base: position 157,246,042 of record CM060420.1, read on the forward strand.
CATGTGTGATTTAGTTTACGAATATTTTTCAATGCCGAGAACCTCGATTAGAGAGTAAAAAAGGCGTAAGGTTCACAATGGAGAAAAATTAAAATGGGATATACCAGGCTAGGATTCGAGTTACAAGAACAAGGGCCAAACCAACCACCCAAGAATGGAATCGTCGAGCGAAAATACTTGACAACCTCCTAGAAGCAGCTTTTCTTGCCACCAGACCTTTCTCCATCAATTAGGAATCTGATGCCGTCACTAAACACATTCCTTAAATTGTAGCCATTTGTTGAGTGATTTTTTTTTGGTGTCTAATCCCCATATATATCACCATTGCCCTTGATTTTCTTGACTGTATATCTCTTAAATATCAACATATACATGTGTGATTTAGTTTACGAAGATTTTTCAATGCCGAGAACCTCGATCAGAGAGTAAAAAAGGCGTAAGGTTCACAGTGGTGTAAAATTAAAATGGGATATACCGGGCAAGGATTCGAGTTACAGGAACAAGGGCCAAACCAACCACCCAAGAATGGAATCGTCGAGCGAAAACACTTGACAACCTCCTAGAAGCAGCTTTTCTTGCCACCAGACCTTTCTCCATCAATAAGGAATCTGATGCCGTCACTAAACACATTCCTTAAATTGTAGCCATTTGCTGAGTGTTTTTTTTTTGGTGTCTAATCCGCATATATATCACCATTGCCCTTGTTTTTCTTGACTGTATATCTCTTAAATATCAACATATACACGTGTGATTTAGTTTACGAAGATTTTTCAATGCCGAGAACCTGGATCAGTGAGTAAAAAAGGCGTAAGGTTCACAATGGTGTACAATTAAAATGGGATATGCCGGGCTAGGATTCAAGTTACAGGAACAAGGGCCAAACCAACCACCCAAGAATGGAATCGTCGAGCGAAAACACTTGACAATCTCCTAGAAGCTGCTTTTCTTGCCACCAGACCTTTCTCAATCTATTAGGAATCTGATGCCGTTATTAAACACATTCCTTAAATTGTAGCCATTTGTTGAGTGATTTTTTTTGGTGTCTAATCCGTATATATATCACCATTGCCCTTGATTTTCTTGACTGTATATCTCTTAAATATCAACATATACACGTGTGATTTAGTTTACGAATATTTTTTAATGCCGAGAACCTCGATCAGAGAGGAAAAAAGGCGAAAGGTTCACAATGGTGTAAAATTAAAATGGGATATACCGGGCTAGGATTCGAGTTACAGGAACAAGGGCCAAACCAACCACCAAAGATTGGAATCGTCAAGGGAAAACACTTGACAACCTCCTAGAAGCAGCTTTTATTGCCACCAGACCTTTCTCCATCAATTAGGAATTTGATGCCGTCACTAAACACATTATTTAAATTGTAGCCATTCGTTGAGTGTTTTTTGTTTGTGTCTAATCCGAATATATATCACCATTGCCCTTGATTTTCTTGACTGTGTATCTCTTAAATGTCAACATATACACGTGTGATTTAGTTTACGAAGTTTTTTCAATGCCGAGAACCTCGATCAGAGAGTAAAAAAGGGGTAAGGTTCACAATGGTGTAAGATTAAAATGGGATATACCGGGCTAGGATTCGAGTTACAGGAACAAGGGCCTAACCAACCACCCAAGAATGGAATCGTCGAGCGAAAACACTTGACGACCTCCTAGAAGCAACTTTTCTTGCCACCAGACCTTTCTCCATCAATTAGGAATCTGATGCCGTCACTAAACACATTCCTTAAATTGTAGCCATTTGTTGAGTGTTTTTTTTGTGCGTCTAATCCGCATATATATCACCATTGCCCTTGATTTTCTTGACTGTATATCTCTTAAATGTCAATATATACATGTGTGATTTAGTTTACGAATATTTTTCAATGCCGAGAACCTCGATTAGAGAGTAAAAAAGGCGTAAGGTTTACAATGGTGAAAAATTAAAATGGGATGTACCAGGCTAGGATTCGAGTTACAAGAACAAGGGCCAAACCAATTATCCAAGAATGGAATCGTCGAGCGAAAACACTTGACAACATCCTAGAAGCTGCTTTTCTTGCCACCAGACCTTTCTCCATCAATTAGGAATCTGATGTCGTCACTAAACACATTCCATAAATTGTAGCCATTTGTTGAGTGTTATTTTTTTGGTGTCTAATCCGCATATATATCACCATTGCCCTTGATTTTCTTGACTGTATATCTCTTAAATGTCAACATATACACATGTGATTTAGTTTACGAAGATTTTTCAATGCCGAGAACCTCGATCAGAGAGTAAAAAAGGCGTAAGGTTCACAATGGTGTAAAATTAAAATGTGATATTCCGGGCTAGGATTCGAGTTACAGGAACAAGGGCCAAACGAACCACCCAAGAATGGAATCGTCGAGCGAAAACACTTGACAACCTCCTAGAAGAAGCTTTTCTTGCCACCAGACCTTTCTCCATCAATTAGGAATCTGATGCCGTCGCTAAACACATTCCTTAAATTGTAGCCATTTGTTGAGTGTTTTTTTTTTGTGTCTAATCCACATATATATCTCCATTACCCTTGATTTTCTTGACTGTATATCTCTTAAATGTCAACATATACACGTGTGATTTAGTTTACGGATATTTTGTAATGCCGAGAACCTCGATCAGAGAGGAAAAAAGGCGTAAGGTTCACAATGGTGTAAAATTAAAATGGGATATACCGGGCTAGGATTCGAGTTACAGGAACAAGGGCCAAACCAACCACCAAAGAATGGAATCGTCGTGGGAAAACACTTGACAACCTCCTTGAAGCAGCTTTTCTTGCCACCAGACCTTTCTCCATCAATAAGGAATCTGATGCCGTCACTAAACACATTCCTTAAATTGTAGCCATTCGTTGAGTGTTTTTTGTTTGTGTCTAATACGAATATATATCACCATTGCCCTTGATTTTCTTGACTGTATATCTCTTAAATGTCAACATATACACGTGTGATTTAGTTTACGAATTTTTTTCAATGCCGAGAACCTCCATTAGAGAGTAAAAAAGGCGTAAGGTTCTCAATGGTGTAAGATTAAAATGGGATATACCGGACTAGGATTCGAGTTACAGGAACAAGGGACAAACCAACCACCCTAGAATGGAATCGTCGAGCGAAAACACTTGACAACCTCCTAGAAGCAGCTTTTCTTGCCACCAGACCTTTCTCCATCAATTAGGAATCTGATGCCGTCACTAAACACATTCCTTAAATTGTAGCCATTTGTTGAGTGATTTTTTTATCACCATTGCCCTTGATTTTCTTGACTGTATATTTCTTAAATATCAACATATACATGTGTGATTTAGTTTACGAAGATTTTTCAATGCCGAGAACCTCGATCAGAGAGTAAAAAAGGCGTAAGGTTCACAGCGGTGTAAAATTAAAAGGGATATACCGGGCTAGGATTCGAGTTACAGGAACAAGGGCCAAACCAACCACCCAAGAATGGAATCGTCGAGCGAATACACTTGACAACCTCCTAGAAGCAGCTTTTCTTGCCACCAGACCTTTCTCCATCAATAAGGAATCTGATGCCGTCACTAAACACATTCCTTAAATTGTAGCCATTTGTTGAGTGTTTTTTTTGGTGTCTAATCCGCATATATATCACCATTGCCCTTGATTTTCTTGACTGTATATCTCTTAAATATCAACATATACACGTGTGATTTAGTTTACGAAGATTTTTCAATGCCGATAACCTCGATCAGTGAGTAAACAAGGCGTAAGGTTCACAATGGTGTAAAATTAAAATGGGATATACCTGGCTAGGATTCAAGTTACAGGAACAAGTGCCAAACCAACCACCCAAGAATGGAATCGTCGAGCGAAAACAATTGACAACCTTCTAGAAGCTGCTTCTCTTGCCACCAGACCTTTCTCAATCTATTAGGAATCTGATGCCGTCATTAAACACATTCCTTAAATTGTAGCCATTTGTTGAGTGATTTTTTTTGGTGTCTAATCCGTATATATATCACCATTGCCCTTGATTTTCTTGACTGTATATCTCTTAAATATCAACATATACACGTGTGATTTAGTTTACGAATATTTTTTAATTCCGAGAACCTCGATCAGAGAGGAAAAAAGGCGTAAGGTTCACAATGGTGTAAAATTAAAATGGGATATACTGGGCTTGGATTCGAGTTACAGGAACAAGGGCCAAACCAACCACCAAAGAATGGAATCGTCAAGGGAAAACACTTGACAACCTCCTTGAAGCAGCTTTTCTTGCCACCAGACCTTTCTCCATCAATTAGGAATCTGATGCCGTCACTAAACACATTCCTTAAATTGTAGCCATTCATTGAGTGTTTTTTGTTTGTGTCTAATCCGAATATATATCACCATTGCACTTGATTTTCTTGACTGTATATCTCTTAAATGTCAACATATACACGTGTGACTTAGTTTACGAAGTTTTTTCAATGTCGAGAACCTCGATCAGAGAGTAAAAAAGGCGTAAGGTTCACAATGGTGTAAAATTAAAATGGGATATACCGGGCTAGGATTCGAGTTAAAGGAACAAGGGCCAAACCAACCACCCAAGAATGGAATCGTCGAGCGAAAACACTTGACGACCTCCTAGAAGCAGATTTTCTTGCCACCAGACCTTTCTCCATCAATTAGGAATCTGATGCCGTCACTAAACACATTCCTTAAATTGTAGCCATTTGTTGAGTGTTTTTTTTGTGCGTCTAATCCGCATATATATCACCATTGCCCTTGATTTTCTTGACTGTATATATCTTAAATGTCAATATATACATGTGTGATTTAGTTTACGAATATTTTTCAATGCCGAGAACCTCGATTAGAGAGTAAAAAAGGCGTAAGGTTTACAATGGTGAAAAATTAAAATGGGATATACCAGGCTAGGATTCGAGTTACAAGAACAAGGGCCAAACCAACCACCCAAGAATGGAATCGTCGAGCGAAAACACTTGACAACATCATAGAAGCTGCTTTTCTTGGCACCAGACCTTTCTCAATCTATTAGGAATCTGATGCCGTCATTAAACACATTCCTTAAATTGTAGTCATTCGTTGAGTGTTTTTTGTTTGTGTCTAATCCGAATATATATCACCATTGCCCTTGAATTTCTTGACTGTATATCTCTTAAATGTCAACATATACACGTGTGATTTAGTTTACGAAGTTTTTTCAATGCCGAGAACCTCGATCAGAGAGGAAAAAAGGCGTAAGGTTCACAATGGTGTAAGATTAAAATGGGATATACCGGGCTAGGATTCGAGTTACAGGAACAAGGGCCAAACCAACCACCCAAGAATGGAATCGTCGAGCGAAAACACTTGACAACCTCCTAGAAGCAGCTTTTCTTGGCACCAGACCTTTCTCAATCAATTAGGAATCTGATGCCGTCATTAAACACATTCCTTAAATTGTAGTCATTCGTTGAGTGTTTTTTGTTTGTGTCTAATCCGAATATATATCACCATTGCCCTTGAATTTCTTGACTGCATATCTCTTAAATGTCAACATATACACGTGTGATTTAGTTTACGAAGTTTTTTCAATGCCGAGAACCTCGATCAGAGAGTAAAAAAGGCGTAAGGTTCACAATGGTGTAAGATTAAAATGGGATATACTGGGCTAGGATTCGAGTTACAGGAACAGGGGCCAAACCAACCACCCAAGAATGGAATCGTCGAGCGAAAACACTTGACAACCTCCTAGAAGCAGCTTTTCTTGCCATAAGAACGTTTCTCCATCAATTAGGAATCTGATGCCGTCATTAAACACATTCCTTAAATTGTAGCCATTTGTTGAGTGATTTTTTTTTTGTGTCTAATCCGCATATATATCACCACTGCCCTTGATTTTCTTGACTGTATATCTCTTAAATATCAACATATACACGTGTGATTTAGTTTACAAAGATTTTTCAATGCCGAGAACCTCGATCAGAGAGTAAAAAAGGCGTAAGGTTCACAATGGTGTAAAATTAAAATGGGATATACCGGGCTAGGATTCGAGTTACAGGAACAAGGGCCAAACCAACCACCCAAGAATGGAATCGTCGAGCGAAAACACTTGACAACCTCCTAGAAGCAGCTTTTCTTGCAACCAGACCTTTCTCCATCAATTAGGAATCTGATGCCGTCATTAAACACATTACTTAAACTGTAGCCATTTGTTGAGTGATTTTTTTTTGTGTCTAATCCACATATATATCACCATTGCCCTTGATTTTCTTGACTGTATATCTCTTAAATATCAACATATACACGTGTGATTTAGTTTACGAAGATTTTTCAATGCCGAGAACCTCGATCAGTGAGTAAAAAAGGCGTAAGGTTCACAATGGTGTAAAATTAAAATGGGATATACCGGGCTAGGATTCAAGTTACAGGAACAAGGGCCAAACCAACCACCCAAGAATGGAATCGTCGAGCGAAAACACATGACAACCTCCTAGAAGCAGCTTTTCTTGCCACCATACCTTTCTCCATCAATTAGGAATCCGATGCCGTCATTAAACACATTCCTTAAATTGTAGCCATTTGTTGAATGACTTTTTTTTGGTGTCTAATCCGCATATATATAACCATTGCCCTTGATTTTCTTGACTGTATATCTCTTAAATATCAACATATACACGTGTGATTTAGTTTATGAAGATTTTTCAATGCCGAGAACCTTGATCAGAGAGTAAAAAAGGCGTCAGGTTCACAATGGTGTAAAATTAAAATGTGATATTCTGGGCTAGGATTCGAGTTACAGGAACAAGGGCCAAACCAACCACCCAAGAATGGAATCGTCGAGCGAAAACACTTGACAACCTCCTAGAAGCAGCTTTTCTTGCCACCAGACCTTTCTCCATCAATAAGGAATCTGATGCCGTCACTAAACACATTCCTTAAATTGTAGCCATTTGTTGAGTGTTTTTTTTTTTGTGTCTAATCCGCATATATATCACCATTGCCCTTGATTTTCTTGACTGTATATCTCTTAAATATCAACATATACACGTGTGATTTAGTTTACGAATATTTTTTTAATGCCGAGAACCTCGATCAGAGAGGAAAAAAGGCGTAAGGTTCACAATGGTGTAAAATTAAAATGGGATATACCGGGCTAGGATACGAGTTACAGGAACAAGGGCCAAACCAACCACCCAAGAATAGAATCGTCGAGCGAAAACACTTGACAACCTCCTAGAAGCAGTTTTTCTTGCCACCAGACCTTTCTCAATCTATTAGGAATCTGATGCCGTCATTAAACACATTCCTTAAATTGTAGCCATTTGTTGAGTGATATTTTTTGGTGTCTAATCCGTATATATATATCACCATTGCCCTTGATTTTCTTGACTGTATATCTCTTAAATATCAACATATACACGTGTGATTTAGTTTACGAATATTTTTTAATGCCGAGAACCTCGATCAGAGAGAAAAAAAGGCGTAAGGTTCACAATGGTGTAAAATTAAAATGGGATATACCGGGCTAGGATTCAAGTTACAGGAACAAGGGCCAAACCAACCACCCAAGAATAGAATCGTCGAGCGAAAACACTTGACAACCTCCTAGAAGCAGTTTTTCTTGCCACCAGACCTTTCTCAATCTATTAGGAATCTGATGCCGTCATTAAACACATTCCTTAAATTGTAGCCATTTGTTGAGTGATATTTTTTGGTGTCTAATCCGTATATATATCACCATTGCCCTTGATTTTCTTGACTGTATATCTCTTAAATATCAACATATACACGTGTGATTTAGTTTACGAATATTTTTTAATGCCGAGAACCTCGATCAGAGAGAAAAAAAGGCGTAAGGTTCACAATGGTGTAAAATTAAAATGTGATATTCCGGGCTAGGATTCGAGTTACAGGAACAAGGGTCAAACCAACCACCCAAGAATGGAATAGTCGAGCGAAAACACTTGACAACCTCCTAGAAGAAGCTTTTCTTGCCACCAGACCTTTCTCCATCAATTAGGAATCTGATGCCATCGCTAAACACATTCCTTAAATTGTAGCCATTTGTTGAGTGTTTTTTTTTTGGTGTCTAATCCACATATATATCTCCATTACCCTTGATTTTCTTGACTGTATATCTCTTAAATGTCAACATATACACGTGTGATTTAGTTTACGGATATTTTTTAATGCCGGGAACCTCGATCAGAGAGTAAAAAAGGCGTAAGGTTCACAATGGTGTAAAATTAAAATGGGATATACCGGGCTAGGATTCAAGTTACAGGAACAAGGGCCAAACCAACCACCCAAGAATGGAATCGTCGAGCTAAAACACTTGAAAACCTCCTAGAAGCAGCTTTTCTTGCCACCAGACCTTTCTCCATCAATTAGGAATCCGATGCCGTCATTAAACACATTCCTTATATTGTAGCCATTTGTTGAGTGATTTTTTTTTGTGTCTAATCCGTATATATATCACCATTGCCCTTGATTTTCTTGACTGTATATCTCTTAAATATCAACATATACACGTGTGATTTAGTTTACGAATATTTTTTAATGCCGAGAACCTCGATCAGAGAGGAAAAAAGGCGTAAGGTTCACAATGGTGTAAAATTAAAATGGGATATACCGGGCTAGGATTCGAGTTACAGGAACAAGGGCCAAACCAACCACCAAAGAATGGAATCGTCAAGGGAAAACACTTGACAACCTCCTAGAAGCAGCTTTTATTGCCACCAGACCTTTCTCCATCAATTAGGATTTGATGCCGTCACTAAACACATTATTTAAATTGTAGCCATTCGTTGAGTGTTTTTTGTTTGTGTCTAATCCGAATATATATCACCATTGCCCTTGATTTTCTTGACTGTATATCTCTTAAATGTCAACATATACACGTGTGATTTAGTTTACGAAGTTTTTTCAATGCCGAGAACCTCGATCAGAGAGTAAAAAAGGCGTAAGGTTCACAATGGTGTAAGATTAAAATGGGATATACCGGGCTAGGATTCGCGTTACAGGAACAAGGGCCAAACCAACCACCCAAGAATGGAATCGTCAAGCGAAAACACTTGACAACCTCCTAGAAGCAGTTTTTTTTGCCACCAGACCTTTCTCCATCAATTAGGAATCTGATGCCGTCACTAAACACATTCCTTAAATTGTAGCCATTTGTTGAGTGATTTTTTTGGTGTCTAATCCGCATATATATCACCATTGCCCTTGATTTTCTTGACTGTATATCTCTTAAATATCAATATATACATGTGTGATTTAGTTTACGAAGATTTTTCAATGCCGAGAACCTCGATCAGAGAGTAAAAAAGGCGTAAGGTTCACAGTGGTGTAAAATTAAAATGGGATATACCGGGCTAGGATTTGAGTTACAGTAACAAGGGCCAAACCAACCACCCAAGAATGGAATCGTGGAGCGAAAACACTTGACAACCTCCTAGAAGCTGCTTTTCTTGCCACCAGACATTTCTCCATCAATAAGGAATCTGATGCCGTCACTAAACACATTCCTTAAATTGTAGCCATTTGTTGAATGTTTTTTTTGGTGTCTAATCCGCATATATATCACCATTGCCCTTGATTTTCTTGACTGTATATCTCTTAAATATCAACATATACACGTGTGATTTAGTTTATGAAGATTTTTCAATGCCGAGAACCTCGATCAGTGAGTAAAAAAGGCGTAAGGTTCACAATGGTGTAAAATTAAAATGGGATATACCGGGCTAGGATTCAAGTTACAGGAACAAGGGCCAAACCAACCACCCAAGAATGGAATCGTCGAGCTAAAACACTTGAAAACCTCCTAGAAGCAGCTTTTCTTGCCACCAGACCTTTCTCCATCAATTAGGAATCCGATGCCGTCATTAAACACATTGCTTATATTGTAGCCATTTGTTGAGTGATTTTTTTTTGGTGTCTAATCCGCATATATATCACCATTGCCCTTTATTTTCTTGACTGTATATCTCTTAAATATCAACATATACACGTGTGATTTAGTTAACGAAGATTTTTCAATGCCGAGAACCTCGATCAGTGAGTAAAAAAGGCGTAAGGTTCACAATGGTGTAAAATTAAAATGGGATATACCGGGCCAGGATTCAAGTTACAGGAACAAGGGCCAAACCAACCACCCAAGAATGGAATCGTCGAGCGAAAACACTTGACAACCTCCTAGAAGCTGCTTTTCTTGCCACCAGACCTTTCTCAATCTATTAGGAATCTGATGCCGTCATTAAACACATTCCTTAAATTGTAGCCATTTGTTGAGTGATTTTTTTTTGTGTCTAATCCGTATATATATCACCATTGCCCTTGATTTTCTTGACTGTATATCTCTTAAATATCAACATATACACGTGTGATTTAGTTTACGAATATTTTTTAATGCCGAGAACCTCGATCAGAGAGGAAAAAAGGCGAAAGGTTCACAATGGTGTAAAATTAAAATGGGATATACCGGGCTAGGATTCGAGTTACAGGAACAAGGGCCAAACCAACCACCAAAGATTGGAATCGTCAAGGGAAAACACTTGACAACCTCCTAGAAGCAGCTTTTATTGCCACCAGACCTTTCTCCATCAATTAGGAATTTGATGCCGTCACTAAACACATTATTTAAATTGTAGCCATTCGTTGAGTGTTTTTTGTTTGTGTCTAATCCGAATATATATCACCATTGCCCTTGATTTTCTTGACTGTGTATCTCTTAAATGTCAACATATACACGTGTGATTTAGTTTACGAAGTTTTTTCAATGCCGAGAACCTCGATCAGAGAGTAAAAAAGGCGTAAGGTTCACAATGGTGTAAGATTAAAATTGGATATACCGGGCTAGGATTCGAGTTACAGGAACAAGGGCCAAACCAACCACCCAAGAATGGAATCGTCGAGCGAAAACACTTGACGACCTCCTAGAAGCAGCTTTTCTTGCCACCAGACCTTTCTCCATCAATTAGGAATCTGATGCCGTCACTAAACACATTCCTTAAATTGTAGCCATTTTTTGAGTGGTTTTTTTTGTGCGTCTAATCCGCATATATATCACGATTGCCCTTGATTTTCTTGACTGTATATCTCTTAAATGTCAATATATACATGTTTGATTTAGTTTATGAATATTTTTCAATGCCGAGAACCTCGATTAGAGAGTAAAAAAGGCGTAAGGTTCACAATGGTGAAAAATTAAAATGGGATATACCAGGCTAGGATTCGAGTTACAAGAACAAGGGCCAAACCAACCACCCAAGAATGGAATCGTCGAGCGAAAACAGTTGACAACATCCTAGAAGCTGCTTTTCTTGCCACCAGACCTTTCTCCATCAATTAGGAATCTGATGCCGTCACTAAACACATTCCATAAATTGTAGCCATTTGTTGAGTGTTTTTTTTTGGTGTCTAATCCGCATATATATCACCATTGCCCTTGATTTTCTTGACTGTATATATCTTAAATGTCAACATATACACGTGTGATTTAGTTTACGAAGATTTTTCAATGCCGAGAAGCTCGATCAGAGAGTAAAAAAGGTGTAAGGTTCACTTTGGTATAAAATTAAAATGGGATGTACCGGGCTAGGATTCGAGTTACATGAACAAGGGCCAAACCAACCACCCAATAATGGAATCGTCGAGCGAAAACACTTGACAACCTCCTAGAAGCAACTTTTCTTACCACCAGACCTTTCTCCAACAATTAGTAATCTGATGCCGTCACTAAACGAATTCCTTAAATTGTAGCCATTTGTTGAGTGTTTTTTTTGGTGTCTAATCCACATATATATCACCATTGCAGTTGATTTTCTTGACTTTATATCTCTTAAATATCAACATATACATGTGTGATTTAGTTTACAAAGATTTTTCAATGCCGAGAACCTCGATCAGAGAGTAAAAAAGGCGTAAGGTTCACAATGGTGTAAAATTAAAATGGGATATACCGGGCTAGGATTCGAGTTACAGGAACAAGGAACAAACCAACCACCCAAGAATGGAATCGTCTTGAGAAAACACTTGACGACCTCCTAGAAGCAGTTTTTCTTGCCACCAGACCTTTCTCCATCAAATTGGAATCCGATGCCATCACTAAACACATTCCTTAAATTGTAGCCATTTGTTGAGTGATTTTTTGTTGTTGTCTAATCCGCATATATATCACCATTGCCCTTGATTTTCTTGACTGTATATCTCTTAAATATCAACATATACACGTGTGATTTAGTTTACGAAGATTTTTCAATGCCGAGAACCTCGATCAGAGAGTAAAAAAGGCGTAAGGTTCACAATGGTGTAAAATTAAAATGGGATATACCGGGCTAGGATACGAGTTACAGGAACAAGGGCCAAACCAACCACCCAAGAATGGAATCGTCAAGCGAAAACACTTGACAACCTCCTAGAAGCAGTTTTTTTTGCCACCAGACCTTTCTCCATCAATTAGGAATCTGATGCCGTCACTAAACACATTCCTTAAATTGTAGCCATTTGTTGAGTGATTTTTTTGGTGTCTAATCCGCATATATATCACCATTGCCCTTGATTTTCTTGACTGTATATCTCTTAAATATCAATATATACATGTGTGATTTAGTTTACGAAGATTTTTCAATGCCGAGAACCTCGATCAGAGAGTAAAAAAGGCGTAAGGTTCACAGTGGTGTAAAATTAAAATGGGATATACCGGGCTAGGATTTGAGTTACAGTAACAAGGGCCAAACCAACCACCCAAGAATGGAATCGTGGAGCGAAAACACTTGACAACCTCCTAGAAGCTGCTTTTCTTGCCACCAGACATTTCTCCATCAATAAGAAATCTGATGCCGTCACTAAACACATTCCTTAAATTGTAGCCATTTGTTGAGTGTTTTTTTTGGTGTCTAATCCGCATATATATCACCATTGCCCTTGATTTTCTTGACTGTATATCTCTTAAATATCAACATATACACGTGTGATTTAGTTTACGAAGATTTTTCAATGCCGAGAAACTCGATCAGAGAGTAAAAAAGGCGTAAGGTTCACAATGGTGAAAAATTAAAATGGGATATGCTGGGCTAGGATTCGAGTAACAGGAACAAGGGCCAAACCAACCACCCAAGAATGGAATGGTCGAGCGAAAACACTTGACGACCTCCTAGAAGAAGCGTTTCTTGCCACCAGACCTTTCTCCATCAAATTGGAATCCGATGCTGTCACTAAACACATTCCTTAAATTGTAGCCATTCGTTGAGTGATTGTTTTTTGGTGTCTAATCCGCATATATATCACCATTGCCCTTGATTTTCTTGACTGTATATCTCTTAAATATCAATATATACACGTGTGATTTAGTTTACGAAGATTTTTCAATGTCGAGAACCTCGATCAGAGAGTAAAAAAGGCGTAAGGTTCACAATTGTGTAAAATTAAAATGGGATATACCGGGCTAGGATTCGAGTCAGAGAGTAAAAAAGGCGTAAGGTTCACAATGGTGTAAGATTAAAATGGGATATACCGGGCTAGGATTCGAGTTACAGGAACAAGGGCCAAACCAACCACCCAAGAATGGAATCGTCAAGCGAAAACACTTGACAACCTCTTAGAAGCAGCTTTTCTTGCCACCAGACCTTTCTCCATCAATTAGGAATCCGATGCCGTCATTAAACACATTCCTTAAATTGTAGCCATTTGTTGAGTGATTTTTTTTTGGTGTCTAATTCGCATATATATAACCATTGCCCTTGATTTTCTTGACTGTATATCTCTTAAATATCAACATATACACGTGTGATTTAGTTTACGAAGATTTTTCAATGCCGAGAACCTCGATCAGAGAGTAAAAAAGGCGAAAGGTTCACAATGGTGTAAAATTAAAATGTGATATTCCGGGCTAGGATTCGAGTTACAGGAACAAGGGACAAACCAACCACCCAAGAATGGAATCGTCGAGCGAAAACACTTGACAACCTCCTAGAAGAAGCTTTTCTTGCCACCAGACCTTTCTCCATCAATTAGGAATCTGATGTCGTCGCTAAACATATTTCTTAAATTGTAGCCATTTGTTGAGTGTTTTTTTTGTGTCTATTCCACATATATATCTCCATTACCCTTGATTTTCTTGACTGTATATCTCTTAAATGTCAACATATACACGTGTGATTTAGTTTACGAATATTTTTTAATGCCGAGAACCTCAATCAGAGAGGAAAAAGGCGTAAGGTTCATAATGGTATAAAATTAAAATGGGATATACCGGGCTAGGATTCGAGTTACAGGAACAAGGGCCAAACCAACCACCAAAGAATGGAATCGTCGAGGGAAAACACTTGACAACCTCCTTGAAGCAGATTTTCTTGCTACCAGACCTTTCTCCATCAATTAGGAATCTGATGCCGTCGATAAACACATTCCTTAAATTGTAGCCATTCGTTGAGTGTTTTTTGTTTGTGTCTAATCCGAATATATATGACCATTGCCCTTGATTTTCTTGACTATATATCTCTTAAATGTCAATATATACACGTGTGATTTAGTTTACGAAGTTTTTTCAATGTCGAGAACCTCGATCAGAGAGTAAAAAAGACGTAAGGTTCACAATGGTGTAAGATTAAAATGGGATATACCGGGCTAGGATTCGAGTTACATGAACAAGGGCCAAACCAACCACCCAAGAATGGAATCGTCGAGCGAAAACACTTGACAACCTCCTAGAAGCAGCTTTTCTTGCCACCAGACCTTTCTCCGTCAATTAGGAATCTGATGCCGTCACTAAACACATTCCTTGAATTGTAGCCATTTGTTGAGTGTTTTTTTTTGTGCGTCTAATCCGCATACATATCACCATTTCCCTTGATTTTCTTGACTGTATATCTCTTAAATGTCAATATATACATGTGTGATTTAGTTTACGAATATTTTTCAATGCCGAGAACCTCGATTAGAGAGTAAAAAAGGCGTAAGGTTCACAATGGTGAAAAATTAAAATGGGATATACCAGGCTAGGATTCGAGTTACAAGAACAAGGGCCAAACCAACCACCCAAGAATGGAATCGTCGAGCAAAAACACTTGACAACATCCTAGAAGCTGCTTTTCTTGCCACCAGACCTTTCTCCATCAATTAGGAATCTGATGCCGTCACTAAACACATTCCTTAAATTGTAGCCATTTGTTGAGTGTTTTTTTTGGTGTCTAATCCACATATATATCCCCATTGCCCTTGATTTTCCTGACTGTATATCTCTTAAATATCAACATACACATGTGTGATTTAGTTTACGAAGATTTTTCATTGCCGAGAACCTCGATCAGAGAGTAAAAAAGGCGTAAGGTTCACAATGGTGTAAAATTAAAATGGGATATACCGGGCTAGGATTCGAGTTACAGGAACAAGGGCCAAACCAACCACCCAAGAATGGAATCGTCGAGCGAAAACACTTGACAACCCCCTAGAAGCAGCTTTTCTTGCCACTAGACCTTTCTTCATCAATTAGGAATCTAATGCCGTCACTAAACACATTCCTTAAATTGTAGCCATTTGTTCAGTGTTTTTTTTTGGTGTCTAATCCGCATATATATCACCATTACCCTTGATTTTCTTGACTGTATATCTCTTAAATATCAACATATACACGTGTGATTTAGTTTACGAAGATTTTTCAATGCCGAGAACGTCGATCAGAGAGTAAAAAAGGCGTAAGGTTCACAATGGTGTAAAATTAAAATGGGATATACCGGGCTAGGATTCGAGTTACAGGAACAAGGGCCAAACCAACCACCCAAGAATGGAATCGTCGAGCGAAAACACTTGACAACCTCCTAGAAGCAGCTTTTCTTGCCACCAGACCTTTCTCCATCAATTAGGAATCTGATGCCGTCATTAAACACATTCCTTAAATTGTAGCCATTTGTTGAGTGATTTTTTTTGGTGTCTAATCCGCATATATATCACCATTGCCCTTGATTTTCTTGACTGTATATATGTTGAATATCAACATATACACATGTGATTTAGTTTACGAAGAATTTTCAATGCCGAGAACCTCGATCAGAGCGTAAAAAAGGCGTAAGGTTCACAATTGTGTAAAATTAAAATGGGATATACCGGGCTAGGATTCGAGTTACAGGAACAAGGGCCAAACCAACCACCCAAGAATGGAATCGTCGAGCGAAAACACTTGACAACCTCCTAGAAGCAGCTTTTCTTGCCACCAGACCTTTCTCCATCAATTAGGAATCTGATGCCGTCACTAAACACATTCCTTAAATTGTTTCCATTTGTTAAGTGTTTTTTTTGTGTCTAATCCGCATATATATCATCATTGCCCTTGATTTTCTTGACTGTATATCTCTTAAATATCAACATATACACGTGTGATTTAGTTTACGAAGATTTTTCATTGCCGAGAACCTCCATCAGAGAGTAAAGAAGGCGTAAGGTTCACAATGGTGTAAAATTAAAATGGGATATACCGGGCTAGGATTCGAGTTACAGGAACAAGGGCCAAACCAACCACCCAAGAATGGAATCGTCGAGCGAAAACACTTGACAACCTCCTTGAAGCAGTTTTTCTTGCCACCTGACCTTTCTCCATCAATTAGGAATCTGATGCCGTCACTAAACGCATTCCTTAAATTGTAGCCATTTGTTGAGTGTTTTTTTTTGTGTCTAATCCGCATATATATCACCATTGCCCTTGATTTTCTTGACTGTATATCTCTTAAATATCAACATATACACGTGTGATTTAGTTTACGAAGATTTTTCAATGCCGAGAACCTCCATCAGAGAGTAAAGAAGGCGTAAGGTTCACAATGGTGTAAAATTAAATTGGGATATACCGGGCTAGAATTCGAGTTACAGGAACAAGGGACAAACCAACCACCCAAGAATGGAATAGTCGAGCGAAAATACTTGACAACCTCCTAGAAGCAGCTTTTCCTGCCACCAGACCTTTCTCCATCAATTAGGAATCCGATGCCGTCACTAAACACATTCCTTAAATTGTTTCCATTTGTTAAGTGATTTTTTTTTGGTGTCTAATCCGCATATATATCACCATTGCCCTTGATTTTCTTGACTGTATATCTCTTAAATGTCAACATATACACGTGTGATTTAGTTTACGAAGATTTTTCAATCCCGAGAACCTCGATCAGAGAGTAAAAAAGGCGTAAGGTTCACAATTGTGTAAAATTAAAATGGGATATACCGGGCTAGGATTCGAGTTACAGGAACAAGGGACAAACCAACCACCCAAGAATGGAATCATCGAGCGAAAACACTTGACAAACTCATAGAACCAACTTTTTTTGCCACCAGACCTTTCTCCATCAATTAGGAATCTGATGCCGCCATTTAACACATTCCTTAAATTGTAGCCATTTGTTGAGTGATTTTTTTTTGTGTCTAATCCGCATATATATCACCATTGCCCTTGATTTTCTTGACTGTATATCTCTTAAATATCAACATATACACATGTGATTTTGTTTACGAAGAATTTTCAATGCCGAGAACCTCGATCAGAGAGTAAAAAAGGCGTATGTTTTGACAATGGTGTAAAATTAAAATGGGATATACCGAGCTAGGATTCGAGTTACAGGAACAAGGGCCAAACCAACCACCCAAGAATGGAATCGTCGAGCGAAAACACTTGACAACCTCCTAGAAGCAGCTTTTCTTGCCACCAGTGCTTTCTCCATCAATTAGGAATCTGATGCCATCATTAAACACATTCCTTAAATTGTAGCCATTTGTTGAGTGATTTTTTTTTGGTGTCTAATCCGCATATATATCACCATTGCCCTTGATTTTCTTGACTGTATATCTCTTAAATATCAACGTATACACATGTGATTTAGTTTACGAAGATTTTTCAATGCCGAGAAACTCGATCAGAGAGTAAAAAAGGTGTAAGGTTCACAATGGTGTAAAATTAAAATGGTATATACCGGGCTAGGATTCGAGTTACAGGAACAAGGGCCAAACCAACCACCCAAGAATGGAATCGTCGAGCGAAAACACTTGACAACCTCCTAGAAGCATCTTTTCTTGCCACCAGACCTTTCTCCATCAATTAGTAATGTGATGCCGTCACTAAACACTTTCCTTAAATTGTAAACATTTTTTAAGTGTTTTTTTTAAGTGTCTAATCCACATAAATATCACCATTGCCCTTGATTTTCCTGACTGTATATCTCTTAAATATCAACATATACATGTGTGATTTAATTTACCAAGATTTTTCAACGCCGAGAACCTTGATCAGAGAGTAAAAATGGAGTAAGGTTCACAATGGTGAAAAATTAAATTGGGATATACCGGGCTAGAATTCGAGTTACAGGAACAAGGGCCAAACCAACCACCCAAGAATGGAATCATCAAGCGAAAACACTTTACAACCTCCTAGAAGCAGCTTTTCCTGCCACCAGACCTTTCTCCATCAATTAGGAATCCGATGCCGTCACTAAACACATTCCTTAAATTGTAGCCATTTGTTGAGTGATTTTTTTGGTGTCTAATCCGCATATATATCACCATTGCCCTTGATTTTCTTGACGGTATATCTCTTGAATATCAACATATACACATGTGATTTAGTTTACGAAGAATTTTCAATGCCGAGAACCTCGATCAGAGCGTAAAAAAGGCGTAAGGTTCACAATTGTGTAAAATTAAAATGGGATATACCGGGCTAGGATTCGAGTTACAGGAACAAGGGCCAAACCAACCACCCAAGAATGGAATCGTCGAGCGAAAACACTTGACAACCTCCTAGAAGCAGCGTTTCTTGCCACCAGACCTTTCTCCATCAATTAGGAATCTGATGCCGTCACTAAACACATTCCTTAAATTGTTTCCATTTGTTGAGTGTTTTTTTTTTGTGTCTAATCCGCATATATATCATCATTGCCCTTGATTTTCTTGACTGTATATCTCTTAAATATCAACATATACACGTATGATTTAGTTTACGAAGATTTTTCAATCCCGAGAATCTCTATCAGAGAGTAAAAAAGGCGTAAGGTTCACAATGGTGTAAAATTAAAATGGGATATACCGGGCTAGGATTCGAGTTACAGGAACAAGGGCCAAACCAACCACCCAAGAATGGAATCGTCGAGCGAAAACACTTGACAACCTCCTAGAAGCAGCATTTCTTGCCACCAGACCATTCTTCATCAATTAGGAATCTAATGCCGTCACTAAACACATTCCTTAAATTGTAGCCATTTGTTGAGTGTTTTTTTTGGTGTCTAATCCGCATATATATCACCATTGCCCTTGATTTTCTTGACTGTATATCTCTTAAATAACAACATATACACGTGTGATTTAGTTTACGAAGATTTTTCAATGCCGAGAACGTCGATCAGAGAGTAAAAAAGGCGTAAGGTTCACAATGGTGTAAAATTAAAATGGGATATACCGGGCTAGGATTCGAGTTACAGGAACAAGGGCCAAACCAACCACCCAAGAATGGAATCGTCGAGCGAAAACACTTGACAACCTCCTAGAAGCAGCTTTTCTTGCCACCAGACCTTTCTCCATCAATTAGGAATCTGATGCCGTCATTAAACACATTCCTTAAATTGTAGCCATTTGTTGAGTGATTTTTTTTTGTGTCTAATCCGCATATATATCACCATTGCCCTTGATTTTCTTGACTGTATATCTCTTGAATATCAACATATACACATGTGATTTAGTTTACGAAGAATTTTCAAAGCCGAGAACCTCGATCAGAGCGTAAAAAAGGCGTAAGGTTCACAATTGTGTAAAATTAAAATTGGATATACCGGGCTAGGATTCGAGTTACAGGAACAAGGGCCAAACCAACCACCCAAGAATGGAATCGTCGAGCGAAAACACTTGACAACCTCCTAGAAGCAGCTTTTCTTGCCACCAGACCTTTCTCCATCAATTAGGAATCTGATGCCGTCACTAAACACATTCCTTAAATTGTTTCCATTTGTTGAGTGTTTTTTTGTGTCTAATCCGCATATATATCATTATTGCCCTTGATTTTCTTGACTGTATATCTCTTAAATATCAACATATACACGTGTGATTTAGTTTACGAAGATTTTTCAATGCCGAGAACCTCCATCAGAGAGTAAAGAAGGCGTAAGGTTCACAATGGTGTAAAATTAAAATGGGATATACCGGGCTAGGATTCGAGTTACAGGAACAAGGGCCAAACCAACCACCCAAGAATGGAATCGTCGAGCGAAAACACTTGACAACCACCTTGAAGCAGCTTTTCTTGCCACCAGACCTTTCTCCATCAATTAGGAATCTGATGCCATCACTAAACGCATTCCTTAAATTGTAGCCATTTGTTGAGTGTTTTTTTTGTGTCTAATCCGCATATATATCACCATTGCCCTTGATTTTCTTAACTGTATATCTCTTAAATATCAACATATACACGTGTGATTTAGTTTACGAAGATTTTTCAATGCCGAGAACCTCCATCAGAGAGTAAAGAAGGCGTAAGGTTCACAATGGTGTAAAATTAAATTGGGATATACCGGGCTAGAATTCGTGTTACAGGAACAAGGGCCAAACCAACCACCCAAGAATGGAATCGTCGAGCGAAAATACTTGACAACCTCCTAGAAGCAGCTTTTCCTGCCACCAGACCTTTCTCCATCAATTAGGAATCCGATGCCGTCACTAAACCCATTCCTTAAATTGTAGCCATTTGTTAAGTGATTTTTTTTGGTGTCTAATCCGCATATATATCACCATTGCCCTTGATTTTCTTGACTGTATATCTCTTAAATGTCAACATATACACGTGTGATTTAGTTTACGAAGATTTTTCAATCCCGAGAACCTCGATCAGAGAGTAAAAAAGGCGTAAGGTTCACAATTGTGTAAAATTAAAATGGGATATACCGGGCTAGGATTCGAGTTACAGGAACAAGGGACAAACCAACCACCCAAGAATGGAATCATCGAGCGAAAACACTTGACAAACTCCTAGGACCAACTTTTTTTGCCACCAGACCTTTCTCCATCAATTAGTAATGTGATGTCGTCACTAAACACTTTCCTTAAATTGTAGCCATTTGTTGAGTGTTTTTTTTAGTGTCTAATCCACATAAATATCACCATTGCCCTTGATTTTCTTGACTGTATATCTCTTAAATATCAACATATACACATGTGATTTTGTTTACGAAGAATTTTCAATGCCGAGAACCTCGATCAGAGAGTAAAAAAGGCGTATGTTTTGACAATGGTGTAAAATTAAAATGGGATATACCGAGCTAGGATTCGAGTTACAGGAACAAGGGCCAAACCAACCACCCAAGAATGGAATCGTCGAGCGAAAACACTTGACAACCTCCTAGAAGCAGCTTTTCTTGCCACCAGTCCTTTCTCCATCAATTAGGAATCTGATGCCATCACTAAACACATTCCTTAAATTGTAGCCATTTGTTAAGTGATTTTTTTTGGTGTCTAATCCGCATATATATCACCATTGCCCTGGATTTTCTTGATTGTATATATCTCTTAAATATCAACATATACACGTGTAATTTAGTTTACGAAGATTTTTCAATGCCGAGAACTTCGATCAGAGAGTAAAAAAGGCGTAAGATTCACAATGGTGTAAACTTAAAATGGGATATGTCGGGCTAGGATTCGAGTTACAGGAACAAGGGCCAAACCAACCACCCAAGAATGGAATCGTCGAGCGAAAACACTTGACAACCTCCTAGAAGCAGCTTTTCCTGCCACCAGACCTTTCTCCATCAATTAGGAATCCGATGCCGTCACTAAACACATTACTTAAATTGTTTCCATTTGTTGAGTGTTTTTTTTGTGTCTAATCCGCATATATATCATCATTGCCCTTGATTTTCTTGACTGTATATCTCTTAAATATCAACATATACACGTGTGATTTAGTTTAGGAAGATTTTTCAATGCCGAGAACCTCCATCAGAGAGTAACGAAGGCGTAAGGTTCACAATGGTGTAAAATTAAAATGGGATATACCGGGCTAGGATTCGAGTTACAGGAACAAGGGCCAAACCAACCACCCAAGAATGGAATCGTCGAGCGAAAACACTTGACAACCTCCTTGAAGCAGCTTTTCTTGCCACCAGACCTTTCTCCATCAATTAGGAATCTGATGCCGTCACTAAACGCATTCCTTAAATTGTAGCCATTTGTTGAGTGTTTTTTTTTGTGTCTAATCCGCATATATATCACCATTGCCCTTGATTTTCTTGACTGTATATCTCTTAAATATCAACATATACACGTGTGATTTAGTTTACGAAGATTTTTCAATGCCGAGAACCTCCATCAGAGAGTAAAGAATGCGTACGGTTCACAATGGTGTAAAATTAAATTGGGATATAACGGGCTAGAATTCGAGTTACAGGAACAAGGGCCAAACCAACCACCCAAAAATGGAATCGTCGAGCGAAAATACTTGACAACCTCCTAGAAGCAGCTTTTCCTGCCACCAGACCTTTCTCCATCAATTAGGAATCCGATGCCGTCACTAAACACATTCCTTAAATTGTAGCCATTTGTTAAGTGATTTTTTTTTGGTGTCTAATCCGCATATATATCACCATTGCCCTTGATTTTCTTGACTGTATATCTCTTAAATGTCAACATATACACGTGTGATTTAGTTTACGAAGATTTTTCAATCCTGAGAACCTCGATCAGAGAGTAAAAAAGGCGTAAGGTTCACAATTGTGTAAAATTAAAATGGGATATACCTTGCTAGGATTCGAGTTACAGGAACAAGGGCCAAACCAACCACCCAAGAATGGAATCGTCGAGCGAAAACACTTGACAACCTCCTAGAAGCAGCTTTTCTTGCCACCAGACCTTTCTCCATCAATTAGGAATCTGATGCCGTCACTAAACACATTCCTTAAATTGTAGTCATTTGTTGAGTGTTTTTTTTGGTCACTAATCCGCATATATATCACCATTGCCCTTGATTTTCTTGACTGTATATCTCTTAAATATCAACATATACACGTGTGATTTAGTTTACGAAGATTTTTCAATGCCGAGAACTTCCATCAGAGAGTAAAAAAGGCATAAGGTTCACAATGGTGTAAACTTAAATTGGGATATACCGGGCTAGGATTCGAGTTAAAGGAACAAGGGGTAAACCAACCACCCAAGAATGGAATCGTCGAGCGAAAACACTTGACAACCTCCTAAAAGCAGATTTTCTTGCCACCAGACC
Source organism: Helianthus tuberosus (assembly GCA_030545235.1). Taxonomy (NCBI): domain Eukaryota; kingdom Viridiplantae; phylum Streptophyta; class Magnoliopsida; order Asterales; family Asteraceae; genus Helianthus; species Helianthus tuberosus. Next base: position 157,269,248 of record CM060420.1, read on the forward strand.
TTTCTCCATCAATTAGGAATCTGATGCCGTCATTAAACACATTCCTTAAATTGTAGCCATTTGTTGAGTGATTTTTTTTTTTGGTGTCTAATCCGCATATATATCACCATTGCCCTTGATTTTCTTGACTGTATATCTCTTAAATATCAACATATACACATGTGATTTAGTTTACGAAGATTTTTCAATGCCGAGAACCTCGATCAGAAAGTAAAAAAGGCGTAAGGTTCACAATGGCGTAAAATTAAAATGGGATATACCGGGCTTGGATTCGAGGTACAGGAACAAGGGCCAAACCAACCACCCAAGAATGGAATCGTCGAGCGAAAACACTTGACAACCTCCTTGAAGCAGCTTTTCTTGCCACCAGACCTTTCTCCATCAATTAGGAATCTAATGCCGTCACTAAACACATTCCTTAAATTGTAGCCATTTGTTGAGTGTTTTTTTTTGTGTCTAATCCGCATATATATCACAATTGCCCTTGATTTTCCTGACTGTATATCTCTTAAATATCAACATATACATGTGTGATTTAGTTTACGAAGATTTTTCAATGCCGAGAACCTCGATCAGAGAGTATAAAAGGCGTAAGGTTCACAATGGTGTAAAATTAAATTGGGATATACCGGGCTAGAATTCAAGTTACAGGAACAAGGGCCAAACCAACCACCCAAGAATGGAATCGTCGAGCGAAAACACTTGACAACCTCATATAAGCAGCTTTTCCTGCCACCAGACCTTTCTCCATCAATTAGGAATCCGATGCCGTCACTAAACACATTCCTTAAATTGTAGCCATTTGTTGAGTGATTTTTTTTGGTGTCTAATCCACATATATATCACCATTGCCCTTGATTTTCTTGATTGTATATCTCTTAAATATCAACATATACACATGTGTAATTTAGTTTACGAAGATTTTTCAATGCCGAGAACCTCGATCAGAGAGTAAAAAAGGCGTAAGATTCACAATGGTGTAAAATTAAAATGGGATATATCGGGCTAGGATTCGAGTTACAAGGACATGGGCCAAACCAACCACCCAAGAATGGAATCGTCGACCGAAAACACTTGACAACCTCCTAGAAGCAGCTTTTCTTGCCACCAGACCTTTCTCCATCAATTAGGAATCTAATGTCGTCACTAACCACATTCCTTAAATTGTAGCCATTTATTGAGTGTTTTTTTTGGTGTCTAATCCGCATATATATCACCATTTCCCTTGATTTTCCTGACTGTATATCTCTTAAATATCAACATATACATGTGTGATTTAGTTTACGAAGATTTTTCAATGCTGAGAACCTCGATCAGAGAGTAAAAAAGGAGTAAGGTTCACAATGGTGTAAAATTAAATTGGGATATACCAGGCTAGAATTCGAGTTACAGGAACAAGGGCCAAACCAACCACCCAAGAATGGAATCGTCGAGCGAAAATACTTGACAACCTCCTAGAAGCAGCTTTTCCTGCCACCAGACCTTTCTCCATCAATTAGGAATCCGATGCCGTCACTAAACACATTCCTTAAATTGTAGCCATTTGTTGAGTGATTTTTTTTGGTGTCTAATCCGCATATATATCACCATTGCCCTTGATTTTCTTGACTGTATATCTCTTAAATATCAACATATACACATGTGATTTAGTTTACGAAGATTTTTCAATACCGAGAAACTCGATCAGAGAGTAAAAAAGGTGTAAGGTTCACAATGGTGTAAAATTAAAATGGTATATACCGGGCTAGGATTCGAGTTACAGGAACAAGTGCCAAACCAACCACCCAAAAATGGAATCGTCGAGTGAAAACACTTGACAACCTCCTAGAAGCAGCTTTTCTTGCCACCAGACCTTTCTCCATCAATTAGTAATGTGATGCCGTCACTAAACACTTTCCTTAAATTGTAGCCATTTGTTGAGTGTTTTTTTTAGTGTCTAATCCGCATATATATCACCATTGCCCTTGATTTTCCTGACTGTATATCTCTTAAATATCAACATATACATGTGTGATTTAGTTTACGAAGATTTTTCAACACCGAGAACCTCGATCAGAGAGTAAAAAAGGCGTAAGGTTCACAATGGTGCAAAATTAAATTGGGATATACCGGTCTAGAATTCGAGTTACAGGAACAAGGGCCAAACCAACCACCCAAGAATGGAATCATCGAGCGAAAACACTTGACAACCTCCTAGAAGCAGCTTTTCCTGCCACCAGACCTTTCTCCATCAATTAGGAATCCGATGCCGTCACTAAACACATTCCTTAAATTGTAGCCATTTGTTGAGTGATTTTTTTTGGTGTCTAATCCGCATATATATCACCATTGCCCTGGATTTTATTGATTGTATATATCTCTTAAATATCAACATATACACGTGTAATTTAGTTTACGAAGATTTTTCAACACCGAGAACCTCGATCAGAGAGTAAAAAAGGCGTAAGATTCACAATGGTGTAAACTTAAAATGGGATATACCGGGCTAGGATTCGAGTTACAGGAACAAGGGCCAAACCAACCACCCAAGAATGGAATCGTCAAGCTAAAACACTTGACAATCTCCTAGAAGCAACTTTTTTTGCCACCAGACCTTTCTCCATCAATTAGGAATCTGATGCCGTCACTAAACACATTCTTTAAATTGTAGCCATTTGTTGAGTGTTTTTTTTGTGTCTAATCCGCATATATATATCACCATTGCCCTTGATTTTCCTGATTGTATATCTCTTAAATATCAACATATACACGTGTGATTTAGTTTACGAAGAATTTTCAATGCCGAGAACCTCGATCAGAGCGTAAAAAAGGCGTAAGGTTCACAATTGTGTAAAATTAAAATGGGATATACCGGGCTAGGATTCGAGTTACAGGAACAAGGGCCAAACCAACCACCCAAGAATGGAATCGTCGAGCGAAAACACTTGACAACCTCCTAGAATCAGCTTTTCTTGCCACCAGACCTTTCTCCATCAATTAGGAATCTGATGCCGTCACTAAACACATTCCTTAAATTGTTTCCATTTGTTGAGTGTTTTTTTTGTGTCTAATCCGCATATATATCATCATTGCCCTTGATTTTCTTGACTGTATATCTCTTAAATATCAACATATACACGTGTGATTTAGTTTACGAAGATTTTTCAATGCCGAGAACCTCCATCAGAGAGTAAAGAAGGCGTAAGGTTCACAATGGTGTAAAATTAAAATGGGATATACCGGGCTAGGATTCGAGTTACAGGAACAAGGGCCAAACCAACCACCCAGGAATCGAATCGTCGAGCTAAAACACTTGACAACCTCCTTGAAGCAGCTTTTCTTGCCACCAGACCTTTCTCCATCAATTAGGAATCTGATGCCGCACTAAACGCATTCCTTAAATTGTAGCCATTTGTTGAGTGTTTTTTTTTGTGTCTAATCCGCATATATATCACCATTGCCCTTGATTTTCTTGACTGTATATCTCTTAAATATCAACATATACACGTGTGATTTAGTTTACGAAGATTTTTCAATGCCGAGAACCTCCATCAGAGAGTAAAGAAGGCGTAAGGTTCACAATGGTGTAAAATTAAATTGGGATATACCGGGCTAGAATTCGAGTTACAGGAACAAGGGCCAAACCAACCACCCAAGAATGGAATCGTCGAGCGAAAACACTTGACAACCTCCTAGAAGCAGCTTTTCTTGCCACCAGTTCTTTTTCCATCAATTAGGAATCTGATGCCATCATTAAACACATTCCTTAAATTGTAGCCATTTGTTGAGTGATTTTTTTTGGTGTCTAATCCGCATATATATCACCATTGCCCTTGATTTTCTTGACTGTATATCTCTTAAATATCAACATATACACATGTGATTTAGTTTACGAAGATTTTTCAATGCCGAGAAACTCGATCAGAGAGTAAAAAAGGTGTAAGGTTCACAATGGTGTAAAATTCAAATGGTATATACCGGGCTAGGATTCGAGTTACAGGAACAAGGGCCAAACCAACCACCCAAGAATGGAATCGTCGAGCGAAAACACTTGACAACCTCCTAGAAGCAGCTTTTCTTGCCACCAGTCCTTTTTCCATCAATTAGGAATCTGATGCCATCATTAAACACATTCCTTAAATTGTAGCCATTTGTTGAGTGATTTTTTTTGGTGTCTAATCCGCATATATATCACCATTGCCCTTGATTTTCTTGACTGTATATCTCTTAAATATCAACATATACACATGTGATTTAGTTTACGAAGATTTTTCAATGCCGAGAAACTCGATCAGAGAGTAAAAAAGGTGTAAGGTTCACAATGGTGTAAAATTCAAATGGTATATACCGGGCTAGGATTCGAGTTACAGGAACAAGGGCCAAACCAACCACCCAAGAATGGAATCGTCGAGCGAAAACACTTGACAACCTCCTAGAAGCAGCTTTTCTTGCCACCAGACCTTTCTCCATCAATTAGTAATGTGATGCCGTCACTAAACACTTTCCTTAAATTGTAGCCATTTGTTGAGTGTTTGTTTTTAGTGTCTAATCCGCATATATATCACCATTGCCCTTGATTTTCCTGACTGTATATCTCTTAAATATCAACATATACATGTGTGATTTAGTTTACGAAGATTTTTCAACACCGAGAACCTCGATCAGAGAGTAAAAAAGGCGTAAGGTTCACAATGGTGTAAAATTAAATTGGGATATACCGGGCTAGAATTCGAGTTACAGGAACAAGGGCCAAACCAACCACCCAAGAATGGAATCATCGAGCGAAAACACTTGACAACCTCCTTGAAGCAGCTTTTCTTGCCACCAGACCTTTCTCCATCAATTAGGAATCTGATGCCGTCACTAAACACTTTCCTTAAATTGTAGCCATTTGTTGAGTGTTTTTTTTAGTGTCTAATACACATAAATATCACCATTGCCCTTGATTTTCCTGACTGTATATCTCTTAAATATCAACATATACATGTGTGATTTAGTTTACGAAGATTTTTCAACGCCGAGAACCTCGATCAGAGAGTAAAAAAGGCGTAAGGTTCACAATGGTGTAAAATTAAAATGGTATATACCGGGCTAGGATTCGAGTTACAGGAACAAGGGCCAAACCAACCACCCAAGAATGGAATCGTCGAGCAAAAACACTTGACAACCTCCTAGAAGCAGCTTTTCTTGCCACCAGACCTTTCTCCATCAATTAGTAATGTGATGCCGTCACTAAACACTTTCCTTAAATTGTAGCCATTTGTTGAGTGTTTTTTTTAGTGTCTAATACACATAAATATCACCATTGCCCTTGATTTTCCTGACTGTATATCTCTTAAATATCAACATATACATGTGTGATTTAGTTTACGAAGATTTTTCAACGCCGAGAACCTCGATCAGAGAGTAAAAAAGGCGTAAGGTTCACAATGGTGTAAAATTAAATTGGGATATACCGGGCTAGAATTCGAGTTACAGGAACAAGGGCCAAACCAACCACCCAAGAATGGAATCATCGAGCGAAAACACTTGACAACCTCCTAGAAGCAGCTTTTCCTGCCACCAGACCTTTCTCCATCAATTAGGAATCCGATGCCGTCACTAAACACATTCCTTAAATTGTAGCCATTTGTTGAGTGTTTTTTTTGTGTCTAATCCGCATATATATCACAATTGCCCTTGATTTTCTTGACTGTATATCTCTTAAATATCAACATATACACATGTGTGATTTAGTTTACGAAGATTTTTCAATGCCGAGAACCTCGATCAGAGAGTAAAAAAGGCGTAAGATTCACAATGGTGTAAAATTAAAATGGGATATATCGGGCTAGGATTCGAGTTACAAGGACAAGGGCCAAACCAACCACCCAAGAATGGAATTGTCGACCGAAAACACTTGACAACCTCCTAGAAGCAGCTTTTCTTGCCACCAGACCTTTCTCCATCAATTAGGAATCTAATGTCGTCACTAACCACATTCCTTAAATTGTAGCCATTTATTGAGTGTTTTTTTTGGTGTCTAATCCGCATATATATCACCATTTCCCTTGATTTTCCTGACTGTATATCTCTTAAATATCAACATATACATGTGTGATTTAGTTTACGAAGATTTTTCAATGCTGATAACCTCGATCAGAGAGTAAAAAAGGCGTAAGGTTCACAATGGTGTAAAATTAAATTGGGATATACCGGGCTAGAATTCGAGTTACAGGAACAAGGGCCAAACCAACCACCCAAGAATGGAATCGTCGAGCGAAAATACTTGACAACCTCCTAGAAGCAGCTTTTCCTGCCACCAGACCTTTCTCCATCAATTAGGAATCCGATGCCGTCACTAAACACATTCCTTAAATTGTAGCCATTTGTTGAGTGATTTTTTTTGGTGTCTAATCCGCATATATATCACCATTGCCCTTGATTTTCTTGACTGTATATCTCTTAAATATCAACATATACACATGTGATTTAGTTTACGAAGATTTTTCAATACCGAGAAACTCGATCAGAGAGTAAAAAAGGTGTAAGGTTCACAATGGTGTAAAATTAAAATGGTATATACCGGGCTAGGATTCGAGTTACAGGAACAAGTGCCAAACCAACCACCCAAGAATGGAATCGTCGAGTGAAAACACTTGACAACCTCCTAGAAGCAGCTTTTCTTGCCACCAGACCTTTCTCCATCAATTAGTAATGTGATGCCGTCACTAAACACTTTCCTTAAATTGTAGCCATTTGTTGAGTGTTTTTTTTAGTGTCTAATCCGCATATATATCACCATTGCCCTTGATTTTCCTGACTGTATATCTCTTAAATATCAACATATACATGTGTGATTTAGTTTACGAAGATTTTTCAACACCGAGAACCTCGATCAGAGAGTAAAAAACGCGTAAGGTTCACAATGGTGCAAAATTAAATTGGGATATCCGGGCTAGAATTCGAGTTACAGGAACAAGGGCCAAACCAACCACCCAAGAATGGAATCATCGAGCGAAAACACTTGACAACCTCCTAGAAGCAGCTTTTCCTGCCACCAGACCTTTCTCCATCAATTAGGAATCCGATGCCGTCACTAAACACATTCCTTAAATTGTAGCCATTTGTTGAGTGATTTTTTTTGGTGTCTAATCCGCATATATATCACCATTGCCCTGGATTTTATTGATTGTATATATCTCTTAAATATCAACATATACACGTGTAATTTAGTTTACGAAGATTTTTCAATGCCGAGAACCTCGATCAGAGAGTAAAAAAGGCGTAAGATTCACAATGGTGTAAACTTAAAATGGGATATACCGGGCTAGGATTTGAGTTACAGGAACAAGGGCCAAACCAACCACCCAAGAATGGAATCGTCAAGCTAAAACACTTGACAATCTCCTAGAAGCAACTTTTTTTGCCACCAGACCTTTCTCCATCAATTAGGAATCTGATGCTGTCACTAAACACATTCTTTAAATTGTAGCCATTTGTTGAGTGTTTTTTTTGTGTCTAATCCGCATATATATCACCATTGCCCTTGATTTTCCTGATTGTATATCTCTTAAATATCAACATATACACGTGTGATTTAGTTTACGAAGAATTTTCAATGCCGAGAACCTCGATCAGAGCGTAAAAAAGGCGTAAGGTTCACAATTGTGTAAAATTAAAATGGGATATACCGGGCTAGGATTCGAGTTACAGGAACAAGGGCCAAACCAACCACCCAAGAATGGAATCGTCGAGCGAAAACACTTGACAACCTCCTAGAAGCAGCTTTTCTTGCCACCAGACCTTTCTCCATCAATTAGGAATCCGATGCCGTCACTAAACACATTCCTTAAATTGTTTCCATTTGTTGAGTGTTTTTTTTGTGTCTAATCCGCATATATATCATCATTGCCCTTGATTTTCTTGACTGTATATCTCTTAAATATCAACATATACACGTGTGATTTAGTTTACGAAGATTTTTCAATGCCGAGAACCTCCATCAGAGAGTAAAGAAGGCGTAAGGTTCACAATGGTGTAAAATTAAAATGGGATATACCGGGCTAGGATTCGAGTTACAGGAACAAGGGCCAAACCAACCACCCAAGAATCGAATCGTCGAGCTAAAACACTTGACAACCTCCTTGAAGCAGCTTTTCTTGCCACCAGACCTTTCTCCATCAATTAGGAATCTGATGCCGCACTAAACGCATTCCTTAAATTGTAGCCATTTGTTGAGTGTTTTTTTTTTGTCTAATCCGCATATATATCACCATTGCCCTTGATTTTCTTGACTGTATATCTCTTAAATATCAACATATACACGTGTGATTTAGTTTACGAAGATTTTTCAATGCCGAGAACCTCCATCAGAGAGTAAAGAAGGCGTAAGGTTCACAATGGTGTAAAATTAAATTGGGATATACCGGGCTAGAATTCGAGTTACAGGAACAAGGGCCAAACCAACCACCCAAGAATGGAATCGTCGAGCGAAAACACTTGACAACCTCCTAGAAGCAGCTTTTCTTGCCACCAGCCCTTTTTCCATCAATTAGGAATCTGATGCCATCATTAAACACATTCCTTAAATTGTAGCCATTTGTTGAGTGATTTTTTTTGGTGTCTAATCCGCATATATATCACCATTGCCCTTGATTTTCTTGACTGTATATCTCTTAAATATCAACATATACACATGTGATTTAGTTTACGAAGATTTTTCAATGCCGAGAAACTCGATCAGAGAGTAGAAAAGGTGTAAGGTTCACAATGGTGTAAAATTCAAATGGTATATACCGGGCTAGGATTCGAGTTACAGGAACAAGGGCCAAACCAACCACCCAAGAATGGAATCGTCGAGCGAAAACACTTGACAACCTCCTAGAAGCAGCTTTTCTTGCCACCAGACCTTTCTCCATCAATTAGTAATGTGATGCCGTCACTAAACACTTTCCTTAAATTGTAGCCATTTGTTGAGTGTTTGTTTTTAGTGTCTAATCCGCATATATATCACCGTTGACCTTGATTTTCCTGACTGTATATCTCTTAAATATCAACATATACATGTGTGATTTAGTTTACGAAGATTTTTCAATGCCGAGAACCTCGATCAGAGAGTAAAAAAGGCGTAAGATCCACAATGGTGTAAACTTAAAATGGGATATACCGGGCTAGGATTCGAGTTACAGGAACAAGGGCCAAACCAACCACCCAAGAATGGAATCGTCAAGCTAAAACACTTGACAATCTCCTAGAAGCAACATTTTTTGCCACCAGACCTTTCTCCATCAATTAGGAATCTGATGCCGTCACTAAACACATTCTTTAAATTGTAGCCATTTGTTAAGTGTTTTTTTTGTGTCTAATCCGCATATATATCACCATTGCCCTTGATTTTCCTGATTGTATATCTCTTAAATATCAACATATACACGTGTGATTTAGTTTACGAAGAATTTTCAATGCCGAGAACCTCGATCAGAGCGTAAAAAAGGCGTAAGGTTCACAATTGTGTAAAATTAAAATGGGATATACCGGGCTAGGATTCGAGTTACAGGAACAAGGGCCAAACCAACCACCCAAGAATGGAATCGTCGAGCGAAAACACTTGACGACCTCCTAGAAGCAGCTTTTCTTGCCACCAGACCTTTCTCCATCAATTAGGAATCTGATGCCGTCACTAAACACATTCCTTAAATTGTTTCCATTTGTTGAGTTTTTTTTTGTGTCTAATCCGCATATATATCATCATTGCCCTTGATTTTCTTGACTGTATATCTCTTAAATATCAACATATACACGTGTGATTTAGTTTACGAAGATTTTTCAATGCCGAGAACCTCCATCAGAGAGTAAAGAAGGCGTAAGGTTCACAATGGTGTAAAATTAAAATGGGATATACCGGGCTAGGATTCGAGTTACTGGAACAAGGGCCAAACCAACCACCCAAGAATCGAATCGTCGAGCTAAAACACTTGACAACCTCCTTGAAGCAGCTTTTCTTGCCACCAGACCTTTCTCCATCAATTAGGAATCTGATGCCGCACTAAACGCATTCCTTAAATTGTAGCCATTTGTTGAGTGTTTTTTTTTGTGTCTAATCCGCATATATATCACCATTGCCCTTGATTTTCTTGACTGTATATCTCTTAAATATCAACATATACACGTGTGATTTAGTTTACGAAGATTTTTCAATCCCGAGAACCTCCATCAGAGAGTAAAGAAGGTGTAAGGTTCACAATGGTGTAAAATTAAATTGGGATATACCGGGCTAGAATTCGAGTTACAGGAACAAGGGCCAAACCAACCACCCAAGAATGGAATCGTCGAGCGAAAACACTTGACAACCTCCTAGAAGCAGCTTTTCTTGCCACCAGTCCTTTTTCCATCAATTAGGAATCTGATGCCATCATTAAACACATTCCTTAAATTGTAGCCATTTGTTGAGTGATTTTTTTTGGTGTCTAATCCGCATATATATCACCATTGCCCTTGATTTTCTTGACTGTATATCTCTTAAATATCAACATATACACATGTGATTTAGTTTACGAAGATTTTTCAATGCCGAGAAACTCGATCAGAGAGTAAAAAAGGTGTAAGGTTCACAATGGTGTAAAATTCAAATGGTATATACCGGGCTAGGATTAGAGTTACAGGAACAAGGGCCAAACCAACCACCCAAGAATGGAATCGTCGAGCGAAAACACTTGACAACCTCCTAGAAGCAGCTTTTCTTGCCACCAGACCTTTCTCCATCAATTAGTAATGTGATGCCGTCACTAAACACTTTCCTTAAATTGTAGCCATTTGTTGAGTGTTTGTTTTTAGTGTCTAATCCGCATATATATCACCATTGCCCTTGATTTTCCTGACTGTATATCTCTTAAATATCAACATATACATGTGTGATTTAGTTTACGAAGACTTTTCAACACCGAGAACCTCGATCAGAGAGTAAAAAAGGCGTAAGGTTCACAATGGTGTAAAATTAAATTGGGATATACCGGGCTAGAATTCGAGTTACAGGAACAAGGGCCAAACCAACCACCCAAGAATGGAATCATCGAGCGAAAACACTTGACAACCTCCTTGAAGCAGCTTTTCTTGCCACCAGACCTTTCTCCATCAATTAGGAATCTGATGCCGTCACTAAACACTTTCCTTAAATTGTAGCCATTTGTTGAGTGTTTTTTTTAGTGTCTAATACACATAAATATCACCATTGCCCTTGATTTTCCTGACTGTATATCTCTTAAATATCAACATATACATGTGTGATTTAGTTTACGAAGATTTTTCAACGCCGAGAACCTCGATCAGAGAGTAAAAAAGGCGTAAGGTTCACAATGGTGTAAAATTAAAATGGTATATACCGGGCTAGGATTCGAGTTACAGGAACAAGGGCCAAACCAACCACCCAAGAATGGAATCGTCGAGCAAAAACACTTGACAACCTCCTAGAAGCAGCTTTTCTTGCCACCAGACCTTTCTCCATCAATTAGTAATGTGATGCCGTCACTAAACACTTTCCTTAAATTGTAGCCATTTGTTGAGTGTTTTTTTTAGTGTCTAATACACATAAATATCACCATTGCCCTTGATTTTCCTGACTGTATATCTCTTAAATATCAACATATACATGTGTGATTTAGTTTACGAAGATTTTTCAACACCGAGAACCTCGATCAGAGAGTAAAAAAGGCGTAAGGTTCACAATGGTGTAAAATTAAATTGGGATATACCGGGCTAGAATTCGAGTTACAAGAACAAGGGCCAAACCAACCACCCAAGAATGGAATCATCGAGCGAAAACACTTGACAACCTCCTAGAAGCAGCTTTTCCTGCCACCAGACCTTTCTCCATCAATTAGGAATCCGATGCCGTCACTAGACACATTCCTTAAATTGTAGCCATTTGTTGAGTGATTTTTTTTGGTGTCTAATCCGCATATATATCACCATTGCCCTGGATTTTCTTGATTGTATATATCTCTTAAATATCAACATATACACGTGTAATTTAGTTTACGAAGATTTTTCAATGCCGAGAACCTCGATCAGAGAGTAAAAAAGGCGTAAGATTCACAATGGTGTAAACTTAAAATGGGATATGTCGGGCTAGGATTCGAGTTACAGGAACAAGGGCCAAACCAACCACCCAAGAATGGAATCGTCGAGCGAAAACACTTGACAACCTCCTAGAAGCAGCTTTTCTTGCCACCAGACCTTTCTCCATCAATTAGGAATCTGATCCCGTCACTAAACACATTCCTTAAATTGTTTCCATTTGTTGAGTGTTTTTTTTGTGTCTAATCCGCATATATATCATCATTGCCCATGATTTTCTTGACTGTATATCTCTTAAATATCAACATATACACGTGTGATTTAGTTTAGGAAGATTTTTCAATGCCGAGAACCTCCATCAGAGAGTAAAGAAGGCGTAAGGTTCACAATGGTGTAAAATTAAAATGGGATATACCGGGCTAGGATTCGAGTTACAGGAACAAGGGCCAAACCAACCACCCAAGAATGGAATCGTCGAGCGAAAACACTTGACAACCTCCTTGAAGCAGCTTTTCTTGCCACCAGACCTTTCTCCATCAATTAGGAATCTGATGCCGTCACTAAACGCATTCCTTAAATTGTAGCCATTTGTTGAGTGTTTTTTTTTTGTGTCTAATCCGCATATATATCACCATTGCCCTTGATTTTCTTGACTGTATATCTCTTAAATATCAACATATACACGTGTGATTTAGTTTACGTAGATTTTTCAATGCCGAGAACCTCCATCAGAGAGTAAAGAATGCGTAAGGTTCACAATGGTGTAAAATTAAATTGGGATATAACGGGCTAGAATTCTAGTTACAGGAACAAGGGCCAAACCAACCACCCAAAAATGGAATCGTCGAGCGAAAATACTTGACAACCTCCTAGAAGCAGCTTTTCCTGCCACCAGACCTTTCTCCATCAATTAGGAATCCGATGCCGTCACTAAACACATTCCTTAAATTGTAGCCATTTGTTAAGTGATTTTTTTTTGGTGTCTAATCCGCATATATATCACCATTGCCCTTGATTTTCTTGACTGTATATCTCTTAAATGTCAACATATACACGTGTGATTTAGTTTACGAAGATTTTTCAATCCTGAGAACCTCGATCAGAGAGTAAAAAAGGCGTAAGGTTCACAATTGTGTAAAATTAAAATGGGATATACCTGGCTAGGATTCGAGTTACAGGAACAAGGGCCAAACCAACCACCCAAGAATGGAATCGTCGAGCGAAAACACTTGACAACCTCCTAGAAGCAGCTTTTCTTGCCACCAGACCTTTCTCCATCAATTAGGAATCTGATGCCGTCACTAAACACATTCCTTAAATTGTAGTCATTTGTTGAGTGTTTTTTTTGGTCACTAATCCGCATATATATCACCATTGCCCTTGATTTTCTTGACTGTATATCTCTTAAATATCAACATATACACGTGTGATTTAGTTTACGAAGATTTTTCAATGCCGAGAACTTCGATCAGAGAGTAAAAAAGGCATAAGGTTCACAATGGTGTAAACTTAAAATGGGATATACCGGGCTAGGATTCGAGTTAAAGGAACAAGGGGTAAACCAACCACCCAAGAATGGAATCGTCGAGCGAAAACACTTGACAACCTCCTAAAAGCAGATTTTCTTGCCACCAGACCTTTCTCCATCAATTAGGAATCTGATGCCGTCATTAAACACATTCCTTAAATTGTAGCCATTTGTTGAGTGATTTTTTTTTTGGTGTCTAATCCGCATATATATCACCATTGCCCTTGATTTTCTTGACTGTATATCTCTTAAATATCAACATATACACATGTGATTTAGTTTACGAAGATTTTTCAATGCCGAGAACCTCGATCAGAAAGTAAAAAAGGCGTAAGGTTCACAATGGCGTAAAATTAAAATGGGATATACCGGGCTTGGATTCGAGGTACAGGAACAAGGGCCAAACCAACCACCCAAGAATGGAATCGTCGAGCGAAAACACTTGACAACCTCCTTGAAGCAGCTTTTCTTGCCACCGGACCTTTCTCCATCAATTAGGAATCTAATGCCGTCACTAAACACATTCCTTAAATTGTAGCCATTTGTTGAGTGTTTTTTTTTGTGTCTAATCCGCATATATATCACAATTGCCCTTGATTTTCCTGACTGTATATCTCTTAAATATGAACATATACATGTGTGATTTAGTTTACGAAGATTTTTCAATGCCGAGAACCTCGATCAGAGAGTATAAAAGGCGTAAGGTTCACAATGGTGTAAACTTAAATTGGGATATACCGGGCTAGAATTCGAGTTACAGGAACAAGGGCCAAACCAACCACCCAAGAATGGAATCGTCGAGCGAAAACACTTGACAACCTCCTATAAGCAGCTTTTCCTGCCACCAGACCTTTCTCCATCAATTAGGAATCCGATGCCGTCACTAAACACATTCCTTAAATTGTAGCCATTTGTTGAGTGATTTTTTTTGGTGTCTAATCCACATATATATCACCATTGCCCTTGATTTTCTTGACTGTATATCTATTAAATATCAACATATACACATGTGTGATTTAGTTTACGAAGATTTTTCAATGCCGAGAACCTCGATCAGAGAGTAAAAAAGGCGTAAGATTCACAATGGTGTAAAATTAAAATGGGATATATCGGGCTAGGATTCGAGTTACAAGGACAAGGGCCAAACCAACCAGCCAAGAATGAAATCGTCGACCGAAAACACTTGACAACCTCCTAGAAGCAGCTTTTCTTGCCACCAGACCTTTCTCCATCAATTAGGAATCTAATGTCGTCACTAACCACATTCCTTAAATTGTAGCCATTTATTGAGTGTTTTTTTTGGTGTCTAATCCGCATATATATCACCATTTCCCTTGATTTTCCTAACTGTATATCTCTTAAATATCAACATATACATGTGTGATTTAGTTTACGAAGATTTTTCAATGCTGAGAACCTCGATCAGAGAGTAAAAAAGGCGTAAGGTTCACAATGGTGTAAAATTAAATTGGGATATACCGGGCTAGAATTCGAGTTACAGGAACAAGGGCCAAACCAACCACCCAAGAATGGAATCGTCGAGCGAAAATACTTGACAACCTCCTAGAAGCAGCTTTTCCTGCCACCAGACCTTTCTCCATCAATTAGGAATCCGATGCCGTCACTAAACACATTCCTTAAATTGTAGCCATTTGTTGAGTGATTTTTTTTGGTGTCTAATCCGCATATATATCACCATTGCCCTTGATTTTCTTGACTGTATATCTCTTAAATATCAACATATACACATGTGATTTAGTTTACGAAGATTTTTCAATACCGAGAAACTCGATCAGAGAGTAAAAAAGGTGTAAGGTTCACAATGGTGTAAAATTAAAATGGTATATACCGGGCTAGGATTCGAGTTACAGGAACAAGGGCCAAACCAACCACCCAAGAATGGAATCGTCAAGCTAAAACACTTGACAATCTCCTAGAAGCAACTTTTTTTGCCACCAGACCTTTCTCCATCAATTAGGAATCTGATTCCGTCACTAAACACATTCTTTAAATTGTAGCCATTTGTTGAGTGTTTTTTTTGTGTCTAATCCGCATATATATCACCATTGCCATTGATTTTCCTGATTGTATATCTCTTAAATATCAACATATACACGTGTGATTTAGTTTACGAAGATTTTTCAACACCGAGAACCTCGATCAGAGAGTAAAAAAGGCGTAAGGTTCACAATGGTGTAAAATTAAATTGGGATATACCGGGCTAGAATTCGAGTTACAGGAACAAGGGCCAAACCAACCACCCAAGAATGGAATCATCGAGCGAAAACACTTGACAACCTCCTAGAAGCAGCTTTTCCTGCCACCAGACCTTTCTCCATCAATTAGGAATCCGATGCCGTCACTAAACACATTCCTTAAATTGTAGCCATTTGTTGAGTGATTTTTTTTGGTGTCTAATCCGCATATATATCACCATTGCCCTGGATTTTATTGATTGTATATATCTCTTAAATATCAACATATACACGTGTAATTTAGTTTACGAAGATTTTTCAATGCCGAGAACCTCGATCAGAGAGTAAAAAAGGCGTAAGATTCACAATGGTGTAAACTTAAAATGGGATATACCGGGCTAGGATTCGAGTTACAGGAACAAGGGCCAAACCAACCACCCAAGAATGGAATCGTCAAGCTAAAACACTTGACAATCTCCTAGAAGCAACTTTTTTTGCCACCAGACCTTTCTCCATCAATTAGGAATCTGATTCCGTCACTAAACACATTCTTTAAATTGTAGCCATTTGTTGAGTGTTTTTTTTGTGTCTAATCCGCATATATATCACCATTGCCATTGATTTTCCTGATTGTATATCTCTTAAATATCAACATATACACGTGTGATTTAGTTTACGAAGAATTTTCAATGCCGAGAACCTCGATCAGAGCGTAAAAAAGGCGTAAGGTTCACAATTGTGTAAAATTAAAATGGGATATACCGGGCTAGGATTCGAGTTACAGGAACAAGGGCCAAACCAACCACCCAAGAATGGAATTGTCGAGCGAAAACACTTGACAACCTCCTAGAAGCAGCTTTTCTTGCCACCAGACCTTTCTCCATCAATTTGGAATCTGATGCCGTCACTAAACACATTCCTTAAATTGTTTCCATTTGTTGAGTGTTTTTTTTGTGTCTAATCCGCATATATATCATCATTGCCCTTGATTTTCTTGACTGTATATCTCTTAAATATCAACATATACACGTGTGATTTAGTTTACGAAGATTTTTCAATGCCGAGAACCTCCATCAGAGAGTTAAGAAGGCGTAAGGTTCACAATGGTGTAAAATTAAAATGGGATATACCGGGCTAGGATTCGAGTTACAGGAACAAGGGCCAAACCAACCACCCAAGAATCGAATCGTCGAGCTAAAACACTTGACAACCTCCTTGAAGCAGCTTTTCTTGCCACCAGACCTTTCTCCATCAATTAGGAATCTGATGCCGCACTAAACGCATTCTTTAAATTGTAGCCATTTGTTGAGTGTTTTTTTTTGTGTCTAATCCGCATATATATCACCATTGCCCTTGATTTTCTTGACTGTATATCTCTTAAATATCAACATATACACGTGTGATTTAGTTTACGAAGATTTTTCAATGCCGAGAACCTCCATCAGAGAGTAAAGAAGGCGTAAGGTTCACAATGGTGTAAAATTAAAATGGGATATACCGGGCTAGGATTCGAGTTACAGGAACAAGGGCCAAACCAACCACCCAAGAATCGAATCGTCGAGCTAAAACACTTGACAACCTCCTTGAAGCAGCTTTTCTTGCCACCAGACCTTTCTCCATCAATTAGGAATCTGATGCCGCACTAAACGCATTCTTTAAATTGTAGCCATTTGTTGAGTGTTTTTTTTTGTGTCTAATCCGCATATATATCACCATTGCCCTTGATTTTCTTGACTGTATATCTCTTAAATATCAACATATACACATGTGATTTAGTTTACGAAGATTTTTCAATGCCGAGAAACTCGACCAGAGAGTAAAAAAGGTGTAAGGTTCACAATGGTGTAAAATTCAAATGGTATATACCGGGCTAGGATTCGAGTTACAGGAACAAGGGCCAAACCAACCACCCAAGAATGGAATCGTCAAGCGAAAACACTTGACAACCTCCTAGAAGCAGCTTTTCTTGCCACCAGACCTTTCTCCATCAATTAGGAATCTGATGCCGTCACTAAACACATTCTTTAAATTGTAGCCATTTGTTGAGTGTTTTTTTTGTGTCTAATCCGCATATATATCACCATTGCCCTTGATTTTCCTGATTGTATATCTCTTAAATATCAACATATACACGTGTGATTTAGTTTACGAAGAATTTTCAATGCCGAGAACCTCGATCAGAGCGTAAAAAAGGCGTAAGGTTCACAATTGTGTAAAATTAAAATGGGATATACCGGGCTAGGATTCGAGTTACAGGAACAAGGGCCAAACCAACCACCCAAGAATGGAATCGTCGAGCGAAAACACTTGACAACCTCCTAGAAGCAGCTTTTCTTGCCACCAGACCTTTCTCCATCAATTAGGAATCTGATGCCGTCACTAAACACATTCCTTAAATTGTTTCCATTTGTTGAGTGTTTTTTTTGTGTCTAATCCGCATATATATCATCATTGCCCTTGATTTTCTTGACTGTATATCTCTTAAATATCAACATATACACGTGTGATTTAGTTTACGAAGATTTTTCAATGCCGAGAACCTCCAACAGAGAGTAAAGAAGGCGTAAGGTTCACAATGGTGTAAAATTAAAATGGGATATACCGGGCTAGGATTCGAGTTACAGGAACAAGGGCCAAACCAACCACCCAAGAATCGAATCGTCGAGCTAAAACACTTGACAACCTCCTTGAAGCAGCTTTTCTTGCCACCAGACCTTTCTCCATCAATTAGGAATCTGATGCCGCACTAAACACATTCCTTAAATTGTAGCCATTTGTTGAGTGATTTTTTTTGGTGTCTAATCCGCATATATATCACCATTGCCCTTGATTTTCTTGACTGTATATCTCTTAAATATCAACATATACACATGTGATTTAGTTTACGAAGATTTTTCAATGCCGAGAAACTCGATCAGAGAGTAAAAAAGGTGTAAGGTTCACAATGGTGTAAAATTCAAAAGGTATATACCGGGCTATGATTCGAGTTACAGGAACAAGGGCCAAACCAACCACCCAAGAATGGAATCGTCGAGCGAAAACACTTGACAACCTCCTAGAAGCAGCTTTTCTTGCCACCAGACCTTTCTCCATCAATTAGTAATGTGATGCCGTCACTAAACACTTTCCTTAAATTGTAGCCATTTGTTGAGTGTTTGTTTTTAGTGTCTAATCCGCATATATATCACCATTGCCCTTGATTTTCCTGACTGTATATCTCTTAAATATCAACATATACATGTGTGATTTAGTTTACGAAGATTTTTCAACACCGAGAACCTCGATCAGAGAGTAAAAAAGGCGTAAGGTTCACAATGGTGTAAAATTAAATTGGGATATACCGGGCTAGAATTCGAGTTACAGGAACAAGGGCCAAACCAACCACCCAAGAATGGAATCATCGAGCGAAAACACTTGACAACCTCCTAGAAGCAGCTTTTCTTGCCACCAGTCCTTTTTCCATCAATTAGGAATCTGATGCCATCATTAAACACATTCCTTAAATTGTAGCCATTTGTTGAGTGATTTTTTTTGGTGTCTAATCCGCATATATATCACCATTGCCCTTGATTTTCTTGACTGTATATCTCTTAAATATCAACATATACACATGTGATTTAGTTTACGAAGATTTTTCAATGCCGAGAAACTCGATCAGAGAGTAAAAAAGGTGTAAGGTTCACAATGGTGTAAAATTCAAATGGTATATACCGGGCTAGGATTCGAGTTACAGGAACAAGGGCCAAACCAACCACCCAAGAATGGAATCGTCGAGCGAAAACACTTGACAACCTCCTAGAAGCAGCTTTTCTTGCCACCAGACCTTTCTCCATCAATTAGTAATGTGATGCCGTCACTAAACACTTTCCTTAAATTGTAGCCATTTGTTGAGTGTTTGTTTTTAGTGTCTAATCCGCATATATATCACCATTGCCCTTGATTTTCCTGACTGTATATCTCTTAAATATCAACATATACATGTGTGATTTAGTTTACGAAGATTTTTCAATGCCGAGAACCTCGATCAGAGAGTAAAAAAGGCATAAGATTCACAATGGTGTAAACTTAAAATGGGATATACCGGGCTAGGATTCGAGTTACAGGAACAAGGGCCAAACCAACCACCCAAGAATGGAATCGTCGAGCTAAAACACTTGACAACCTCCTTGAAGCAGCTTTTCTTGCCACCAGACCTTTCTCCATCAATTAGGAATCTGATGCCGCACTAAACGCATTCCTTAAATTGTAGCCATTTGTTGAGTGTTTTTTTTTTGTGTCTAATCCGCATATATATCACCATTGCCCTTGATTTTCTTGACTGTATATCTCTTAAATATCAACATATACACGTGTGATTTAGTTTACGAAGATTTTTCAATGCCGAGAACCTCCATCAGAGAGTAAAGAAGGCGTAAGGTTCACAATGGTGTAAAATTAAATTGGGATATACCGGGCTAGAATTCGAGTTACAGGAACAAGGGCCAAACCAACCACCCAAGAATGGAATCGTCGAGCGAAAACACTTGACAACCTCCTAGAAGCAGCTTTTCTTGCCACCAGTCCTTTTTCCATCAATTAGGAATCTGATGCCATCATTAAACACATTCCTTAAATTGTAGCCATTTGTTGAGTGATTTTTTTTGGTGTCTAATCCGCATATATATCACCATTGCCCTTGATTTTCTTGACTGTATATCTCTTAAATATCAACATATACACATGTGATTTAGTTTACGAAGATTTTTCAATGCGAGAAACTCGATCAGAGAGTAAAAAAGGTGTAAGGTTCACAATGGTGTAAAATTCAAATGGTATATACCGGGCTAGGATTCGAGTTACAGGAACAAGTGCCAAACCAACCACCCAAGAATGGAATCGTCGAGCGAAAACACTTGACAACCTCCTAGAAGCAGCTTTTCTTGCCACCAGACCTTTCTCCATCAATTAGTAATGTGATGCCGTCACTAAACACTTTCCTTAAATTGTAGCCATTTGTTGAGTGTTTGTTTTTAGTGTCTAATCCGCATATATATCACCATTGCCCTTGATTTTCCTGACTGTATATCTCTTAAATATCAACATATACACGTGTAATTTAGTTTACGAAGATTTTTCAATGCCGAGAACCTCGATCAGAGAGTAAAAAAGGCGTAAGATTCACAATGGTGTAAACTTAAAATGGGATATACCGGGCTAGGATTCGAGTTACAGGAACAAGGGCCAAACCAACCACCCAAGAATGGAATCGTCAAGCTAAAACACTTGACAATCTCCTAGAAGCAACTTTTTTTGCCACCAGACCTTTCTCCATCAATTAGGAATCTGATGCCGTCACTAAACACATTCTTTAAATTGTAGCCATTTGTTGAGTGTTTTTTTTGTGTCTAATCCGCATATATATCACCATTGCCCTTGATTTTCCTGATTGTATATCTCTTAAATATCAACATATACACGTGTGATTTAGTTTACGAAGAATTTTCAATGCCGAGAACCTCGATCAAAGCGTAAAAAAGGCGTAAGGTTCACAATTGTGTAAAATTAAAATGGGATATACCGGGCTAGGATTCGAGTTACAGGAACAAGGGCCAAACCAACCACCCAAGAATGGAATCGTCGAGCGAAAACACTTGACAACCTCCTAGAAGCCGCTTTTCTTGCCACCAGACCTTTCTTCATCAATTAGGAATCTGATGCCGTCACTAAACACATTCCTTAAATTGTTTCCATTTGTTGAGTGTTTTTTTTGTGTCTAATCCGCATATATATCATCATTGCCCTTGATTTTCTTGACTGTATATCTCTTAAATATCAACATACACACGTGTGATTTAGTTTACGAAGATTTTTCAATGCCGAGAACCTCCATCAGAGAGTAAAGAAGGCGTAAGGTTCACAATGGTGTAAAATTAAAATGGGATATACCGGGCTAGGATTCGAGTTACAGGAACAAGGGCCAAACCAACCACCCAAGAATCGAATCGTCGAGCTAAAACACTTGACAACCTCCTTGAAGCAGCTTTTCTTGCCACCAGACCTTTCTCCATCAATTAGGAATCTGATGCCGCACTAAACGCATTCCTTAAATTGTAGCCATTTGTTGAGTGTTTTTTTTTTTGTGTCTAATCCGCATATATATCACCATTGCCCTTGATTTTCTTGACTGTATATCTCTTAAATATCAACATATACACGTGTGATTTAGTTTACGAAGATTTTTCAATGCCGAGAACCTCCATCAGAGAGTAAAGAAGGCGTAAGGTTCACAATGGTGTAAAATTAAATTGGGATATACCGGGCTAGAATTCGAGTTACAGGAACAAGGGCCAAACCAACCACCCAAGAATGGAATCGTCGAGCGAAAACACTTGACAACCTCCTAGAAGCAGCTTTTCTTGCCACCAGTCCTTTTTCCATCAATTAGGAATCTGATGCCATCATTAAACACATTCTTTAAATTGTAGCCATTTGTTGAGTGATTTTTTTTGGTGTCTAATCCGCATATATATCACCATTGCCCTTGATTTTCTTGACTGTATATCTCTTAAATATCAACATATACACATGTGATTTAGTTTACGAAGATTTTTCAATGCCGAGAAACTCGATCAGAGAGTAAAAAAGGTGTAAGGTTCACAATGGTGTAAAATTCAAATGGTATATACCGGGCTAGGATTCGAGTTACAGGAACAAGGGCCAAACCAACCACCCAAGAATGGAATCGTCGAGCGAAAACACTTGACAACCTCCTAGAAGCAGCTTTTCTTGCCACCAGACCTTTCTCCATCAATTAGTAATGTGATGCCGTCACTAAACACTTTCCTTAAATTGTAGCCATTTGTTGAGTGTTTGTTTTTAGTGTCTAATCCGCATATATATCACCATTGCCCTTGATTTTCCTGACTGTATATCTCTTAAATATCAACATATACATGTGTGATTTAGTTTACGAAGATTTTTCAACACCGAGAACCTCGATCAGAGAGTAAAAAAGGTGTAAGATTCACAATGGTGTAAAATTAAATTGGGATATACCGGGCTAGAATTCGAGTTACAGGAACAAGGGCCAAACCAACCACTCAAGAATGGAATCATCGAGCGAAAACACTTGACAACCTCCTAGAAGCAGCTTTTCCTGCCACCAGACCTTTCTCCATCAATTAGGAATCCGTTGCCGTCACTAAACACATTCCTTGAATTGTAGCCATTTGTTGAGTGATTTTTTTTTTGTGTCTAATCCGCATATATATCACCATTGCCCTGGATTTTCTTGATTGTATATATCTCTTAAATATCAACATATACACGTGTAATTTAGTTTACGAAGATTTTTCAATGCCGAGAACGTCGATCAGAGAGTAAAAAAGGCGTAAGATTCACAATGGTGTAAACTTAAAATGGGATATACCGGGCTAGGATTCGAGTTACAGGAACAAGGGCCAAACTAACCACCCAAGAATGGAATCGTCGAGCTAAAACACTTGACAACCTCCTAGAAGCAACTTTTTTTTGCCACCAGACCTTTCTCCATCAATTAGGAATCTGATGCCGTCACTAAACACATTCTTTAAATTGTAGCCATTTGTTGAGTGTTTTTTTTTGTGTCTAATCCGCATATATATCACCATTGCCCTTGATTTTCTTGATTGTATATCTCTTAAATATCAACATATACACGTGTGATTTAGTTTACGAAGAATTTTCAATGCCGAGAACCTCGATCAGAGCGTAAAAAAGGCGTAAGGTTCACAATTGTGTAAAATTAAAATGGGATATACCGGGCTAGGATTCGAGTTACAGGAACAAGGGCCAAACCAACCACCCAAGAATGGAATCGTCGAGCGAAAACACTTGACAACCTCCTAGAAGCAGCTTTTCTTGCCACCAGACCTTTGTCCATCAATTAAGAATTCGATGCCGTCACTAAACGCATTCCTTAAATTGTAGCCATTTGTTGAGTGTTTTTTTTTTGTGTCTAATCCGCATATATATCACCATTGCCCTTGATTTTCTTGACTGTATATCTCTTAAATATCAACATATACACGTGTGATTTAGTTTACGAAGATTTTTCAATGCCGAGAACCTCCATCAGAGAGTAAAGAAGGCGTAAGGTTCACAATGGTGTAAAATTAAATTGGGATATACCGGGCTAGAATTCGAGTTACATGAACAAGGGCCAAACCAACCACCCAAGAATGGAATCGTCGAGCGAAAATACTTGACAACCTCCTAGAAGCAGCTTTTCCTGCCACCAGACATTTCTCCATCAATTAGGAATCCGATGCCGTTACTAAACACATTCCTTAAATTGTAGCCATTTGTTGAGTGTTTTTTTTTTGTGTCTAATCCGCATATATATCACCATTGCCCTTGATTTTCTTGACTGTATATCTCTTAAATATCAACATATACACGTGTGATTTAGTTTACGAAGATTTTTCAATGCCGAGAACCTCCATCAGAGAGTAAAGAAGGCGTAAGGTTCACAATGGTGTAAAATTAAAATGGGATATACCGGGCTAGGATTCGAGTTACAGGAACAAGGGCCAAACCAACCACCGAAGAATGGAATCGTCGAGCGAAAATACTTGACAACCTCCTAGAAGCAGCTTTTCCTGCCACTAGACCTTTCTCCATCAATTAGGAATCCGATGCCGTCACTAAACACATTCCTTAAATTGTAGCCATTTGTTGAGTGATTTTTTTTGGTGTCTAATCCGCATATATATCACCATTGCCCTTGATTTTCTTGACTGTATATCTCTTAAATATCAACATATACACATGTGATTTTGTTTACGAAGAATTTTCAATTTCGAGAACCTCGATCAGAGAGTAATAAAGGCGTATGTTTTGACAATGGTGTAAAATTAAAATGGGATATACCGAGCTAGGATTCGAGTTACAGGAACAAGGGCCAAACCAACCACCCAAGAATGGAATCGTCGAGCGAAAACACTTGACAACCTCCTAGAAGCAGCTTTTCTTGCCACCAGTCCTTTCTCCATCAATTAGGAATCTGATGCCATCATTAAACACATTCCTTAAATTGTAGCCATTTGTTGAGTGATTTTTTTGGTGTCTAATCCGCATATATATCATCATTGCCCTTGATTTTCTTGACTGTATATCTCTTAAATATCAACATATACACATGTGATTTAGTTTACGAAGATTTTTCAATGCCGAGAAACTCGATCAGAGAGTAAAAAAGGTGTAAGGTTCACAATGGTGTAAAATTAAAATGGTATATACCGGGCTAGGATTCGAGTTACAGGAACAAGTGCCAAACCAACCACCCAAGAATGGAATCGTCGAGCGAAAACACTTGACAACCTCTTAGAAGCAGCTTTTCTTGCCACCAGACCTTTCTCCATCAATTAGTAATGTGATGCCGTCACTAAACACTTTCCTTAAATTGTAGCCATTTGTTGAGTGTTTTTTTTTAGTGTCTAATCCGCATATATATCACCATTGCCCTTGATTTTCCTGACTGTATATCTCTTAAATATCAACATATACATGTGTGATTTAGTTTACGAAGATTTTTCAACGCCGAGAGCCTCGATCAGAGAGGAAAAAAGGCGTAAGGTTCACAATGGTGTAAAATTAAATTGGGATATACCGGGCTAGAATTCGAGTTACAGGAACAAGGGCCAAACCAACCACCCAAGAATGGAATCATCGAGCGAAAACACTTGACAACCTCCTAGAAGCAGCTTTTCCTGCCACCAGACGTTTCTCCATCAATTAGGAATCCGATGTCGTCACTAAACACATTCCTTAAATTGTAGCCATTTGTTGAGTGATTTTTTTTTCGTGTCTAATCCGCATATATATCACCATTGCCCTGGATTTTCTTGATTGTATATATCTCTTAAATATCAACATATACACGTGTAATTTAGTTTACGAAGATTTTTCAATGCCGAGAACCTCGATCAGAGAGTAAAAAAGGCGTAAGATTCACAATGGTGTAAACTTAAAATGGGATATACCGGGCTAGGATTCGAGTTACAGGAACAAGGGCCAAACCAACCACCCAAGAATGGAATCGTCGAGCTAAAACACTTGACAACCTCCTAGAAGCAACTTTTTTTGCCACCAGACCTTTCTCCATCAATTAGGAATCTGATGCCGTCACTAAACATATTCCTTAAATTGTAGCCATTTTTGTTGAGTGTTTTTTTTGTGCGTCTAATCTGCATATATATCACCATTGCCCTTGATTTTCTTGACTGTATATCTCTTAAATGTCAATATATACATGTGTGATTTAGTTTACGAATATTTTTCAATACGAGAACCTGGATTAGAGAGTAAAAAAGGCGTAAGGTTCACAATGGAAAAAATTAAAATGGGATATACCAGCCTAGGATTCGAGTTATAAGAACAAGGGCCAAACCAACCACCCAAGAATGGAATCGTCGAGCGAAAACACTTAACAACCTCCTAGAAGCAGCTTTTCTTGCCACCAGACCTTTCTCCATCAATTAGGAATCTGATGCCGTCACTAAACACATTCCTTAAATTGTAGCCATTTGTTGAGTGATTTTTTTGGTGTCTAATCCCCATATATATCACCATTGCCCTTGATTTTCTTGACTGTATATCTCTTAAATATCAACATATACATGTGTGATTTAGTTTACGAAGATTTTTCAATGCCGAGAACCTCGATCAGAGAGTAAAAAAGGCGTAAGGTTCATGGTGGTGTAAAATTAAAATGGAATATACTGGGCTAGGATTCGAGTTACAGGAAACAGGGCCAAACCAACCACCCAAGAATGGAATCGTCGAGCGAAAACACTTGACAACCTCCTAGAAGCAGCTTTTCTTGCCACCAGACCTTTCTCCATCAATTAGGAATCTGATGCCGTCACTAAACACATTCCTTAAATTGTAGCCATTTGTTGAGTGTTTTTTTTGGTGTCTAATCCGCATATATATCACCATTGCCCTTAATTTTCTTGACTGTATATCTCTTAAATATCAACATATACACGTGTGATTTAGTTTACGAAGATTTTTCAATGCCGAGAACCTCGATCAGTGAGTAAAAAAGGCGTAAGGTTCACAATGGTGTAAAATTAAAATGGGATATACCGGGCTAGGATTCAAGTTACAGGAACAAGGGCCAAACCAACCACCCAAGAATGGAATCGTCGAGCGAAAACACTTGACAACCTCCTAGAAGCTGCTTTTCTTGCCACCAGACCTTTCTCAATCTATTAGGAATCTGTTGCCGTCATTAAACACATTCCTTAAATTGTAGCCATTTGTTGAGTGATTTTTTTTGGTGTCTAATCCGTATATATATCACCATTGCCCTTGATTTTCTTGACTGTATATCTCTTAAATATCAACATATACACGTGTGATTTAGTTTACGAATATTTTTTAATGCCGAGAACCTCGATCAGAGAGGAAAAAAGGCGTAAGGTTCACAATGGTGTAAAATTAAAATGGGATATACCGGGCTAGGATTCGAGTAACATGAACAAGGGCCAAACCAACCACCAAAGAATGGAATCATCACGGGAAAACACTTGACAACCTCCTTGAAGCAGCTTTTCTTGCCACCAGACATTTCTCCATCAATTAGGAATCTGATGCCGTCACTAAACACATTCCTTATATTGTAGCCATTCGTTGAGTGTTTTTTGTTTGTATCTAATCCGAATATATATAACCATTGCCCTTGATTTTCTTGACTGTATATCTCTTAAATGTCAACATATACACGTGTGATTTAGTTTACGAATTTTTTTCAATGCCGAGAACCTCGATCAGAGAGTAAAAAAGGCGTAAGGTTCACAATGGTGTAAGATTAAAATGGGATATACCGGGCTAGGATTCGAGTTACAGGAACAAGGGCCAAACCAACCACCCAAGAATGGAATCGTCGAGCGAAAACACTTGACACCCTCCTAGAAGCAGCTTTTCTTGCCACCGGACCTTTCTCCATCAATAAGGAATCTGATGCCGTCACTAAACACATTCCTTAAATTGTAGCCATTTGTTGAGTGTTTTTTTTTGTGTCTAATCCGCATATATATCACCATTGCCCTTGATTTTCTTGACTGTATATCTCTTAAATACCAACATATACACGTGTGATTTAGTTTACGAAGATTTTTCAATGCCGAGAACCTCGATCAGTGAGTAAAAAAGGCGTAAGGTTCACAATGGTGTAAAATTAAAATGGGATATACCGGGCTAGGATTCCAGTTACAGGAACAAGGGCCAAACCAACCACCCAAGAATAGAATCGTCGAGCGAAAACACTTGACAACCTCCTAGAAGCAGGTTTTTTTTCCACCAGACCTTTCTCAATCTATTAGGAATCTGATGCCGTCATTAAACACATTCCTTCAATTGTAGCCATTTGTTGAGTGATTTTTTTTGGTGTCTAATCCGTATATATATCACCATTGCCCTTGATTTTCTTGACTGTATATCTCTTAAATATCAACATATACACATGTGATTTAGTTTACGAATATTTTTTAATGCCGAGAACCTCGATCAGAGAGGAAAAAAGGCGTAAGGTTCACAATGGTGTAAAATTAAAATGTGATATTCCGGGCTAGGATTCGAGTTATAGGAACAAGGGTCAAATCAACCACCCAAGAATGGAATAGTCGAGCGAAAACACTTGACAACCTCCTTGAAGCAGCTTTTCTTGCCACTAGACCTTTCTCCATCAAGTAGGAATCTGATGCCGTCACTAAACACTTTCCTTAAATTGTAGCCATTCGTTGAGTGTTTTTTGTTTGTGTCTAATCCGAATATATATCACCATTGCCCTTGATTTTCTTGACTTTATATCTCTTAAATATCAACATATACACGTGTGATTTAGTTTACGAAGATTTTTCAATGCCGAGAACCTCGATCAGAGAGTAAAAAAGGCGTAAGGTTCACAATGGTGTAAAATTAAAATGGGATATACCGGGCTAGGATTCGAGTTACAGGAACAAGGGCCAAACCAACCACCCAAGAATGGAATCGTCGAGTGAAAACACTTGACAACCTCCTTGAAGCAGCTTTTCTTGCCACCAGACCTTTCTCCATCAATTAGGAATCTGATGCCGTCGCTAAACACATTCCTTAAATTGTAGCCATTCGTTGAGTGTTTTTTGTTTGTATCTAATCCGAATATATATCACCATTGCCCTTGATTTTCTTGACTGTATATCTCTTAAATGTCAACATATACACGTGTGATTTAGTTTACGAATTTTTTTCAATGCCGAGAACCTCGATCAGAGAGTAAAAAAGGCGTAAGGTTCACAATGGTGTAAGATTAAAATGGGATATACCGGGCTAGGATTCGAGTTACAGGAACAAGGGCCAAACCAACCACCCAAGAATGGAATCGTCGAGCGAAAACACTTGACGACCTCCTAGAAGCAGCTTTTCTTGCCACCAGACCTTTCTCCATCAATTAGGAATCTGATGCCGTCACTAAACACATTCCTTAAATTGTAGCCATTTGTTGATTGTTTTTTTTGGTGTCTAATCCGCATATATATCACCATTGACCTTGATTTTCTTCACTGTATATCTTTTAAATATCAACATATACACGTGTGATTTAGTTTACGAAGATTTTTCAATGCCGAGAACCTCGATCAGTGAGTAAAAAAGGCGTAAGGTTCACAATGGTGTAAAATTAAAATGGGATACACCGGGCTAGGATTCAAGTTACAGGAACAAGGGCCAAACCAACCACCCAAGAAGAGAATCGTCGAGCGAAAACACTTGACAACCTCCTAGAAGCAGCTTTTCTTGCCACTAGACCTTTCTCAATCTATTAGGAATCTGATGCCGCAATTAAACACATTCCTTAAATTGTAGCCATTTGTTGAGTGATATTTTTTGGTGTCTAATCCGTATATAT
This sequence comes from Helianthus tuberosus, assembly GCA_030545235.1. Lineage (NCBI taxonomy): Eukaryota > Viridiplantae > Streptophyta > Magnoliopsida > Asterales > Asteraceae > Helianthus > Helianthus tuberosus. The sequence goes on from CM060420.1 coordinate 157,298,913, forward strand.
ATCACCATTGTCCATGATTTTCTTGACTGTATATCTCTTAAATATCAACATATACACGTGTGATTTATTTTACGAATATTTTTTAATGCCGAGAACCTCGATCAGAGAGGAAAAAAGGCGTAAGTTTCATAATGGTGTAAAATTAAAATGTGATATTCCGGGCTAGGATTCGAGTTACAGGAACAAGGGTCAAACCAACCACCCAAGAATGGAATAGTCGAGCGAAAACATTTGACAACCTCCTAGAAGAAGCTTTTCTTGCCACCAGACCTTTCTCCATCAATTAGGAATCTGATGCCGTCGCTAAACACATTCCTTAAATTGTAGCCATTTGTTGAGTGTTTTTTTTGGTCTCTAATCCTCATATATATCTCCATTACCCTTGATTTTCTTGACTGTATATCTCTTAAATGTCAACATATACACGTGTGATTTAGTTTGCGGATATATTTTAATGCCGAGAACCTCGATCAGAGAGGAAAAAAGGTGTAAGGTTCACAATGGTGTAAAATTAAAATGGGATATACCGGGCTAGGATTTGAGTTACAGGAACAAGGGCCAAACCAACCACCAAAGAATGGAATCGTCGAGGGAAAACACTTGACAACCTCCTTGAAGCAGCTTTTCTTGCCACCAGACCTTTCTCCATCAATTAGGAATCTGATGCCGTCACTAAACACATTCCTTAAATTGTAACCATTCGTTGAGTGTTTTTTTGTTTGTTTCTAATCCGAATATATATCACCATTGCCCTTGATTTTCTTGACTGTATATCTCTTAAATGTCAACATATACACGTGTGATTTAGTTTACGAATTTTTTTCAATGCCAAGAACCTCGATCAGAGAGTAAAAAAGGCGTAAGGTTCACAATGGTGTAAGATTAAAATGGGATATACCGGGCTAGGATTCGAGTTACTGGAACAAGGGCCAAACCAACCACCCAAGAATGGAATCGTCGAGCGAAAACACTTGACAACCTCCTAGAGGCAGCTTTTCTTGCCACCAGACCTTTCTCCATCAATTAGGAATCTGATGCCGTCACTAAACATATTCCTTAAATTGTAGCCATTTGTTGAGTGTTTTTTTTGTGCGTCTAATCTGCATATATATCACCATTGCCTTTGATTTTCTTGACTGTATATCTCTTAAATGTCAATATATACATGTGTGATTTAGTTTACGAATATTTTTCAATGCCGAGAACCTCGATCAGAGAGTAAAAAAGGCGTAAGGTTCACAATGGTGTAAGATTCAAATGGGATATACCGGGCTAGGATTCGAGTTACTGGAACAAGGGCCAAACCAACCACCCAAGAATGGAATCGTCGAGCGAAAACACTTGACGACCTCCTAGAAGCAGCTTTTCTTGCCACCAGACCTTTCTCCATCAATTAGGAATCTGATGCCGTCACTAAACACATTCCTTAAATTGTAGCCATTTGTTGAGTGATTTTTTTGGTGTTTAATCCCCATATATATCACCATTGCCCTTGATTTTCTTGACTGTATATCTCTTAAATATCAAAATATACATGTGTGATTTAGTTTACGAAGATTTTTCAATGCCGAGAACCTCGATCAGAGAGTAAAAAAGGCGTAAGGTTCATAGTGGTGTAAAATTAAAATGGAATATACCGGGCTAGGATTCGAGTTACAGGAACAAGGGCCAAACCAACCACTCAAGAATGGAATCGTCGAGCGAAAACACTTGACAACCTCCTAGAAGCAGCTTTTCTTGCCACCAGACCTTTCTCCATCAATAAGGAATCTGATGCCGTCACTAAACACATTCCTTAAATTGTAGCCATTTGTTGAGTGTTTTTTTTGGTGTCTAATCCGCATATATATCACCATTGCCCTTGATTTTCTTAACTGTATATCTCTTAAATATCAACATATACACGTGTGATTTAGTTTACAAAGATTTTTCAATGCCGAGAACCTCGATCAGTGAGTAAAAAAGGCGTAAGGTTCACAATGGTGTAAAATTAAAATGGGATATACCAGGCCAGGATTCAAGTTACAGGAACAAGGGACAAACCAACCACCCAAGAATGGAATCGTCGAGCGAAAACACTTGACAACCTCCTAGAAGCTGCTTTTCTTGCCACCAGACCTTTCTCAATCTATTAGGAATCTGATGCCGTCATTAAACACATTCCTTAAATTGTAGCCATTTGTTGAGTGATTTTTTTTTGTGTCTAATCCGTATATATATCACCATTGCCCTTGATTTTCTTGATTGTATATCTCTTAAATATCAACATATACACGTGTGATTTAGTTTACGAATATTTTTTAATGCCGAGAACCTCGATCAGAGAGGAAAAAAGGCGTAAGGTTCACAATGGTGTAAAATTAAAATGGGATATACCGGGCTAGGATTCGAGTTACAGGAACAAGGGCCAAACCAACCACTAAAGAATGGAATCGTCAAGGGAAAACACTTGACAACCTCCTAGAAGCAGCTGTTATTGCCACCAGACCTTTCTCCATCAATTAGGAATTCGATGCCGTCACTAAACATATTATTTAAATTGTAGCCATTCGTTGAGTGTTTTTTGTTTGTGTCTAATCCGAATATATATCACCATTGCCCTTGATTTTCTTGACTGTATATCTCTTAAATGTCAACATATACACGTGTGATTTAGTTTACGAAGTTTTTTCAATGCCGAGAACCTCGATCAGAGAGTAAAAAAGGCGTAAGGTTCACAATGGTGTACGATTAAAATGGGATATACCGGGCTAGGATTCGAGTTACAGGAACAAGGGCCAAACCAACCACCCAAGAATGGAATCGTTGAGCGAAAACACTTGACGACCTCCTAGAAGCAGCTTTTCTTGCCACCAGACCTTTCTCCATCAATTAGGAATCTGATGCCGTCACTAAACACATTCCTTAAATTGTAGCCATTTGTTGAGTGGTTTTTTTTGTGCGTCTAATCCGCATATATATCACGATTGCCCTTGATTTTCTTGACTGTATATCTCTTAAATGTCAATATATACATGTGTGATTTAGTTTACGAATATTTTTCAATGCCGAGAACCTCGATTAGAGAGTAAAAAAGGCGTAGGGTTCACAATGGTGAAAAATTAAAATGGGATATACCAGGCTTGGATCCGAGTTACAAGAACAAGGGCCAAACCAACCACCCAAGAATGGAATCGTCGAGCGAAAACACTTGACAACATCCTAGAAGCTGCTTTTCTTGCCACCAGACCTTTCTCCATCAATTAGGAATCTGATGCCGTCACTAAACACATTCCATAAATTGTAGCCATTTGTTGAGTGTTTTTTTTTGGTGTCTAATCCGCATATATATCACCATTGCCCTTGATTTTCTTGACTGTATATATCTTAAATGTCAACATATACACGTGTGATTTAGTTTACGAAGATTTTTCAATGCCGAGAACCTCGATCAGAGAGTAAAAAAGGTGTAAGGTTCACTTTGGTGTAAAATTAAAATGGGATGTAACGGGCTAGGATTCGGGTTACATGAACAAGGGCCAAACCAACCACCAAAGAATGGAATCATCACGGGAAAACACTTGACAACCTCCTTGAAGCAGCTTTTCTTGCCACCAGACCTTTCTCCATCAATTAGGAATCTGATGCCGTCACTAAACACATTCCTTATATTGTAGCCATTCGTTGAGTGATTTTTTTTGGTGTCTAATCCGCATATATATCACCATTGCCCTTGATTTTCTTGACTGTATATCTCTTAAATATCAACGTATACACATGTGATTTAGTTTACGAAGATTTTTCAATGCCGAGAAACTCGATCAGAGAGTAAAAAAGGTGTAAGGTTCACAATGGTGTAAAATTAAAATGGTATATACCGGGCTAGGATTCGAGTTACAGGAACAAGGGCCAAACCAACCACCCAAGAATGGAATCGTCGAGCGAAAACACTTGACAACCTCCTAGAAGCAGCTTTTCTTGCCACCAGACCTTTCTCCATCAATTAGTAATGTGATGCCGTCACTAAACACTTTCCTTAAATTGTAGCCATTTGTTGAGTGTTTTTTTTTAGTGTCTAATCCACATAAATATCACCATTGCCCTTGATTTTCCTGACTGTATATCTCTTAAATATCAACATATACATGTGTGATTTAGTTTACGAAGATTTTTCAACGCCGAGAACCTCGATCTGAGAGTAAAAAAGGCGTAAGGTTCACAATGGTGTAAAATTAAATTGGGATATACCGGGCTAGAATTCGAGTTACAGGAACAAGGGCCAAACCAACCACCCAAGAATGGAATCATCGAGCGAAAACACTTGACAACCTCCTAGAAGCAGCTTTTCCTGCCACCAGACCTTTCTCCATCAATTAGGAATCCGATGCCGTCACTAAACACATTCCTTAAATTGTAGCCATTTGTTGAGTGATTTTTTTTTGGTGTCTAATCCGCATATATATCACCATTGCCCTGGATTTTCTTGACTGTATATCTCTTGAATATCAACATATACACATGTGATTTAGTTTACGAAGAATTTTCAATGCCGAGAACCTCGATCAGAGCGTAAAAAAGGCGTAAGGTTCACAATTGTGTAAAATTAAAATGGGATATACCGGGCTAGGATTCGAGTTACAGGAACAAGGGCCAAACCAACCACCCAAGAATGGAATCGTCGAGCAAAAACACTTGACAACCTCCAAGAAGCAGCTTTTCTTGCCACCAGACCTTTCTCCATCAATTAGGAATCTGATGCCGTCACTAAACACATTCCTTAAATTGTTTCCATTTGTTGAGTGTTTTTTTTTTAGTCTAATCCGCATATATATCATCATTGCCCTTGATTTTCTTGACTGTATATCTGTTAAATATCAACATATACACGTATGATTTAGTTTACGAAGATTTTTCAATGCCGAGAATCTCGATCAGAGAGTAAAAAAGGCGTAAGGTTCACAATGGTGTAAAATTAAAATGGGATATACCGGGCTAGGATTCGAGTTACAGGAACAAGGGCCAAACCAACCACCCAAGAATGGAATCGTCGAGCGAAAACTCTTGACAACCTCCTAGAAGCAGCATTTCTTGCCACCAGACCTTTCTCCATCAATTAGGAATCTAATGCCGTCACTAAACACATTCCTTAAATTGTAGCCATTTGTTGAGTGTTTTTTTTGGTGTCTAATCCGCATATATATCACCATTGCCCTTGATTTTCTTGACTGTATATCTCTTAAATATCAACATATACACGTGTGATTTAGTTTACGAAGATTTTTCAATGCCGAGAACGTCGATCAGAGAGTAAAAAAGGCGTAAGTTTCACAATGGTGTAAAATTAAAATGGGATATACCGGGCTAGGATTCGAGTTACAGGAACAAGGGCCAAACCAACCACCCAAGAATGGAATCGTCGAGCGAAAACACTTGACAACCTCCTAGAAGCAGCTTTTCTTGCCACCAGACCTTTCTCCATCAATTAGGAATCTGATGCCGTCATTAAACACATTCCTTAAATTGTAGCCATTTGTTGAGTGATTTTTTTTTGGTGTCTAATCCGCATATATATCACCATTGCCCTTGATTTTCTTGACTGTATATCTCTTGAATATCAACATATACACATGTGATTTAGTTTACGAAGAATTTTCAATGCCGAGAACCTCGATCAGAGCGTAAAAAAGGCGTAAGGTTCACAATTGTGTAAAATTAAAATTGGATATACCGGGCTAGGATTCGAGTTACAGGAACAAGGGCCAAACCAACCACCCAAGAATGGAATCGTCGAGCGAAAACACTTGACAACCTCCTAGAAGCAGCTTTTCTTGCCACCAGACCTTTCACCATCAATTAGTAATGTGATGCCGTCACTAAACACTTTCCTTAAATTGTAGCCATTTGTTGAGTGTTTTTTTTTAGTGTCTAATCCACATAAATATCACCATTGCCCTTGATTTTCTTGACTGTATATCTCTTAAATATCAACATATACATGTGTGATTTAGTTTACGAAGATTTTTCAACGCCGAGAACCTCGATCAGAGAGTAAAAAAAGGCGTAAGGTTCACAATGGTGTAAAATTAAATTGGGATATACCGGGCTAGAATTCGAGTTACAGGAACAAGGGCCAAACCAACCACCCAAGAATGGAATCGTCGAGCGAAAACACTTGACAACCTCCTAGAAGCAGCTTTTCTTGCCACCAGTCGTTTCTCCATCTATTAGGAATCTGATGCCATCATTAAACACATTCCTTAAATTGTAGCCATTTGTTGAGTGATTTTTTTTTGGTGTCTAATCCGCATATATATCACCATTGCCCTTGATTTTCTTGACTGTATATCTCTTAAATATCAACGTATACACATGTGATTTAGTTTACGAAGATTTTTCAATGCCGAGAAACTCGATCAGAGAGTAAAAAAGGTGTAAGGTTCACAATGGTGTAAAATTAAAATGGTATATACCGGGCTAGGATTCGAGTTACAGGAACAAGGGCCAAACCAACCACCCAAGAATGGAATCGTCGAGCGAAAACACTTGACAACCTCCTAGAAGCAGCTTTTCTTGCCACCAGACCTTTCTCCATCAATTAGTAATGTGATGCCGTCACTAAACACTTTCCTTAAATTTTAGCCATTTGTTGAGTGTTTCTTTTAGTGTCTAATCCACATAAATATCACCATTGCCCTTGATTTTCCTGACTGTATATCTCTTAAATATCAACATATACATGTGTGATTTAGTTTACGAAGATTTTTCAACGCCGAGAACCTCGATCTGAGAGTAAAAAAGGCGTAAGGTTCACAATGGTGTAAAATTAAATTCGGATATACCGGGCTAGAATTCGAGTTACAGGAACAAGGGCCAAACCAACCACCCAAGAATGGAATCATCGAGCGAAAACACTTGACAACCTCCTAGAAGCAGCTTTTCCTGCCACCAGACCTTTCTCCATCAATTAGGAATCCGATGCCGTCACTAAACACATTCCTTAAATTGTAGCCATTTGTTGAGTGATTTTTTTTGGTGTCTAATCCGCATATATATCACCATTGCCCTTGATTTTCTTGACTGTATATCTCTTGAATATCAACATATACACATGTGATTTAGTTTACGAAGAATTTTCAATGCCGAGAACCTCGATCAGAGCGTAAAAAAGGCGTAAGGTTCACAATTGTGTAAAATTAAAATGGGATATACCGGGCTAGGATTCGAGTTACAGGAACAAGGGCCAAACCAACCACCCAAGAATGGAATCGTCGAGCGAAAACACTTGACAACCTCCTAGAAGCAGCTTTTCTTGCCACCAGACCTTTCTCCATCAATTAGGAATCTGATGCCGTCATTAAACACATTCCTTAAATTGTAGCCATTTGTTGAGTGATTTTTTTTTGGTGTCTAATCCGCATATATATCACCATTGCCCTTGATTTTCTTGACTGTATATCTCTTGAATATCAACATATACACATGTGATTTAGTTTACGAAGAATTTTCAATGCCGAGAACCTCGATCAGAGCGTAAAAAAGGCGTAAGGTTCACAATTGTGTAAAATTAAAATTGGATATACCGGGCTAGGATTCGAGTTACAGGAACAAGGGCCAAACCAACCACCCAAGAATGGAATCGTCGAGCGAAAACACTTGACAACCTCCTAGAAGCAGCTTTTCTTGCCACCAGACCTTTCACCATCAATTAGTAATGTGATGCCGTCACTAAACACTTTCCTTAAATTGTAGCCATTTGTTGAGTGTTTTTTTTTTAGTGTCTAATCCACATAAATATCACCATTGCCCTTGATTTTCTTGACTGTATATCTCTTAAATATCAACATATACATGTGTGATTTAGTTTACGAAGATTTTTCAACGCCGAGAACCTCGATCAGAGAGTAAAAAAGGCGTAAGGTTCACAATGCTGTAAAATTAAATTGGGATATACCGGGCTAGAATTCGAGTTACAGGAACAAGGGCCAAACCAACCACCCAAGAATGGAATCGTCGAGCGAAAACACTTGACAACCTCCTAGAAGCAGCTTTTCTTGCCACCAGTCCTTTCTCCATCTATTAGGAATTTGATGCCATCATTAAACACATTCCTTAAATTGTAGCCATTTGTTGAGTGATTTTTTTTTTGGTGTCTAATCCGCATATATATCACCATTGCCCTTGATTTTCTTGACTGTATATCTCTTAAATATCAACGTATACACATGTGATTTAGTTTACGAAGATTTTTCAATGCCGAGAAACTCGATCAGAGAGTAAAAAAGGTGTAAGGTTCACAATGGTGTAAAATTAAAATGGTATATACCGGGCTAGGATTCGAGTTACAGGAACAAGGGCCAAACCAACCACCCAAGAATGGAATCGTCGAGCGAAAACACTTGACAACCTCCTAGATGCAGCTTTTCTTGCCACCAGACCTTTCTCCATCAATTAGTAATGTGATGCCGTCACTAAACACTTTCCTTAAATTTTAGCCATTTGTTGAGTGTTTTTTTTTAGTGTCTAATCCACATAAATATCACCATTGCCCTTGATTTTCCTGACTGTATATCTCTTAAATATCAACATATACATGTGTGATTTAGTTTACGAATATTTTTCAACGCCGAGAACCTCGATCTGAGAGTAAAAAAGGCGTAAGGTTCACAATGGTGTAAAATTAAATTGGGATATACCGGGCTAGAATTCGAGTTACAGGAACAAGGGCCAAACCAACCACCCAAGAATGGAATCATCGAGCGAAAACACTTGACAACCTCCTAGAAGCAGCTTTTCCTGCCACCAGACCTTTCTCCATCAATTAGGAATCCGATGCCGTCACTAAACACATTCCTTAAATTGTAGCCATTTGTTGAGTGATTTTTTTTGGTGTCTAATCCGCATATATATCACCATTGCCCTTGATTTTCTTGACTGTATATCTCTTGAATATCAACATATACACATGTGATTTAGTTTACGAAGAATTTTCAATGCCGAGAACCTCGATCAGAGCGTAAAAAAGGCGTAAGGTTCACAATTGTGTAAAATTAAAATGGGATATACCGGGCTAGGATTCGAGTTACAGGAACAAGGGCCAAACCAACCACCCAAGAATGGAATCGTCGAGCAAAAACACTTGACAACCTCCAAGAAGCAGCTTTTCTTGCCACCAGACCTTTCTCCATCAATTAGGAATCTGATGCCGTCACTAAACACATTCCTTAAATTGTTTCCATTTGTTGAGTGTTTTTTTTTTTAGTCTAATCCGCATATATATCATCATTGCCCTTGATTTTCTTGACTGTATATCTGTTAAATATCAACATATACACGTATGATTTAGTTTACGAAGATTTTTCAATGCCGAGAATCTCGATCAGAGAGTAAAAAAGGCGTAAGGTTCACAATGGTGTAAAATTAAAATGGGATATACCGGGCTAGGATTCGAGTTACAGGAACAAGGGCCAAACCAACCACCCAAGAATGGAATCGTCGAGCGAAAACTCTTGACAACCTCCTAGAAGCAGCATTTCTTGCCACCAGACCTTTCTCCATCAATTAGGAATCTAATGCCGTCACTAAACACATTCCTTAAATTGTAGCCATTTGTTGAGTGTTTTTTTTGGTGTCTAATCCGCATATATATCACCATTGCCCTTGATTTTCTTGACTGTATATCTCTTAAATATCAACATATACACGTGTGATTTAGTTTACGAAGATTTTTCAATGCCGAGAACGTCGATCAGAGAGTAAAAAAGGCGTAAGTTTCACAATGGTGTAAAATTAAAATGGGATATACCGGGCTAGGATTCGAGTTACAGGAACAAGGGCCAAACCAACCACCCAAGAATGGAATCGTCGAGCGAAAACACTTGACAACCTCCTAGAAGCAGCTTTTCTTGCCACCAGACCTTTCTCCATCAATTAGGAATCTGATGCCGTCATTAAACACATTCCTTAAATTGTAGCCATTTGTTGAGTGATTTTTTTTTGTTGTCTAATCCGCATATATATCACCATTGCCCTTGATTTTCTTGACTGTATATCTCTTGAATATCAACATATACACATGTGATTTAGTTTACGAAGAATTTTCAATGCCGAGAACCTCGATCAAAGCGTAAAAAAGGCGTAAGGTTCACAATTGTGTAAAATTAAAATTGGATATACCGGGCTAGGATTCGAGTTACAGGAACAAGGGCCAAACCAACCACCCAAGAATGGAATCGTCGAGCGAAAACACTTGACAACCTCCTAGAAGAAGCTTTTCTTGCCACCAGACCTTTCTCCATCAATTAGGAATCTGATGCCGTCACTAAACACATTCCTTAAATTGTTTCCATTTGTTGAGAGTTTTTTTTGTGTCTAATCCGCATATATATCATCATTGCCCTTGATTTTCTTGACTGTATATCTCTTAAATATCAACATATACACGTGTGATTTAGTTTACGAAGATTTTTCAATGCCGAGAACCTCCATCAGAGAGTAAAGAAGGCGTAAGGTTCACAATGGTGTAAAATTAAAATGGGATATACCGGGCTAGGATTTGAGTTACAGGAACAAGGGCCTAACCAACCACCCAAGAATGGAATCGTCGAGCGAAAACTCTTGACAACCTCCTAGAAGCAGCATTTCTTGCCACCAGACCATTCTCCATCAATTAGGAATCTAATGCCGTCACTAAACACATTCCTTAAATTGTAGCCATTTGTTGAGTGTTTTTTTTGGTGTCTAATCCGCATATATATCACCATTGCCCTTGATTTTCTTGACTGTATATCTCTTAAATATCAACATATACACGTGTGATTTAGTTTACGAAGATTTTTCAATGCCGAGAACGTCGATCAGAGAGTAAAAAAGGCGTAAGTTTCACAATGGTGTAAAATTAAAATGGGATATACCGGGCTAGGATTCGAGTTACAGGAACAAGGGCCAAACCAACCACCCAAGAATGGAATCGTCGAGCGAAAACACTTGACAACCTCCTAGAAGCAGCTTTTCTTGCCACCAGACCTTTCTCCATCAATTAGGAATCTGATTCCGTCATTAAACACATTCCTTAAATTGTAGCCATTTGTTGAGTGATTTTTTTTTGGTGTCTAATCCGCATATATATCACCATTGCCCTTGATTTTCTTGACTGTATATCTCTTGAATATCAACATATACACATGTGATTTAGTTTACGAAGAATTTTCAATGCCGAGAACCTCGATCAGAGCGTAAAAAAGGCGTAAGTTTGACAATTGTGTAAAATTAAAATTGGATATACCGGGCTAGGATTCGAGTTACAGGAACAAGGGCCAAACCAACCACCCAAGAATGGAATCGTCGAGCGAAAACACTTGACAACCTCCTAGAAGCAGCTTTTCTTGCCACCAGACCTTTCTCCATCAATTAGGAATCTGATGCCGTCACTAAACACATTCCTTAAATTGTTTCCATTTGTTGAGTGTTTTTTTTGTGTCTAATCCGCATATATATCATCACTGCCCTTGATTTTCTTGACTGTATATCTCTTAAATATCAACATATACACGTGTGATTTAGTTTACGAAGATTTTTCAATGCCGAGAACCTCCATCAGAGAGTAAAGAAGGCGTAAGGTTCACAATGGTGTAAAATTAAAATGGGATATACCGGGGTAGGATTCGAGTTACAGGAACAAGGGCCAAACCAACCACCCAAGAATGGAATCGTCGAGCGAAAACAGTTGACAACCTCCTAGAAGCAGCTTTTCTTGCCACCAGACCTTTCTCCATCAATTAGTAATGTGATGCCGTCACTAAACACTTTCCTTAAATTGTAGCCATTTGTTGAGTGTTTTTTTTTAGTGTCTAATCCACATAAATATCACCATTGCCCTTGATTTTCCTGACTGTATATCTCTTAAATATCAACATATACATGTGTGATTTAGTTTACGAAGATTTTTCAACGCCGAGAACCTCGATCTGAGAGTAAAAAAGGCGTAAGGTTCACAATGGTGTAAAATTAAATTGGGATATACCGGGCTAGAATTCGAGTTACAGGAACAAGGGCCAAACCAACCACCCAAGAATGGAATCGTTGAGCGAAAATACTTGACAACCTCCTAGAAGCAGCTTTTCCAACCACCAGACCTTTCTCCATCAATTAGGAATCCGATGCCGTCACTAAACACATTCCTTAAATTGTAGCCATTTGTTAAGTGATTTTTTTTTGGTGTCTTATCCGCATATATATCACCATTGCCCTTGATTTTCTTGACTGTATATCTCTTAAATGTCAATATATACACGTGTGATTTAGTTTACGAAGATTTTTCAATCCCGAGAACCTCGATCAGAGAGTAAAAAAGGCGTAAGGTTCACAATTGTGTAAAATTAAAATGGGATATACCGGGCTAGGATTCGAGTTACAGGAACAAGGGACAAACCAACCACCCAAGAATGGAATCGTCGAGCGAAAACTCTTGACAACCTCCTAGAAGCAGCATTTCTTGCCACCAGACCTTTCTCCATCAATTAGGAATCTAATGCCGTCACTAAACACATTCCTTAAATTGTAGCCATTTGTTGAGTGTTTTTTTTGGTGTCTAATCCGCATATATATCACCATTGCCCTTGATTTTCTTGACTGTATATCTCTTAAATATCAACATATACACGTGTGATTTAGTTTACGAAGATTTTTCAACGCCGAGAACCTCGATCAGAGAGTAAAAAAGGCGTAAGGTTCACAATGGTGTAAAATTAAATTGGGATATACCGGGCTAGAATTCGAGTTACAGGAACAAGGGCCAAACCAACCACCCAAGAATGGAATCGTCGAGCGAAAACACTTGACAACCTCCTAGAAGCAGCTTTTCTTGCCACCAGTCCTTTCTCCATCAATTAGGAATCTGATGCCATCATTAAACACATTCCTTAAATTGTAGCCATTTGTTGAGTGATTTTTTTTTGGTGTCTAATCCGCATATATATCACCATTGCCCTTGATTTTCTTGACAGTATATCTCTTAAATATCAACATATACACGTGTGATTTAGTTTACGAAGATTTTTCAATGCCGAGAACGTCGATCAGAGAGTAAAAAAGGCGTAAGTTTCACAATGGTGTAAAATTAAAATGGGATATACCGGGCTAGGATTCGAGTTACAGGAACAAGGGCCAAACCAACCACCCAAGAATGGAATCGTCGAGCGAAAACACTTGACAACCTCCTAGAAGCAGCTTTTCTTGCCACCAGACCTTTCTCCATCAATTAGGAATCTGATGCCGTCATTAAACACATTCCTTAAATTGTAGCCATTTGTTGAGTGATTTTTTTTGGTGTCTAATCCGCATATATATCACCATTGCCCTTGATTTTCTTGACTGTATATCTCTTGAATATCAACATATACACATGTGATTTAGTTTACGAAGAATTTTCAATGCCGAGAACCTCGATCAGAGCGTAAAAAAGGCGTAAGGTTCACAATTGTGTAAAATTAAAATTGGATATACCGGGCTAGGATTCGAGTTACAGGAACAAGGGCCAAACCAACCACCCAAGAATGGAATCGTCGAGCGAAAACACTTGACAACCTCCTAGAAGCAGCTTTTCTTGCCACCAGACCTTTCTCCATCAATTAGGAATCTGATGCCGTCACTAAACACATTCCTTAAATTGTTTCCATTTGTTGAGTGTTTTTTTTGTGTCTAATCCGCATATATATCATCATTGCCCTTGATTTTCTTGACTGTATATCTCTTAAATATCAACATATACACGTGTGATTTAGTTTACGAAGATTTTTCAATGCCGAGAACCTCCATCAGAGAGTAAAGAAGGCGTAAGGTTCACAATGGTGTAAAATTAAAATGGGATATACCGGGCTAGGATTCGAGTTACAGGAACAAGGGCCAAACCAACCACCCAAGAATGGAATCGTCGAGCGAAAACACTTGACAACCTCCTAGAAGCAGCTTTTCTTGCCACCAGACCTTTCTCCATCAATTAGTAATGTGATGCCGTCACTAAACACTTTCCTTAAATTGTAGCCATTTGTTGAGTGTTTTTTTTAGTGTCTAATCCACATAAATATCACCATTGCCCTTGATTTTCCTGACTGTATATCTTTTAAATATCAACATATACATGTGTGATTTAGTTTACGAAGATTTTTCAACGCCGAGAACCTCGATCAGAGAGTAAAAAAGGCGTAAGGTTCACAATGGTGTAAAATTAAATTGGGATATACTGGGCTAGAATTCGAGTTACAGGAACAAGGGCCAAACCAACCACCCAAGAATGGAATCGTTGAGCGAAAATACTTGACAACCTCCTAGAAGCAGCTTTTCCAACCACCAGACCTTTCTCCATCAATTAGGAATCCGATGCCGTCACTAAACACATTCCTTAAATTGTAGCCATTTGTTAAGTGATTTTTTTTTGGTGTCTTATCCGCATATATATCACCATTGCCCTTGATTTTCTTGACTGTATATCTCTTAAATGTCAATATATACACGTGTGATTTAGTTTACGAAGATTTTTCAATCCCGAGAACCTCGATCAGAGAGTAAAAAAGGCGTAAGGTTCACAATTGTGTAAAATTAAAATGGGATATACCGGGCTAGGATTCGAGTTACAGGAACAAGGGACAAACCAACCACCCAAGAATGGAATCGTCGAGCGAAAACACTTGACAACCTCCTAGAAGCAGCTTTTCTTGCCACCAGACCTTTCTCCATCAATTAGGAATCTGATGCCGTCATTAAACACATTCCTTAAATTGTAGCCATTTGTTGAGTGATTTTTTTTTGGTGTCTAATCCGCATATATATCACCATTGCCCTTGATTTTCTTGACTGTATATCTCTTAAATATCAACATATACACGTGTGATTTAGTTTACGAAGATTTTTCAACGCCGAGAACCTCGATCAGAGAGTAAAAAAGGCGTAAGGTTCACAATGGTGTAAAATTAAATTGGGATATACCGGGCTAGAATTCGAGTTACAGGAACAAGGGCCAAACCAACCACCCAAGAATGGAATCGTCGAGCGAAAACACTTGACAACCTCCTAGAAGCAGCTTTTCTTGCCACCAGTCCTTTCTCCATCAATTAGGAATCTGATGCCATCATTAAACACATTCCTTAAATTGTAGCCATTTGTTGAGTGATTTTTTTTTGGTGTCTAATCCGCATATATATCACCATTGCCCTTGATTTTCTTGACAGTATATCTCTTAAATATCAACATATACACGTGTGATTTAGTTTACGAAGATTTTTCAATGCCGAGAACGTCGATCAGAGAGTAAAAAAGGCGTAAGTTTCACAATGGTGTAAAATTAAAATGGGATATACCGGGCTAGGATTCGAGTTACAGGAACAAGGGCCAAACCAACCACCCAAGAATGGAATCGTCGAGCGAAAACACTTGACAACCTCCTAGAAGCAGCTTTTCTTGCCACCAGACCTTTCTCCATCAATTAGGAATCTGATGCCGTCATTAAACACATTCCTTAAATTGTAGCCATTTGTTGAGTGATTTTTTTTTGGTGTCTAATCCGCATATATATCACCATTGCCCTTGATTTTCTTGACTGTATATCTCTTGAATATCAACATATACACATGTGATTTAGTTTACGAAGAATTTTCAATGCCGAGAACCTCGATCAGAGCGTAAAAAAGGCGTAAGGTTCACAATTGTGTAAAATTAAAATTGGATATACCGGGCTAGGATTCGAGTTACAGGAACAAGGGCCAAACCAACCACCCAAGAATGGAATCGTCGAGCGAAAACACTTGACAACCTCCTAGAAGCAGCTTTTCTTGCCACCAGACCTTTCTCCATCAATTAGGAATCTGATGCCGTCACTAAACACATTCCTTAAATTGTTTCCATTTGTTGAGTGTTTTTTTTGTGTCTAATCCGCATATATATCATCATTGCCCTTGATTTTCTTGACTGTATATCTCTTAAATATCAACATATACACGTGTGATTTAGTTTACGAAGATTTTTCAATGCCGAGAACCTCCATCAGAGAGTAAAGAAGGCGTAAGGTTCACAATGGTGTAAAATTAAAATGGGATATACCGGGCTAGGATTCGAGTTACAGGAACAAGGGCCAAACCAACCACCCAAGAATGGAATCGTCGAGCGAAAACACTTGACAACCTCCTAGAAACAGCTTTTCTTGCCACCAGACCTTTCTCCATCAATTAGTAATGTGATGCCGTCACTAAACACTTTCCTTAAATTGTAGCCATTTGTTGAGTGTTTTTTTTAGTGTCTAATCCACATAAATATCACCATTGCCCTTGATTTTCCTGACTGTATATCTCTTAAATATCAACATATACATGTGTGATTTAGTTTACGAAGATTTTTCAACGCCGAGAACCTCGATCAGAGAGTAAAAAAGGCGTAAGGTTCACAATGGTGTAAAATTAAATTGGGATATACCGGGCTAGAATTCGAGTTACAGGAACAAGGGCCAAACCAACCACCCAAGAATGGAATTATCGAGCGAAAACACTTGACAACCTCCTAGAAGCAGCTTTTCCTGCCACCATTCCTTTCTCCATCAATTAGGAATCCGATGCCGTCACTAAACACATTCCTTAAATTGTAGCCATTTGTTGAGTGATTTTTTTTGGTGTCTAATCCGCATATATATCACCATTGCCCTTGATTTTCTTGACTGTATATCTCTTGTATATCAACATATACACATGTGATTTAGTTTACGAAGAATTTTCAATGCCGAGAACCTCGATCAGAGCGTAAAAAAGGCGTAAGGTTCACAATTGTGTAAAATTAAAATGGGATATACCGGGCTAGGATTCGAGTTACAGGAACAAGGGCCAAACCAACCACCCAAGAATGGAATCGTCGAGCGAAAACACTTGACAACCTCCTAGAAGCAGCTTTTCTTGCCACCAGACCTTTCTCCATCAATTAGGAATCTGATGCCGTCATTAAACACATTCCTTAAATTGTAGCCATTTGTTGAGTGATTTTTTTTTTGGTGTCTAATCCGCATATATATCACCATTGCCCTTGATTTTCTTGACTGTATATCTCTTAAATATCAACATATACACGTGTGATTTAGTTTACGAAGATTTTTCAACGCCGAGAACCTCGATCTGAGAGTAAAAAAGGCGTAAGGTTCACAATGGTGTAAAATTAAATTGGGATATACCGGGCTAGAATTCGAGTTACAGGAACAAGGGCCAAACCAACCACC
Source organism: Helianthus tuberosus (assembly GCA_030545235.1). Taxonomy (NCBI): domain Eukaryota; kingdom Viridiplantae; phylum Streptophyta; class Magnoliopsida; order Asterales; family Asteraceae; genus Helianthus; species Helianthus tuberosus. Next base: position 157,316,137 of record CM060420.1, read on the forward strand.
CAAGAATGGAATCGTCGAGCGAAAACAGTTGACAACCTCCTAGAAGCAGCTTTTCTTGCCACCAGTCCTTTCTCCATCAATTAGGAATCTGATGCCATCATTAAACACATTCCTTAAATTGTAGCCATTTGTTGAGTGATTTTTTTTTGGTGTCTAATCCGCATATATATCACCATTGCCCTTGATTTTCTTGACTGTATATCTCTTAAATATCAACATATACACGTGTGATTTAGTTTACGAAGATTTTTCAATGCCGAGAACGTCGATCAGAGAGTAAAAAAGGCGTAAGTTTCACAATGGTGTAAAATTAAAATGGGATATACCGGGCTAGGATTCGAGTTACAGGAACAAGGGCCAAACCAACCACCCAAGAATGGATTCGTCGAGCGAAAACACTTGACAACCTCCTAGAAGCAGCTTTTCTTGCCACCAGACCTTTCTCCATCAATTAGGAATCTGATGCCGTCATTAAACACATTCCTTAAATTGTAGCCATTTGTTGGGTGATTTTTTTTTGGTGTCTAATCCGCATATATATCACCATTGCCCTTGATTTTCTTGACTGTATATCTCTTGAATATCAACATATACACATGTGATTTAGTTTACGAAGAATTTTCAATGCCGAGAACCTCGATCAGAGCGTAAAAAAGGCGTAAGGTTCACAATTGTGTAAAATTAAAATTGGATATACCGGGCTAGGATTCGAGTTACAGGAACAAGGGCAAACCAACCACCCAAGAATGGAATCGTCGAGCGAAAACACTTGACAACCTCCTAGAAGCAGCTTTTCTTGCCACCAGACCTTTCTCCATCAATTAGGAATCTGATGCCGTCACTAAACACATTCCTTAAATTGTTTCCATTTGTTGAGTGTTTTTTTTGTGTCTAATCCGCATATATATCATCATTGCCCTTGATTTTCTTGACTGTATATCTCTTAAATATCAACATATACACGTGTGATTTAGTTTACGAAGATTTTTCAATGCCGAGAACCTCCATCAGAGAGTAAAGAAGGCGTAAGGTTCACAATGGTGTAAAATTAAAATGGGATATACCGGGCTAGGATTCGAGTTACAGGAACAAGGGCCAAACCAACCACCCAAGAATGGAATCGTCGAGCGAAAACACTTGACAACCTCCTAGAAGCAGCTTTTCTTCCCACCAGACCTTTCTCCATCAATTAGTAATGTGATGCCGTCACTAAACACTTTCCTTAAATTGTAGCCATTTGTTGAGTGTTTTTTTTAGTGTCTAATCCACATAAATATCACCATTGCCCTTGATTTTCCTGACTGTATATCTCTTAAATATCAACATATACATGTGTGATTTGGTTTACGAAGATTTTTCAACGCCGAGAACCTCGATCTGAGAGTAAAAAAGGCGTAAGGTTCACAATGGTGTAAAATTAAATTGGGATATACCGGGCTAGAATTCGAGTTACAGGAACAAGGGCCAAACCAACCACCCAAGAATGGAATCGTCGAGCTCAAATACTTGACAACCTCCTAGAAGCAGCTTTTCCAACCACCAGACCTTTCTCCATCAATTAGGAATCCGATGCCGTCACTAAACACATTCCTTAAATTGTAGCCATTTGTTAAGTGATTTTTTTTTGGTGTCTTATCCGCATATATATCACCATTGCCCTTGATTTTCTTGACTGTATATCTCTTAAATGTCAACATATACACGTGTGATTTAGTTTACGAAGATTTTTCAATCCCGAGAACCTCGATCAGAGAGTAAAAAAGGCGTAAGGTTCACAATTGTGTAAAATTAAAATGGGATATACCGGGCTAGGATTCGAGTTACAGGAACAAGGGACAAACCAACCACCCAAGAATGGAATCGTCGAGCGAAAACACTTGACAACCTCCTAGAAGCAGCTTTTCTTGCCACCAGACCTTTCTCCATCAATTAGGAATCTGATGCCGTCATTAAACACATTCCTTAAATTGTAGCCATTTGTTGAGTGATTTTTTTTGGTGTCTAATCCGCATATATATCACCATTGCCCTTGATTTTCTTGACTGTATATCTCTTAAATATCAACATATACACGTGTGATTTAGTTTACGAAGATTTTTCAACGCCGAGAACCTCGATCAGAGAGTAAAAAAGGCGTAAGGTTCACAATGGTGTAAAATTAAATTGGGATATACCGGGCTAGAATTCGAGTTACAGGAACAAGGGCCAAACCAACCACCCAAGAATGGAATCGTCGAGCGAAAACACTTGACAACCTCCTAGAAGCAGCTTTTCTTGCCACCAGTCCTTTCTCCATCAATTAGGAATCTGATGCCATCATTAAACACATTCCTTAAATTGTAGCCATTTGTTGAGTGATTTTTTTTTGGTGTCTAATCCGCATATATATCACCATTGCCCTTGATTTTCTTGACTGTATATCTCTTAAATATCAACGTATACACATGTGATTTAGTTTACGAAGATTTTTCAATGCCAAGAAACTCGATCAGATAGTAAAAAAGGTGTAAGGTTCACAATGGTGTAAAATTAAAATGGTATATACCGGGCTAGGATTCGAGTTACAGGAACAAGGGCCAAACCAACCACCCAAGAATGGAATCGTCGAGCGAAAACACTTGAAAACCTCCTAGAAGCAGCTTTTCTTGCCACCAGACCTTTCTCCATCAATTAGTAATGTGATGCCGTCACTAAACACTTTCCTTAAATTGTAGCCATTTGTTGAGTGTTTTTTTTAGTGTCTAATCCACATAAATATCACCATTGCCCTTGATTTTCCTGACTGTATATCTCTTAAATATCAACATATACATGTGTGATTTAGTTTACGAAGATTTTTCAACGCCGAGAACCTCGATCAGAGAGTAAAAAAGGCGTAAGGTTCACAATGGTGTAAAATTAAATTGGGATATACCGGGCTAGAATTCGAGTTACAGGAACAAGGGCCAAACCAACCACCCAAGAATGGAATCATCGAGCGAAAACACTTGACAACCTCCTAGAAGCAGCTTTTCCTGCCACCAGACCTTTCTCCATCAATTAGGAATCCGACGCCGTCACTAAACACATTCCTTAAATTGTAGCCATTTGTTGAGTGATTTTTTTTTGTGTCTAATCCGCATATATATCACCATTGCCCTTGATTTTCTTGACTGTATATCTCTTGAATATCAACATATACACATGTGATTTAGTTTACGAAGAATTTTCAATGCCGAGAACCTCGATCAGAGCGTAAAAAAGGCGTAAGGTTCACAATTGTGTAAAATTAAAATGGGATATACCGGGCTAGGATTCGAGTTACAGGAACAAGGGCCAAACCAACCACCCAAGAATGGAATCGTCGAGCGAAAACACTTGACAACCTCCTATAAGTAGCTTTTCTTGCCACCAGACCTTTCTCCATCAATTAGGAATCTGATGCCGTCATTAAACACATTCCTTAAATTGTAGCCATTTGTTGAGTGATTTTTTTTTGGTGTCTAATCCGCATATATATCACCATTGCCCTTGATTTTCTTGACTGTATATCTCTTGAATATCAACATATACACATGTGATTTAGTTTACGAAGAATTTTCAATGCCGAGAACCTCGATCAGAGCGTAAAAAAGGCGTAAGGTTCTCAATTGTGTAAAATTAAAATTGGATATACCGGGCTAGGATTCGAGTTACAGGAACAAGGGCCAAACCAACCACCCAAGAATGGAATCGTCGAGCGAAAACACTTGACAACCTCCTAGAAGCAGCTTTTCTTGCCACCAGACCTTTCTCCATCAATTAGGAATCTGATGCCGTCACTAAACACATTCCTTAAATTGTTTCCATTTGTTGAGTGTTTTTTTTTTTTTTGAGTCTAATCCGCATATATATCATCATTGCCCTTGATTTTCTTGACTGTATATCTGTTAAATATCAACATATACACGTATGATTTAGTTTACGAAGATTTTTCAATGCCGAGAATCTCGATCAGAGAGTAAAAAAGGCGTAAGGTTCACAATGGTGTAAAATTAAAATGGGATATACCGGGCTAGGATTCGAGTTACAGGAACAAGGGCCAAACCAACCACCCAAGAATGGAATCGTCGAGCGAAAACTCTTGACAACCTCCTAGAAGCAGCATTTCTTGCCACCAGAGCTTTCTTCATCAATTAGGAATCTAATGCCGTCACTAAACACATTCCTTAAATTGTAGCCATTTGTTGAGTGTTTTTTTTGGTGTCTAATCCGCATATATATCACCATTGCCCTTGATTTTCTTGACTGTATATCTCTTAAATATCAACATATACACGTGTGATTTAGTTTACGAAGATTTTTCAATGCCGAGAACGTCGATCAGAGAGTAAAAAAGGCGTAAGTTTCACAATGGTGTAAAATTAAAATGGGATATACTGGGCTAGGATACGAGTTACAGGAACAAGGGCCAAACCAACCACCCAAGAATGGAATCGTCGAGCGAAAACACTTGACAACCTCCTAGAAGCAGCTTTTCTTGCCACCAGACCTTTCTCCATCAATTAGGAATCTGATGCCGTCATTAAACACATTCCTTAAATTGTAGCCATTTGTTGAGTGATTTTTTTTGGTGTCTAATCCGCATATATATCACCATTGCCCTTGATTTTCTTGACTGTATATCTCTTGAATATCAACATATACACATGTGATTTAGTTTACGAAGAATTTTCAATGCCGAGAACCTCGATCAGAGCGTAAAAAAGGCGTAAGGTTCACAATTGTGTAAAATTAAAATTGGATATACCGGGCTAGGATTCGAGTTACAGGAACAAGGGCCAAACCAACCACCCAAGAATGGAATCGTCGAGCGAAAACACTTGACAACCTCCTAGAAGCAGCTTTTCTTGCCACCAGACCTTTCTCCATCAATTAGGAATCTGATGCCGTCACTAAACACATTCCTTAAATTGTTTCCATTTGTTGAGTGTTTTTTTTTTGAGTCTAATCCGCATATATATCATCATTGCCCTTGATTTTCTTGACTGTATATCTGTTAAATATCAACATATACACGTATGATTTAGTTTTCGAAGATTTTTCAATGCCGAGAATCTCGATCAGAGAGTAAAAAAGGCGTAAGGTTCACAATGGTGTAAAATTAAAATGGGATATACCGGGCTAGGATTCGAGTTACAGGAACAAGGGCCAAACCAACCACCCAAGAATGGAATCGTCGAGCGAAAACTCTTGACAACCTCCTAGAAGCAGCATTTCTTGCCACCAGACCTTTCTCCATCAATTAGGAATCTAATGCCGTCACTAAACACATTCCTTAAATTGTAGCCATTTGTTGAGTGTTTTTTTTGGTGTCTAATCCGCATATATATCACCATTGCCCTTGATTTTCTTGACTGTATATCTCTTAAATATCAACATATACACGTGTGATTTAGTTTACGAAGATTTTTCAATGCCGAGAACGTCGATCAGAGAGTAAAAAAGGAGTAAGTTTCACAATGGTGTAAAATTAAAATGGGATATACCGGGCTAGGATTCGAGTTACAGGAACAAGGGCCAAACCAACCACCCAAGAATGGAATCGTCGAGCGAAAACACTTGACAACCTCCTAGAAGCAGCTTTTCTTGCCACCAGACCTTTCTCCATCAATTAGGAATCTGATGCCGTCATTAAACACATTCCTTAAATTGTAGCCATTTGCTGAGTGATTTTTTTTTGGTGTCTAATCCGCATATATATCACCATTGCCCTTGATTTTCTTGACTGTATATCTCTTGAATATCAACATATACACATGTGATTTAGTTTACGAAGAATTTTCAATGCCGAGAACCTCGACCAGAGCGTAAAAAGGCGTAAGGTTCACAATTATGTAAAATTAAAATTGGATATACCGGGCTAGGATTCGAGTTACAGGAACAAGGGCCAAACCAACCACCCAAGAATGGAATCGTCGAGCGAAAACACTTGACAACCTCCTAGAAGCAGCTTTTCTTGCCACCAGACCTTTCTCCATCAATTAGGAATCTGATGCCGTCACTAAACACATTCCTTAAATTGTTTCCATTTGTTGAGTGTTTTTTTTGTGTCTAATCCGCATATATATCATCATTGCCCTTGATTTTCTTGAATGTATATCTCTTAAATATCAACATATACACGTGTGATTTAGTTTACGAAGATTTTTCAATGCCGAGAACCTCCATCAGAGAGTAAAGAAGGCGTAAGGTTCACAATGGTGTAAAATTAAAATGGGATATACCGGGCTAGGATTCGAGTTACAGGAACAAGGGCCAAACCAACCACCCAAGAATGGAATCGTCGAGCGAAAACACTTGACAACCTCCTTGAAGCAGCTTTTCTTGCCACCAGACCTTTCTCCATCAATTAGGAATCTGATGCCGTCACTAAACGCATTCCTTAAATTGTAGCCATTTGTTGAGTGTTTTTTTTTTGTGTCTAATCCGCATATATATCACCATTGCCCTTGATTTTCTTGCCTGTATATCTCTTAAATATCAACATATACACGTGTGATTTAGTTTACAAAGATTTTTCAATGCCGAGAACCTCCATCAGAGAGTAAAGAAGGCGTAAGGTTCACAATGGTGTAAAATTAAATTGGGATATACCAGGCTAGAATTCGAGTTACAGGAACAAGGGCCAAACCAACCACCCAAGAATGGAATCGTCGAGCGAAAATACTTGACAACCTCCTAGAAGCAGCTTTTCCTACCACCAGACCTTTCTCCATCAATTAGGAATACGATGCCGTCACTAAACACATTCCTTAAATTGTAGCCATTTGTTAAGTGATTTTTTTTTGGTGTCCAATCCGCATATATATCACCATTGCCCTTGATTTTCTGGATTGTATATCTCTTAAATGTCAACATATACACGTGTGATTTAGTTTACGAAGATTTTTCAATCCCGAGAACCTCGATCAGAGAGTAAAAAAGGAGTAAGGTTCACAATTGTGTAAAATTAAAATGGGATATACCGGGCTAGGATTCGAGTTACAGGAACAAGTGACAAACCAACCACCCAAGAATGGAATCATCGAGCGAAAACACTTGACAAACTCCTAGAACCAACTTTTTTTACCACCAGACCTTTCTCCATCAATTAGGAATCTGATGCCGCCATTTAACACTTTCCTTAAATTGTAGCCATTTGTTGAGCGATTTTTTTTTGTGTCTAATCCGCATATATATCACCATTGCCCTTGATTTTCTTGACTGTATATCTCTTAAATATCAACATATACACATGTGATTTTGTTTACGAAGAATTTTCAATGCCGAGAACCTCGATCAGAGAGTAAAAAAGGCGTATGTTTTGACAATGGTGTAAAATTAAAATGGGATATACCGAGCTAGGATTCGAGTTACAGGAACAAGGGCCAAACCAACCACCCAAGAATGGAATCGTCGAGCGAAAACACTTGACAACCTCCTAGAAGCAGCTTTTCTTGCCACCAGTCCTTTCTCCATCAATTAGGAATCTGATGCCATCATTAAACACATTCCTTAAATTGTAGCCATTTGTTGAGTGATTTTTTTTGGTGTCTAATCTACATATATATCACCATTGCCCTTGATTTTCTTGACTGTATATCTCTTAAATATCAACGTATACACATGTGATTTAGTTTACGAAGATTTTTCAATGCCGAGAAACTCGATCAGAGAGTAAAAAAGGCGTAAGGTTCACAATGTTGTAAAATTAAAATGGGATATACCGGGTTAGGATTCGAGTTACAGGAACAAGGGCCAAACCAACCACCCAAGAATGGAATCGTCGAGCGAAAACACTTGACAACCTCCTAGAAGCAGCTTTTCTTGCCACCAGACCTTTCTCCATCAATTAGGAATCTGATGCCGTCATTAAACACATTCCTTAAATTGTAGCCATTTGTTGAGTGATTTTTTTTGGTGTCTAATCCGCATATATATCACCATTGCCCTTGATTTTCTTGACTGTATATCTCTTGAATATCAACATATACACATGTGATTTACTTTACGAAGAATTTTCAATGCCGAGAACCTCGATCAGAGCGTAAAAAAGGCGTAAGGTTCACAATTGTGTAAAATTAAAATTGGATATACCGGGCTAGGATTCGAGTTACAGGAACAAGGGCCAAACCAACCACCCAAGAATGGAATCGTCGAGCGAAAACACTTGACAACCTCCTAGAAGCAGCTTTTCTTGCCACCAGACCTTTCTCCATCAATTAGGAATCTGATGCCGTCACTAAACACATTCCTTAAATTGTTTCCATTTGTTGAGTGTTTTTTTTGTGTCTAATCCGCATATATATCATCATTGCTCTTGATTTTCTTGACTGTATATCTCTTAAATATCAACATATACACGTGTGATTTAGTTTACGAAGATTTTTCAATGCCGAGAACCTCCATCAGAGAGTAAAGAAGGCGTAAGGTTCACAATGGTGTAAAATTAAAATGGGATATACCGGGCTAGGATTCGAGTTACAGGAACAAGGGCCAAACCAACCACCTAAGAATGGAATCGTCGAGCGAAAACACTTGACAACCTCCTTGAAGCAGCTTTTCTTGCCACCAGACCTTTCTCCATCAACTAGGAATCTGATGCCGTCACTAAACGCATTCCTTAAATTGTAGCCATTTGTTGAGTGTTTTTTTTTTGTGTCTAATCCGCATATATATCACCATTGCCCTTGATTTTCTTGACTGTATATATCTTAAATATCAACATATACACGTGTGATTTAGTTGACGAAGATTTTTCAATGCCGAGAACCTCCATCAGAGAGTAAAGAAGGCGTAAGGTTCACAATGGTGTAAAATTAAAATGGGATATACCGGGCTAGGATTCGAGTTACAGGAACAAGGGCCAAACCAACCACCCAAGAATGGAATCGTCGAGCGAAAACACTTGACAACCTCCTTGAAGCAGTTTTTCTTGCCACCAGACATTTCTCCATCAATTAGGAATCTGATGTCGTCACTAAACGCATTCCTTAAATTGTAGCCATTTGTTGAGTGTTTTTTTTTTGTGTCTAATCCGCATATATATCACCATTGCCCTTGATTTTCTTGACTGTATATCTCTTAAATATCAACATATACACGTGTGATTTAGTTTACGAAGATTTTTCAATGCCGAGAACCTCCATCAGAGAGTAAAGAAGGCGTAAGGTTCACAATGGTGTAAAATTAAATTGGGATATACCGGGCTAGAATTCGAGTTACAGGAACAAGGGCCAAACCAACCACCCAAGAATGGAATCGTCGAGCGAAAATAATTGACAACCTCCTAGAAGCAGCTTTTCCTGCCACCAGACCTTTCTCCATCAATTAGGAATCCGATGCCGTCACTAAACACATTCCTTAAATTGTAGCCATTTGTTAAGTGATTTTTTTTGGTGTCTAATCCGCTTATATATCACCATTGCCCTTGATTTTCTTGACTGTATATCTCTTAAATGTCAACATATACACGTGTGATTTAGTTTACGAAGATTTTTCAATCCCGAGAACCTGGATCAGAGAGTAAAAAAGGCGTAAGGTTCACAATTGTGTAAAATTAAAATGGGATATACCGGGCTAGGATTCGAGTTACAGGAACAAGGGACAAACCAACCACCCAAGAATGGAATCATCGAGCGAAAACACTTGACAAACTCCTAGAACCAACTTTTTTTGCCACCAGACCTTTCTCCATCAATTAGGAATCTGATGCCGCCATTTAACACATTCCTTAAATTGTAGCCATTTGTTGAGTGATTTTTTTTGTGTCTTATCCGCATATATATCACCATTGCCCTTGATTTTCTTGACTGTATATCTCTTGAATATCAACATATACACGTATGATTTAGTTTATGAAGATTTTTCAATGCCGAGAATCTCGATCAGAGAGTAAAAAAGGCGTAAGGTTCACAATGGTGTAAAATTAAAATGGGATATACCGGGCTAGGATTCGAGTTACAGGAACAAGGGCCAAACCAACCACCCAAGAATGGAATCGTCGATCGAAAACACTTGACAACCTCCTAGAAGCAGCTTTTCCTGCCACCAGACCTTTCTCCATCAATTAGTAATGTGATGCCGTCACTAAACACTTTCCTTAAATTGTAGCCATTTGTTGAGTGTTTTTTTTAGTGTCTAATCCACATAAATATCACCATTGCCCTTGATTTTCCTGACTGTATATCTCTTAAATATCAACATATACACATGTGATTTAGTTTACGAAGATTTTTCAATGCCGAGAACCTCGATCAGAGCGTAAAAAAGCCGTAAGGTTCACAATTGTGTAAAATTAAAATGAGATATACCGGGCTAGGATTCGAGTTACAGGAACAAGGGCCAAACCAACCACCCAAGAATGGAATCGTCGAGCGAAAACACTTGACAACCACCTAGAAGCAGCTTTTCTTGCCACCAGACCTTTCTCCATCAATTTGGAATCTGATGTCGTCACTAAACACATTCCTTAAATTGTTTCCATTTGTTGAGTGTTTTTTTTTGTGTCTAATCCGCATATATATCATCATTGCCCTTGATTTTCTTGACTGTATATCTCTTAAATATCAACATATACACGTATGATTTAGTTTATGAAGATTTTTCAATGCCGAGAATCTCGATCAGAGAGTAAAAAAGGCGTAAGGTTCACAATGGTGTAAAATTAAAATGGGATATACCGGGCTAGGATTCGAGTTACAGGAACAAGGGCCAAACCAACCACCCAAGAATGGAATCGTCGAGCGAAAACTCTTGACAACCTCCTAGAAGCAACATTTCTTGCCACCAGACCTTTCTCCATCAATTAGGAATCTAATGCCGTCACTAAACACATTCCTTAAATTGTAGCCATTTGTTGAGTGTTTTTTTTTGGTGTCTAATCCGCATATATATCACCATTGCCCTTGATTTTCTTGACTGTATATCTCTTAAATATCAACATATACACGTGTGATTTAGTTTACGAAGATTTTTCAATGCCGAGAACGTCGATCAGAGATTAAAAAAGGCGTAAGGTTCACAATGGTGTAAAATTAAAATGGGATATACCGGGCTAGGATTCGAGTTACAGGAACAAGGGCCAAACCAACCACTCAAGAATGGAATCGTCGAGCGAAAACACTTGACAACCTCCTAGAAGCAGCTTTTCTTGCCACCAGACCTTTCTCCATCAATTAGGAATCTGATGCCGTCATTAAACACAATACTTAAATTGTAGCCATTTGTTGAGTGATTTTTTTTGGTGTCTAATCCGCATATATATCACTATTGCCCCTGATTTTCTTGACTGTATATCTCTTGAATATCAACATATACACATGTGATTTAGTTTACGAAGAATTTTCAATGCCGAGAACCTCGATCAGAGCGTAAAAAAGGCGTAAGGTTCACAATTGTGTAAAATTAAAATTGGATATACCGGGCTAGGATTCGAGTTACAGGAACAAGGGCCAAACCAACCACCCAAGAATGGAATCGTCGAGCGAAAACACTTGACAACCTCCTAGAAGTAGCTTTTCTTGCCACCAGACCTTTCTCCATCAATTAGGAATCTGATGCCGTCACTAAACACATTCCTTAAATTGTAGCCATTTGTTGAGTGTTTTTTTTGTGTCTAATCCGCATATATATCATCATTGCCCTTGATTTTCTTGACTGTATATCTCTTAAATATCAACATATACACGTGTGATTTAGTTTACGAAGATTTTTCAATGCCGAGAACCTCCATCAGAGAGGAAAGAAGGCGTAAGGTTCACAATGGTGTAAAATTAAAATGGGATATACCGGGCTAGGATTCGAGTTACAGGAACAAGGGCCAAACCAACCACCCAAGAATGGAATCGTCGAGCGAAAACACTTGACAACCTCCTTGAAGCAGCTTTTCTTGCCACCAGACCTTTCTCCATCAATTAGGAATCTGATGCCGTCACTAAACGCATTCCTTAAATTGTAGCCATTTGTTGAGTGTTTTTTTTTTTGTGTCTAATCCGCATATGTATCACCATTGCCCTTGATTTTCTTGACTGTATATCTCTTAAATATCAACATATACACGTGTGATTTAGTTTACGAAGATTTTTCAATGCCGAGAACCTCCATCAGAGAGTAAAGAAGGCGTAAGGTTCACAATGGTGTAAAATTAAATTGGGATATACCGGGCTAGAATTCGAGTTACAGGAACAAGGGCCAAACCAACCACCCAAGAATGGAATCGTCGAGCGAAAATACTTGACAACCTCCTAGAAGCAGCTTTTCTTGCCATCAGTCCTTTCTCCATCAATTAGGAATCTGATGCCATCATTAAACACATTCCTTAAATTGTAGCCATTTGTTGAGTGATTTTTTTTTGGTGTCTAATCCGAATATATATCACCATTGCCCTTGATTTTCTTGACTGTATATCTCTTAAATATCAACGTATACACATGTGATTTAGTTTACGAAGATTTTTCAATGCCGAGAAACTCGATCAGAGAGTAAAAAAGGTGTAAGGTTCACAATGGTGTAAAATTAAAATGGTATATACCGGGCTAGGATTCGAGTTACAGGAACAAGGGCCAAACCAACCACCCAAGAATGGAATCGTCGATCGAAAACACTTGACAACCTCCTAGAAGCAGCTTTTCCTGCCACCAGACCTTTCTCCATCAATTAGTAATGTGATGCCGTCACTAAACACTTTCCTTAAATTGTAGCCATTTGTTGAGTGTTTTTTTTAGTGTCTAATCCACATAAATATCACCATTGCCCTTGATTTTCCTGACTGTATATCTCTTAAATATCAACATATACACAAGTGATTTAGTTTACGAAGATTTTTCAATGCCGAGAACCTCGATCAGAGCGTAAAAAAGCCGTAAGGTTCACAATTGTGTAAAATTAAAATGGGATATACCGGGCTAGGATTCGAGTTACAGGAACAAGGGCCAAACCAACCACCCAAGAATGGAATCGTCGAGCGAAAACACTTGACAACCACCTAGAAGCAGCTTTTCTTGCCACCAGACCTTTCTCCATCAATTTGGAATCTGATGTCGTCACTAAACACATTCCTTAAATTGTTTCCATTTGTTGAGTGTTTTTTTTTTGTGTCTAATCCGCATATATATCATCATTGCCCTTGATTTTCTTGACTGTATATCTCTTAAATATCAACATATACACGTATGATTTAGTTTATGAAGATTTTTCAATGCCGAGAATCTCGATCAGAGAGTAAAAAAGGCGTAAGGTTCACAATGGTGTAAAATTAAAATGGGATATACCGGGCTAGGATTCGAGTTACAGGAACAAGGGCCAAACCAACCACCCAAGAATGGAATCGTCGAGCGAAAACTCTTGACAACCTCCTAGAAGCAACATTTCTTGCCACCAGACCTTTCTCCATCAATTAGGAATCTAATGCCGTCACTAAACACATTCCTTAAATTGTAGCCATTTGTTGAGTGTTTTTTTTGGTGTCTAATCCGCATATATATCACCACTACCCTTGATTTTCTTGACTGTATATCTCTTAAATATCAACATATACACGTGTGATTTAGTTTACGAAGATTTTTCAATGCCGAGAACGTCGATCAGAGATTAAAAAAGGCGTAAGGTTCACAATGGTGTAAAATTAAAATGGGATATACCGGGCTAGGATTCGAGTTACAGGAACACGGGCCAAACCAACCACCCAAGAATGGAATCATCGAGCTAAAACACTTGAGAACTTCCTAGAAGCAACTTTTTTTGCCACCAGACCTTTCTCCATCAATTAGGAATCTGATGCCGTCACTAAACACATTCTTTAAATTGTAGCCATTTGTTGAGTGTTTTTTTTTGTGTCTAATCCGCATATATATCACCATTGCCCTTGATTTTCTTGATTGTATATCTCTTAAATATCAACATATACACGTGTGATTTAGTTTACGAAGAATTTTCAATGCCGAGAACCTCGATCAGAGCGTAAAAAAGGCGTAAGGTTCACAATTGTGTAAAATTAAAATGGGATATACCGGGCTAGGATTCGAGTTACAGGAACAAGGGCCAAACCAACCACCCAAGAATGGAATCGTCGAGCGAAAACACTTGACAACCTCCTAGAAGCAGCTTTTCTTGCCACCAGACCTTTCTCCATCAATTAGGAATCTGATGCCGTCACTAAACACATTCCTTAAATTGTTTCCATTTGTTGAGTGTTTTTTTTTGTGACTAATCCGCATATATATCATCATTGCCCTTGATTTTCTTGACTGTATATCTCTTAAATATCAACATATACACGTGTGATTTAGTTTACGAAGATTTTTCAATGCCGAGAACCTCCATCAGAGAGTAAAGAAGGCGTAAGGTTCACAATGGTGTAAAATTAAAATGGGATATACCGGGCTAGGATTCGAGTTACAGGAACAAGGGCCAAACCAACCACCCAAGAATGGAATCGTCGAGCGAAAACACTTGACAACCTCCTTGAAGCAGCTTTTCTTGCCACCAGACATTTCTCCATCAATTAGGAATCTGATGCCGTCACTAAACGCATTCCTTAAATTGTAGCCATTTGTTGAGTTTTTTTTTTTGTGTCTAATCCGCATATATATCACCATTGCCCTTGATTTTCTTGACTGTATATCTTTTAAATATCAACATATACACGTGTGATTTAGTTTACGAAGATTTTTCAATGCCGAGAACCTCCATCAGAGAGTAAAGAAGGCGAAAGGTTCACAATGGTGTAAAATTAAATTGGGATATACCGGGCTAGAATTCGAGTTACAGGAACAAGGGCCAAACCAACCACCCAAAAATGGAATCGTCGAGCGAAAATACTTGACAACCTCCTAGAAGCAGCTTTTCCTGCCACCAGACCTTTCTCCATCAATTAGGAATCCGATGCCGTCACTAAACACATTCCTTAAATTGTAGCCATTTGTTAAGTGATTTTTTTGGTGTCTAATCCGCATATATATCACCATTGCCCTTGATTTTCTTGACTGTATATCTCTTAAATGTCAACATATACACGTGTGATTTAGTTCACGAAGATTTTTCAATCCTGAGAACCTCGATCAGAAAGTAAAAAAGGCGTAAGGTTCACAATTGTGTAAAATTAAAATGGGATATACCAGGCTAGGATTCGAGTTACAGGAACAAGGGACAAACCAACCACCCAAGAATGGAATCATCGAGCGAAAACACTTGACAAACTCCTAGAACCAACTTTTTTTGCCACCAGACCTTTCTCCATCAATTAGGAATCTGATGCCGCCATTTAACACATTCCTTAAATTGTAGCCATTTGTTGAGTGATTTTTTTTTTGTGTCTAATCCGCATATATATCACCATTGCCCTTGATTTTCTTGACTTTATATCTCTTAAATATCAACATATACACGTGTGATTTAGTTTACGAAGATTTTTCAATGCCGAAAACCTCGATCAGAGAGTAAAAAAGGCGTAAGGTTCACAATCGTGTAAGATTAAAATGGGATATACCGGGCTATTGTTCGAGTTATAGGAACAAGGGCGAATCCAACCACCCAAGAATGGAATCATCGAGCGAAAACACTTGACAACCTCCTAGAAGCAGCTTTTCTTGCCACCAGACCTTTCTCCATCAATTAGGAATCTGATGCCGTCACTAAACACATTCCTTAAATTGTAGTCATTTGTTGAGTGTTTTTTTTGGTCACTAATCCGCATATATATCACCATTGCCCTTGATTTTCTTGACTGTATATCTCTTAAATATCAACATATACACGTGTGATTTAGTTTACGAAGATTTTTCAATGCCGAGAACTTCGATCAGAGAGTAAAAAGGCATAAGGTTCACAATGGTGTAAACTTAAAATGGGATATACCGGGCTAGGATTCGAGTTAAAGGAACAAGGGGCAAACCAACCACCCAAGAATGGAATCGTCGAGCGAAAACACTTGACAACCTCCTAAAAGCAGATTTTCTTGCCACCAGACCTTTCTCCATCAATTAGGAATCTGATGCCGTCATTAAACACATTCCTTAAATTGTAGCCATTTGTTGAGTGATTTTTTTTTGGTGTCTAATCCGCATATATATCACCATTGCCCTTGATTTTCTTGACTGTATATCTCTTAAATATCAACATATACACATGTGATTTAGTTTACGAAGATTTTTCAATGCCGAGAACCTCGATCAGAAAGTAAAAATAGGCGTAAGGTTCACAATGGCGTAAAATTAAAATGGGATATACCGGGCTAGGATTCGAGGTACTGGAACAAGGGCCAAACCAACCACCCAATAATGGAATCGTCGAGCGAAAACACTTGACAACCTCCTAGAAGCAGCTTTTCTTGCCACCAGACCTTTCTCCATCAATTAGTAATGTGATGCCGTCACTAAACACTTTCCTTAAATTGTAGCCATTTGTTGAGTGATTTTTTTTAGTGTCTAATCCGCATATATATCACTATTGCCCTTGATTTTCCTGACTGTATATCTCTTAAATATCAACATATACATGTGTGATTTAGTTTACGAAGATTTTTCAACACCGAGAACCTCGATCAGAGAGTAAAAAAGGCGTAAGGTTCACAATGGTGTAAAATTAAATTGGGATATACCGGGCTAGAATTCGAGTTACAGGAACAAGGGCCAAACCAACCACCCAAGAATGGAATCATCGAGCGAAAACACTTGACAACCTCCTTGAAGCAGCTTTTCTTGCCACCAGACCTTTCTCCATCAATTAGTAATGTGATGCCGTCACTAAACACTTTCCTTAAATTGTAGCCATTTGTTGAGTGATTTTTTTTAGTGTCTAATCCGCATATATATCACTATTGCCCTTGATTTTCCTGACTGTATATCTCTTAAATATCAACATATACATGTGTGATTTAGTTTACGAAGATTTTTCAACACCGAGAACCTCGATCAGAGAGTAAAAAAGGCGTAAGGTTCACAATGGTGTAAAATTAAATTGGGATATACCGGGCTAGAATTCGAGTTACAGGAACAAGGGCCAAACCAACCACCCAAGAATGGAATCATCGAGCGAAAACACTTGACAACCTCCTTGAAGCAGCTTTTCTTGCCACCAGGCCTTTCTCCATCAATTAGGAATCTAATGCCGTCACTAAACACATTCCTTAAATTGTAGCCATTTGTTGAGTGTTTTTTTTTGGTGTCTAATCCGCATATATATCACAATTGCCCTTGATTTTCCTGACTGTATATCTCTTAAATATCAACATATACATGTGTGATTTAGTTTACGAAGATTTTTCAATGCCGAGAACCTCGATCAGAGAGTATAAAAGGCGTAAGGTTCACAATGGTGTAAAATTAAATTGGGATATACCGGGCTAGAATTCGAGTTACAGGAACAAGGGCCAAACCAACCACCCAAGAATGGAATCGTCGAGCGAAAACACTTGACAACCTCCTAGAAGCAGCTTTTCCTGCCACAAGACCTTTCTCCATCAATTAGGAATCCGATGCCGTCACTAAACACATTCCTTAAATTGTAACCATTTGTTGAGTGATTTTTTTTTGGTGTCTAATCCACATATATAT
Organism: Helianthus tuberosus; assembly: GCA_030545235.1. Classification (NCBI taxonomy): domain Eukaryota; kingdom Viridiplantae; phylum Streptophyta; class Magnoliopsida; order Asterales; family Asteraceae; genus Helianthus; species Helianthus tuberosus. The sequence goes on from CM060420.1 coordinate 157,333,689, forward strand.
CACCATTGCCCTTGATTTTCTTGACTGTATATCTCTTAAATATCAACATATACACATGTGTGATTTAGTTTACGAAGATTTTTCAATGCCGAGAACCTCGATCAGAGAGTAAAAAAGGCGTAAGATTCACAATGGTGTAAAATTAAAATGGGATATACCGGGCTAGGATTCGAGTTACAAGGACAAGGGCCAAACCAACCACCCAAGAATGGAATCGTCGACCGAAAACACTTGACAACCTCCTAGAAGCAGCTTTTCTTGCCACCAGACCTTTCTCCATCAATGAGGAATCTAATGTCGTCACTAACCACATTCCTTAAATTGTAGCCATTTATTGAGTGTTTTTTTTGGTGTCTAATCCGCATATATATCACCATTTCCCTTGATTTTCCTGACTGTATATCTCTTAAATATCAACATATACATGTGTGATTTAGTTTACGAAGATTTTTCAATGCCGAGAACCTCGATCAGAGAGTAAAAAAGGCGTAAGGTTCACAATGGTGTAAAATTAAATTGGGATATACCGGGCTAGAATTTGAGTTAGAGGAACAAGGGCCAAACCAACCACCCAAGAATGGAATCGTCGAGCGAAAATACCTGACAACCTCCTAGAAACAGCTTTTCCTGCCACCAGACCTTTCTCCATCAATTAGGAATCCGATGCCATCACTAAACACATTCCTTAAATTGTAGCCCTTTGTTGAGTGATTTTTTTTGGTGTCTAATCCGCATATATAACACCATTGCCCTTGATTTTCTTGACTGTATATCTCTTAAATATCAACATATACACATGTGATTTAGTTTACGAAGATTTTTCAATACCGAGAAACTCGATCAGAGAGTAAAAAAGGTGTAAGGTTCACAATGGTGTAAAATTAAAATGGTATATACCGGGCTAGGATTCGAGTTACAGGAACAAGGGCCAAACCAACCACCCAAGAATGGAATCGTCGAGCGAAAACACTTGACAACCTCCTAGAAGCAGCTTTTCTTGCCACCAGACCTTTCTCCATCAATTAGTAATGTGATGCCGTCACTAAACACTTTCCTTAAATTGTAGCCATTTGTTGAGTGATTTTTTTAGTGTCTAATCCGCATATATATCACTATTGCCCTTGATTTTCCTGACTGTATATCTCTTAAATATCAACATATACATGTGTGATTTAGTTTACGAAGATTTTTCAACACCGAGAACCTCGATCAGAGAGTAAAAAAGGCGTAAGGTTCACAATGGTGTAAAATTAAATTGGGATATACCGGGCTAGAATTCGAGTTACAGGAACAAGGGCCAAACCAACCACCCAAGAATGGAATCATCGAGCGAAAACACTTGACAACCTCCTAGAAGCAGCTTTTCCTGCCACCAGACCTTTCTCCATCAATTAGGAATCCGATGCCGTCACTAAACACATTCCTTAAATTGTAGCCATTTGTTGAGTGATTTTTTTTGGTGTCTAATCCGCATATATATCACCATTGCCCTGGATTTTATTGATTGTATATATCTCTTAAATATCAACATATACACGTGTAATTTAGTTTACGAAGATTTTTCAATGCCGAGAACCTCGATCAGAGAGTAAAAAAGGCGTAAGATTCACAATGGTGTAAACTTAAAATGGGATATACCGGCCTAGGATTCGAGTTACAGGAACAAGGGCCAAACCAACCACCCAAGAATGGAATCGTCAAGCTAAAACACTTGACAACCTCCTAGAAGCAACTTTTTTTGCCACCAGACCTTTCTCCATCAATTAGGAATCTGATGCCGTCACTAAACACATTCTTTAAATTGTAGCCATTTGTTGAGTGTTTTTTTTTGTGTCTAATCCGCATATATATCACCATTTCCCTTGATTTTCTTGATTGTATATCTCTTAAATATCAACATATACACGTGTGATTTAGTTTACGAAGAATTTTCAATGCCGAGAACCTCGATCAGAGCGTAAAAAAGGCGTAAGGTTCACAATTGTGTAAAATTAAAATGGGATATACCGGGCTAGGATTCGAGTTACAGGAACAAGGGCCAAACCAACCACCCAAGAATGGAATCGTCGAGCGAAAACACTTGACAACCTCCTAGAAGCAGCTTTTCTTGCCACCAGACCTTTCTCCATCAATTAGGAATCTGATGCCGTCACTAAACACATTCCTTAAATTGTTTCCATTTGTTGAGTGTTTTTTTTTTGTGTCTAATCCGCATATATATCATCATTGCCCTTGATTTTCTTGACTGTATATCTCTTAAATATCAACATATACACGTGTGATTTAGTTTACGAAGATTTTTCAATGTCGAGAACCTCCATCAGAGAGTAAAGAAGGCGTAAGGTTCACAATGGTGTAAAATTAAAATGGGATATACCGGGCTAGGATTCGAGTTACAGGAACAAGGGCCAAACCAACCACCCAAGAATGGAATCATCGAGCGAAAACACTTGACAACCTCCTTGAAGCAGCTTTTCTTGCCACCAGACCTTTGTCCATCAATTAGGAATCCGATGCCGTCACTAAACGCATTCCTTAAATTGTAGCCATTTGTTGAGTGTTTTTTTTTTTGTGTCTAATCCGCATATATATCACCATTGCCCTTGATTTTCTTGACTGTATATCTCTTAAATATCAACATATACACGTGTGATTTAGTTTACGAAGATTTTTCAATGCCGAGAACCTCCATCAGAGAGTAAAGAAGGCGTAAGGTTCACAATGGTGTAAAATTAAATTGGGATATACCGGGCTAGAATTCGAGTTACATGAACAAGGGCCAAACCAACCACCCAAGAATGGAATCGTCGAGCGAAAATACTTGACAACCTCCTAGAAGCAGCTTTTCCTGCCACCAGACCTTTCTCCATCAATTAGGAATCCGATGCCCTTACTAAACACATTCCTTAAATTGTAGCCATTTGTTGAGTGTTTTTTTTTGTGTCTAATCCGCATATATATCACCATTGCCCTTGATTTTCTTGACTGTATATCTCTTAAATATCAACATATACACGTGTGATTTAGTTTACGAAGATTTTTCAATGCCGAGAACCTCCATCAGAGAGTAAAGAAGGCGTAAGGTTCACAATGGTGTAAAATTAAAATGGGATATACCGGGCTAGGATTCGAGTTACAGGAACAAGGGCCAAACCAACCACCCAAGAATGGAATCGTCGAGCGAAAACACTTGACAACCTCCTTGAAGCAGCTTTTCTTGCCACCAGACCTTTCTCCATCAATTAGGAATCTGATGCCGTCACTAAACGCATTCCTTAAATTGTAGCCATTTGTTGAGTGTTTTTTTTTTGTGTCTAATCCGCATATATATCACCATTGCCCTTGATTTTCTTGACTGTATATCTCTTAAATATCAACATATACACGTGTGATTTAGTTTACGAAGATTTTTCAATGCCGAGAACCTCCATCAGAGAGTAAAGAAGGCGTAAGGTTCACAATGGTGTAAAATTAAATAGGGATATACCAGGCTAGAATTCGAGTTACATGAACAAGGGCCAAACCAACCACCCAAGAATGGAATCGTCGAGCGAAAATACTTGACAACCTCCTAGAAGCAGCTTTTCCTGCCACCAGACCTTTCTCCATCAATTAGGAATCCGATGCCGTTACTAAACACATTCCTTAAATTGTAGCCATTTGTTGAGTGATTTTTTTTGGTGTCTAATCCGCATATATATCACCATTGCCCTTGATTTTCTTGACTGTATATCTCTTAAATGTCAACATATACACGTGTGATTTAGTTTACGAAGATTTTTCAATGCCGAGAACCTCGATCAGAGAGTAAAAAAGGAGTAAGGTTCACAATGGTGTAAAATTAAATTGGGATATACCGGGCTAGAATTCGAGTTACAGGAACAAGGGCCAAACCAACCACCCAAGAATGGAATCGTCGAGCGAAAATACTTGACAACCTCCTAGAAGCAGCTTTTCCTGCCACCAGACCTTTCTCCATCAATTAGGAATCCGATGCCGTCACTAAACACATTCCTTAAATTGTAGCCATTTATTGAGTGATTTTTTTTGGTGTCTAATCCGCATATATATCACCATTGCCCTTGATTTTCTTGACTGTATATCTCTTACATATCAACATATACATATGTGATTTTGTTTACGAAGAATTTTCAATTCCGAGAACCTTGATCAGAGAGTAAAAAAGGCGTATGTTTTGACAATGGTGTAAAATTAAAATGGGATATACCGAGCTAGGATTCGAGTTACAGGAACAAGGGCCAAACCAACCACCCAAGAATGGAATCGTCGAGCGAAAACACTTGACAACCTCCTAGAAGCAGCTTTTCTTGCCACCAGTCCTTTCTCCATCAATTAGGAATCTGATGCCATCATTAAACACATTCCTTAAATTGTAGCCATTTGTTGAGTGATTTTTTTTTTGGTGTCTAATCCGCATATATATCACCATTGCCCTTGATTTTCTTGACTGTATATCTCTTAAATATCAACATATACACATGTGATTTAGTTTACGAAAATTTTTCAATGCCGAGAAACTCGATCAGAGAGTAAAAAAGGTGTAAGGTTCACAATGGTGTAAAATTAAAATGGTATATACCGGGCTAGGATTCGAGTTATAGGAACAAGGGCCAAACCAACCACCCAAGAATGGAATCGTCGAGCGAAAACACTTGACAACCTCCTAGAAGCAGTTTTTCTTGCCACCAGACCTTTCTCCATCAATTAGTAATGTGATGCCGTCACTAAACACTTTCCTTAAATTGTAGCCATTTGTTGAGTGTTTTTTTTAGTGTCTAATCCGCATATATATCACCATTGCCCTTGATTTTCCTGACTGTATATCTCTTAAATATCAACATATACATGTGTGATTTAGTTTACGAAGATTTTTCAACGCCGAGAACCTCGATCAGAGAGTAAAAAAGGCGTAAGGTTCACAATGGTGTAAAATAAAATTGGGATATACCGGGCTAGAATTCGAGTTACAGGAACAAGGGCCAAACCAACCACCCAAGAATGGAATCATCGAACGAAAACACTTGACAACCTCCTAGAAGCGGCTTTTCCTGCCACCAGACCTTTCTCCATCAATTAGGAATCCGATGTCGTCACTAAACACATTCCTTAAATTGTAGCCATTTGTTGAGTGGTTTTTTTTTGGTGTCTAATCCGCATATATATCACCATTGCCCTTGATTTTCTTGACTGTATATCTCTTAAATATCAACATATACACGTGTAATTTAGTTTACGAAGATTTTTCAATGCCGAGAACCTCGATCAGAGAGTAAAAAAGGCGTAAGATTCACAATGGTGTAAACTTAAAATGGGATAGACCGGGCTAGGATTCGAGTTACAGGAACAAGGGCCAAACCAACCACCCAAGAATGGAATCGTCGAGCTAAAACACTTGACAACTTCCTAGAAGCAACTTTTTTTGCCACCAGACCTTTCTCCATCAATTAGGAATCTGATGCCGTCACTAAACACATTCTTTAAATTGTAGCCATTTGTTGAGTGTTTTTTTTTTGTGTCTAATCCGCATATATATCACCATTGCCCTTGATTTTCTTGATTGTATATCTCTTAAATATCAACATATACACGTGTGATTTAGTTTATGAAGAATTTTCAATGCCGAGAACCACGATCAGAGCGTAAAAAAGGCATAAGGTTCACAATTGTGTAAAATTAAAATGGGATATACCGGGCTAGGATTCGAGTTACAGGAACAAGGGCCAAACCAACCACCAAAGAATGGAATCGTCGAGCGAAAACACTTGACAACCTCCTAGAAGCAGCTTTTCTTGCCACCAGACCTTTCTCCATCAATTAGGAATCTGATGCCGTCACTAAACACATTCCTTAAATTGTTTCCATTTGTTGAGTGTTTTTTTTTGTGTCTAATCCGCATATATATCATCATTGCCCTTGATTTTCTTGACTGTATATCTCTTAAATATCAACATATACACGTGTGATTTAGTTTACGAAGATTTTTCAATGCCGAGAACCTCCATCAGAGAGTAAAGAAGGCGTAAGGTTCACAATGGTGTAGAATTAAAATGGGATATACCGGGCAAGGATTCGAGTTACAGGAACAAGGGCCAAACCAACCACCCAAGAATGGAATCGTCGAGCGAAAACACTTGACAACCTCCTTGAAGCAGCTTTTCTTGCCACCAGACCTTTCTCCATCAATTAAGAATCTGATGCCGTCACTAAACGCATTCCTTAAATTGTAGCCATTTGTTGAGTGTTTTTTTTGTGTCTAATCCGCATATATATCACCATTGCCCTTGATTTTCTTGACTGTATATCTCTTAAATATCAACATATACACGTGAGATTTAGTTTACGAAGATTTTTCAATGCCGAGAACCTCCATCAGAGAGTAAAGAAGGCGTAAGTTTCACAATGGTGTAAAATTAAAAAGGGATATACCGGGCTAGGATTCGAGTTACAGGAACAAGGGTCAAACCAACCACCCAAGAATGGAATCGTCGAACGAAAACACTTGACAACCTCCTAGAAGCAGCTTTTCTTGCCACCAGACCTTTCTCCATCAATTAGGAATCCGATGCCGTCACTAAACACATTACTTAAATTGTAGCCATTTGTTGAGTGATTTTTTTTGGTGTCTAATCCGCATATATATCACCATTGCCCTTGATTTTCTTGACTGTATATCTCTTAAATATCAACATATGCACGTGTGATTTAGTTTACGAAGATTTTTCAATGCCGAGAACGTCGATCAGAGAGTCAAAAAGGCGTAAGGTTCACAGTGGTGTAAAAATAAAATGGGATATACCGGGCTAGGATTCAAGTTACAGGAACAAGGGCCAAACCAACCACCCAAGAAAGGAATCGTCGAGCGAAAACACTTGACAACCTCCTAGAAGCAGCTTTTCTTGCCACGAGACCTTTCTCCATCAATTAGGAATCTGATGCCGTCACTAAACACATTCCTTAAATTGTAGCCATTTGTTGAGTGTTTTTTTTTTTGGTGTCTAATCCGCATATATATCACCATTGCCCTTGATTTTCTTGACTGTATATCTCTTAAATATCAGCATATACACGTGTGATTTAGTTTACGAAGATTTTTCAATGCCGAGAACCTCGATCAGAGAGTAAAAAAGGCGTAAGGTTCACAATGGTGTAAAATTAAATTGGGATATACCGGGCTAGGATTCGAGTTACAGGAACAAGGGCCAAACCAACCACCCAAGAATGGAATCGTCGAGCGAAAACACTTGACAACCTCCTAGAAGCAGCTTTTCTTGCCACCAGACCTTTCTCCATCAACTAGGAATCTGATGCCGTCGCTAAACACATTCCTTAAATTGTAGCCATTTGTTGAGTGTTTTTTTTTGTGTGTCTAATCCGCATATATATCACCATTGCCCTTGATTTTCTTGACTGTATATCTCTTAAATATGAGCATATACACGTGTGATTTAGTTTACGAAGATTTTTCAATGCCGAGAACCTCGATCAGGGAGTAAAAAAGGCGTAAGGTTCACAATGGTGTAAAATTAAAATGGGATATACCGGGCTAGGATTCGAGTTACAGGAACAAGGGCCAATCCAACCACCCAAGAATGGAATCGTCGATCGAAAACACTTGACAACCTCCTAGAAGCAGCTTTTCTTGCCACCAGACCTTTCTCCATCAATTAGGAATCTGAGGCCGTCACTAAACACATTCCTTAAATTGTAGCCATTTGTTGAGTGTTTTTTTTGGTGTCTAATATGCATATATATCACCATTGCCATTGATTTTCTTGACTGTATATCTCTTAAATATCAACATATACACGTGTGATTTAGTTTACGAAGATTTTTCAATGCCGAGAACCTCGATCAGAGAGTAAAAAAGGCGTAAGGTTCACAATGGTGTAAAATTAAAATTGGATATACCGGGCTAGGATTCGAGTTACAGGAACAAGGGCCAAACTAACCACCCAAGAATGGAATCGCCGAGCGAAAACACTTGACAACCTCCTAGAAGCAGCTTTTCTTGCCACCTTAAGCCTTTCAATTGGGTGGTTGGTTTGGCCCTTGTTCCTGTAACTCGAATCCTAGCCCGGTATATCCCATTGGGTGTAACGCGAAAACACCCATTGGTTTGGCCCTTGTTCCTGTAACGCGAAAACACTTGGGTGGTTGGTTTGGCCCTTGTTCCTGTAACTCGAATCCTAGCCCGGTATATCCCATTTTAATTTTACACCATTGTCAACCTTAAGCCTTTTTTACTATCTAATCGAGGTTTTCGGCGTTGAAAAATCTTCGTAAACTAAATCACACGTGTATATATTGATATTTAAGAGATATACAGTTAAGAAAATCAAGGGCAATGGTGATATATATGCGGATTAGACACCAAAAAAAACACTCAACAAATGGCTACAATTTAAGGAATGTGTTTAGTGACGGCATCAGATTTCTAATTGATAAGAATGGTCTGGTGGTAAAAAAACATGCTTCTAGGAGGTTGTTAAGTATTTTCTCTCGACGATTCCATTCTTAGGTGGTTGGTTTTGCCCTTGTTCCTGTAACTCGAATCCTAGCCCGGTATATCTCATTTTAATTTACAACATTCTGAACCTTACGCCTTTTTTAATCTCTGATCGAGGTTCTCGGCATTGAAAAATCTTCGTAAACTAAATCACACGTGTATATGTTGATATTTAAGGGATATACAGTCAAGAAAATCAAGGGCAATGGAGATATATATGCGGATTAGACACCAAAAAAAACACTCAACAAATGGCTACAATTTAAGGAATGTGTTTAGTGACGGCATCAGATTCCTAATTAATGGAGAAAGGTCTGGTGGTAAGAAAAGCTGCTTCTAGGAGGTTATCAAGTGTTTTCTCTCGACGATTCCATTCTTGGGTTGTTGGTTTGGCCCTTTTTCCGGTAACTCGAATCCTAGCCCGGTACATCCCATTTTAATTTACACCATTCTGAACCTTACGCCTTTTTTACTCTCTGATCGAGTTTCTCGGCATTGAAAAATCTTCGTAAACTAAGTCACAGGTGTATATGTTTACATTTAAGAGATATACAGTCAAGAAAATCAAGGGCAATGGTGATATATATGCGGAATAGACACAAAAAAAAATCACTCAACAAATGGCTAGAATTTAAGGAATGTGTTTAGTGACGGCATCAGATTCCTAATTGATGGAGATTCCTAATTAATGGAGAAAGGTCTGGTGGTAAGAAAAGCTGCTTCTAGGAGGTTGTCAAGTGTTTTCTCTCGACGATTCCATTCTTGGGTGGTTGGTTTGGCCCTTGTTCCTGTAACTCGAATCCTAGCCCGGTATATCCCATTTTAATTTTACACCATTGTGAACCTTACGCCTTTTTTACTCTCTGATCGAGGTTCTCGGCATTGAAAAATCTTCGTAAACTAAATCACACGTGTATATGTTGACATTTAAGAGATAAAAAGTCAAGAAAATCAAGGGCAATGGTGATATATATACGGATTAGACACAAAAAAAAAAAACACTAAACAAATAGCTACAATTTAAGGAATGTGTTTAGTGACGGCACCAGATTCCTAATTAATGGAGAATGGTCTGGTGGTAAGAAAAGCTGCTTCTAGGAGGTTGTTAAGTGTTTTCTCTCGACGATTCCATTCTTGGGTGGTTGGTTTGGCCCTTGTTCCTGTAACTCGAATCCTAGCCCGGTATATCCCATTTTAATCTTACACCATTGTGAACCTTACGCATTTTTTAATCTCTGATCGAGGTTCTCGGCATTGAAAAATGTTCGTAAACTAAATCAGACGTGTATATTTTGATATTTAAGAGATATACAGTCAAGAAAATCAAGGGCAATGTGATATACATGCGGATTAGACACCAAAAAAAACACTCAACAAAGGGCTACCATTTAAGGAATGTGTTTAGTGACGGTATCAGATTCCTAATTGATGGAGAAAGGTCTGGTGGTAAGAAAAGGTGCTTCTAGGAGGTTGTCAAGTGTTTACTCTCGACGATTCCATTCTTGGGTGGTTGGTTTGGCCCTTGTTCCTGTAACTCGAATCCTAGCCCGGTATATCCCATTTTAATCTTTCACCATTGGGAACCTAACACCTTTTTTACTCTCTGATCGAGGTTCTCGGCATTGAAAAATCTTCGTAAACTAAATCACACGTGTATATTTTGATATTTAAGATATATACAGTCAAGAAAATCAAGGGCAACGGTGATATATATGCGGATTAGACACCAAAAAAAAACACTCAACAAATGGCTACAATTTAAGGAATGTGTTTAGTGACGGCATCAAATTCCTAATTGATGGAGAAAGGTCTGGTGGTAAGAAAAGCTGCTTTTAGGAGGTTGTCAAGTGTTTTCGCTCGATGATTCCATTCTTGGGTGGTTGGTTTGGCCCTTGTTCCTGTAACTCGAATCCTAGCCCGGTATATCCCATTTTAATTTTACACCATTGTGAACCTTACGCCTTTTTTACTCTCTGATCGAGGTTCTCGGCATTGAAAAATCTTCGTAAACTAAATCACACGTGTATATGTTGACATTTAAGAGATAAAAAGTAAAGAAAATCAAGGGCAATGGTGATATATATACGGATTAGACACAAAAAAAAAACACTAAACAAATAGCTACAATTTAAGGAATGTGTTTAGTGACGGCATCAGATTCCTAATTGATGGAGAATGGTCTGGTGGTAAGAAAAGCTGCTTCCAGGAGGTTGTTAAGTGTTTTCTCTCGACGATTCCATTCTTGGGTGGTTGGTTTGGCCCTTGTTCCTGTAACTCGAATCCTAGCCCGGTATATCCCATTTTAATCTTACACCATTGTGAACCTTACGCATTTTTTAATCTCTGATCGAGGTTCTCGGCATTGAAAAATCTTCGTAAACTAAATCAGACGTGTATATGTTGCACATATTTAAGAGATATACAGTGAAGAAAATGAAGGGCAATGTGATATACATGCGGATTAGACACAAAAAAAAAACACTCAACAAATGGCTACAATTTAAGGAATGTGTTTAGTGACGGCATCAAATTTCTAATTGATGGAGAAAGGTCTGGTGGTAAGAAAAGCTGCTTTTAGGAGGTTGTCAAGTGTTTTCGCTCGATGATTCCATTCTTGGGTGGTTGGTTTAGCCCTTGTTCCTGTAACTCGAATCCTAGCCCGTTATATCCCATTTTAGTCTTACACCATTGTGAACGTTAAGCCTTTTTTACTCTCTGATCGAGGTTCTCGGCATTGAAAAATCTTCGTAAACTAAATCACACGTGTATATGTTGACATTTATGAGATATACAGTCAAGAAAATAAAGGGCAATGGTGATATATATACGGATTAGACACAAAAAAAAATCACTCAACAAATGGCTACAATTTAAGGAATGTGTTTAGTGACGGCATCAGATTCCTAATTGATGGAGAAATGTCTGGTGGCAAGAAAAGCTGCTTCTAGGAGGTTGTCAAGTGTTTTCGCTCAACGATTCCATTCTTGGGTGGTTGGTTTGGCCCTTGTTCCTGTAACTCGAATCCTAGCCCGGTATATCCCATTTTAATTTTACACCATTGTGAACCTTACGCCTTTTTTACTCTCTGATCGAGGTTCTAGGCATTGATAAATCTTCGTAAACTAAATCACACGTGTATATGTTGATATTTAAGAGCTATACAGTCAAGAAAATCAAGGGCAATGGTGATATATATGCGGATTAGACACCAAAAAAAAACACTCAACAAATGGCTACAATTTAAGGAATGTGTTTAGTGACGGCATCAAATTCCTAATTGATGGAGAAAGGTCTGGTGGTAAGAAAAGCTGCTTTTAGGAGGTTGTCAAGTGTTTTCGCTCGATGATTCCATTCTTGGGTGGTTGGTTTGGCCCTTGTTCCTGTAACTTGAATCCTAGCCCGGTATATCCCATTTTAATTTTACACCATTGTGAACCTTACGCCTTTTTTACTCTCTGATCGAGGTTCTCGGCATTGAAAAATCTTCGTAAACTAAATCACTCGTGTATATGTTGACATTTAAGAGATAAAAAGTCAAGAAAATCAAGGGCAATGGTGATATATATACGGATTAGACACAAAAAAAAAAACACTAAACAAATAGCTACAATTTAAGGAATGTGTTTAGTGACGGCATCAGATTCCTAATTGATGGAGAATGGTCTGGTGGTAAGAAAAGCTGCTTCCAGGAGGTTGTTAAGTGTTTTCTCTCGACGATTCCATTCTTGGGTGGTTGGTTTGGCCCTTGTTCCTGTAACTCGAATCCAAGCCCGGTATATCCCATTTTAATCTTACACCATTGTGAACCTTACGCATTTTTTAATCTCTGATCGAGGTTCTCGGCATTGAAAAATCTTCGTAAACTAAATCAGACGTGTATATGTTGATATTTAAGAGATATACAGTGAAGAAAATCAAGGGCAATGTGATATACATGCGGATTAGACACAAAAAAAAAACACTCAACAAATGGCTACAATTTAAGGAATGTGTTTAGTTACGGCATCAAATTCCTAATTGATGGAGAAAGGTCTGGTGGTAAGAAAAGCTGCTTTTAGGAGGTTGTCAAGTGTTTTCGCTCGATGATTCCATTCTTGGGTGGTTGGTTTGTCCCTTGTTCCTGTAACTCGAATCCTAGCCCGGTATATCCCATTTTAGTCTTACACCATTGTGAACCTTAAGCCTTTTTTACTCTCTGATCGAGGTTCTCGGCATTGAAAAATCTTCGTAAACTAAATCACACGTGTATATGTTGACATTTATGAGATATACAGTCAAGAAAATAAAGGGCAATGGTGATATATATACGGATTAGACACCAAAATAAATCACTCAACAAATGGCTACAATTTAAGGAATGTGTTTAGTGACGGCATCAGATTCCTAATTGATGGAGAAATGTCTGGTGGCAAGAAAAGCTGCTTCTAGGAGGTTGTCAAGTGTTTTCGCTCAACGATTCCATTCTTGGGTGGTTGGTTTGGCCCTTGTTCCTGTAACTCGAATCCTAGCCCGGTATATCCCATTTTAATTTTACACCGTTGTGAACCTTACGCCTTTTTTACTCTCTGATCGAGGTTCTAGGCATTGAAAAATCTTCGTAAACTAAATCACACGTGTATATGTTGATATTTAAGAGATATACAGTCAAGAAAATCAAGGGCAATAGTGATATATATGCGGATTAGACCAAAAAAAAAACACTCAACAAATGGCTACAATTTAAGGAATGTGTTTAGTGACGACATCAGATTCCTAATTGATGGAAAAAGGTCTGGTGGTAAGAAAAGCTGCTTCTAGGAGGTTGTCAAGTGTTTTTTCTCGACGATTCCATTCTTGGGTGGTTGGTTTGGCGCTTGTTCCTGTAACTCGAATCCTAGCCCGGTACATCACATTTTAATCTTACACCATTGTGAACCTTACGCATTTTTTACTCTATGATCGAGGTTCTCGGCATTGAAAAATCTCCGAAAACTAAATCACAGGTGTATATGTTGACATTTAAGAGATAAAAAGTCAAGAAAATCAAGGGCAATGGTGATATATATACGGATTAGACACAAAAAAAAAAACACTAAACAAATAGCTACAATTTAAGGAATGTGTTTAGTGACGGCATCAGATTCCTAATTGATTGAGAATGGTCTGGTGGTAAGAAAAGCTGCTTCCAGGAGGTTGTTAAGTGTTTTCTCTTGACGATTCCATTCTTGGGTGGTTGGTTTGGCCCTTGTTCCTGTAACTCGAATCCTAGCCCGGTATATCCCATTTTAATCTTACACCATTGTGAACCTTACGCATTTTTTAATCTCTGATCGAGGTTCTCGGCATTGAAAAATCTTCGTAAACTAAATCAGACGTGTATATGTTGATATTTAAGAGATATACAGTGAAGAAAATCAAGGGCAATGTGATATACATGCGGATTAGACACCAAAAAAAAACACTCAACAAATGGCTACAATTTAAGGAATGTGTTTAGTGACGGCATCAAATTCCTAATTGATGGAGAAAGGTCTGGTGGTAATAAAAGCTGCTTTTAGGAGGTTGTCAAGTGTTTTCGCTCGATGATTCCATTCTTGGGTGGTTGGTTTGGCCCTTGTTCCTGTAACTCGAATCCTAGCCCGGTATATCCCATTTTAGTCTTACACCATTGTGAACCTTAAGCCTTTTTTACTCTCTGATCGAGGTTCTCGGCATTGAAAAATCTTCGTAAACTAAATCACACGTGTATATGTTGACATTTATGAGATATACAGTCAAGAAAATAAAGGGCAATGGTGATATATATACGGATTAGACACCAAAATAAATCACTCAACAAATGGCTACAATTTAAGGAATGTGTTTAGTGACGGCATCAGATTCCTAATTGATGGAGAAATGTCTGGTGGCAAGAAAAGCTGCTTCTAGGAGGTTGTCAAGTGTTTTCGCTCAACGATTCCATTCTTGGGTGGTTGGTTTGGCCCTTGTTCCTGTAACTCGAATCCTAGCCCGGTATATCCCATTTTAATTTTACACCGTTGTGAACCTTACGCCTTTTTTACTCTCTGATCGAGGTTCTAGGCATTGAAAAATCTTCGTAAACTAAATCACACGTGTATATGTTGATATTTAAGAGATATACAGTCAAGAAAATCAAGGGCAATAGTGATATATATGCGGATTAGACCAAAAAAAAAAAACACTCAACAAATGGCTACAATTTAAGGAATGTGTTTAGTGACGACATCAGATTCCTAATTGATGGAAAAAGGTCTGGTGGTAAGAAAAGCTGCTTCTAGGAGGTTGTCAAGTGTTTTTTCTCGACGATTCCATTCTTGGGTGGTTGGTTTGGCGCTTGTTCCTGTAACTCGAATCCTAGCCCGGTACATCACATTTTAATCTTACACCATTGTGAACCTTACGCATTTTTTACTCTATGATCGAGGTTCTCGGCATTGAAAAATCTCCGAAAACTAAATCACAGGTGTATATGTTGACATTTAAGAGATAAAAAGTCAAGAAAATCAAGGGCAATGGTGATATATATACGGATTAGACACAAAAAAAAAAAAACACTAAACAAATAGCTACAATTTAAGGAATGTGTTTAGTGACGGCATCAGATTCCTAATTGATTGAGAATGGTCTGGTGGTAAGAAAAGCTGCTTCCAGGAGGTTGTTAAGTGTTTTCTCTTGACGATTCCATTCTTGGGTGGTTGGTTTGGCCCTTGTTCCTGTAACTCGAATCCTAGCCCGGTATATCCCATTTTAATCTTACACCATTGTGAACCTTACGCATTTTTTAATCTCTGATCGAGGTTCTCGGCATTGAAAAATCTTCGTAAACTAAATCAGACGTGTATATGTTGATATTTAAGAGATATACAGTGAAGAAAATCAAGGGCAATGTGATATACATGCGGATTAGACACCAAAAAAAAACACTCAACAAATGGCTACAATTTAAGGAATGTGTTTAGTGACGGCATCAAATTCCTAATTGATGGAGAAAGGTCTGGTGGTAATAAAAGCTGCTTTTAGGAGGTTGTCAAGTGTTTTCGCTCGATGATTCCATTCTTGGGTGGTTGGTTTGGCCCTTGTTCCTGTAACTCGAATCCTAGCCCGGTATATCCCATTTTAGTCTTACACCATTGTGAACCTTAAGCCTTTTTTACTCTCTGATCGAGGTTCTCGGCATTGAAAAATCTTCGTAAACTAAATCACACGTGTATATGTTGACATTTATGAGATATACAGTCAAGAAAATAAAGGGCAATGGTGATATATATACGGATTAGACACCAAAAAAAATCACTCAACAAATGGCTACAATTTAAGGAATGTGTTTAGTGACGGCATCAGATTCCTAATTGATGGAGAAATGTCTGGTGGCAAGAAAAGCTGCTTCTAGGAGGTTGTCAAGTGTTTTCGCTCAACGATTCCATTCTTGGGTGGTTGGTTTGGCCCTTGTTCCTGTAACTCGAATCCTAGCCCGGTATATCCCATTTTAATTTTACACCATTGTGAACCTTACGCCTTTTTTACTCTCTGATCGAGGTTCTAGGCATTGAAAAATCTTCGTAAACTAAATCACACGTGTATATGTTGATATTTAAGAGATATACAGTCAAGAAAATCAAGGGCAATAGTGATATATATGCGGATTAGACACAAAAAAAAAACACTCAACAAATGGCTACAATTTAAGGAATGTGTTTAGTGACGACATCAGATTCCTAATTGATGGATAAAGGTCTGGTGGTAAGAAAAGCTGCTTCTAGGAGGTTGTCAAGTGTTTTCTCTTGACGATTCCATTCTTGGGTGGTTGGTTTGGCGCTTGTTCCTGTAACTCGAATCCTAGCCCGGTACATCACATTTTAATCTTACACCATTGTGAACCTTACGCATTTTTTACTCTATGATCGAGGTTCTCGGCATTGAAAAATCTCCGTAAACTAAATCACAGGTGTATATGTTTACATTTAAGAGATATACAGTCAAGAAAATCAAGGGAAATGGTGATATATATGCGGATTAGACACCAAAAAAAAATCACTCAACAAATGGCTACAATTTAAGGAATGTGTTTAGTGACGGCATCAGATTCCTAATTGATGGAGAAAGGTCTGGTGGTAAGAAAAGCTGCTTCTAGGAGGTTGTCAAGTGTTTTCGCTCGACGATTCCATTCTTGGGTGGATGGTTTGGCCCTTGTTCCTGTAATTCGAATCCTAGCCCGGTATATCCCATTTTAATCTTACACCATTGTGAACCTAACGCCTTTTTTACTCTCTGATCGAGGTTCTCGGCATTGAAAAATTTTCGTAAACTAAATCACACGTGTATATTTTGATATTTAAGATATATACAGTCAAGAAAATCAAGGGCAATGGTGATATATATGCGGATTAGACACCAAAAAAAAACACTCAACAAATGGCTACAATTTAAGGAATGTGTTTAGTGACGGCATCAGATTCCTAATTGATGGAGAAAGGTCTGGTGGCAAGAAAAGCTGCTTCTAAGAGGTTGTTAAGTGTTTTCGCTCGACGATTCCATTCTTGGGTGGTTGGTTTGGCCCTTGTTCCTGTAACTCGAATCCTAGCCCGGTATATCCCATTTTAATTTTACACCATTGTGAACCTTACGCCTTTTTTACTCTCTGATCGAGGTTCTCGGCATTGAAAAATCTTCGTAAACTAAATCACACGTGTATATGTTGACATTTAAGAGATAAAAAGTCAAGAAAATCAAGGGCAATGGTGATATATATACGGATTAGACACAAAAAAAAAACACTAAACAAATAGCTACAATTTAAGTAATGTGTTTAGTGACGGCATCAGATTCCTAATTGATGGAGAATGGTCTAGTGGTAAGAAAAGCTGCTTCTAGGAGGTTGTTAAGTGTTTTCTCTCGACGATTCCATTCTTGGGTGGTTGGCTTGGCCCTTGTTCCTGTAACTCGAATCCTAGCCCTGTATATCCCATTTTAATCTTACACCATTGTGAACCTTACGCATTTTTTAATCTCTGATCGAGGTTCTCGGCATTGAAAAATCTTCGTAAACTAAATCAGACGTGTATATGTTGATATTTAAGAGATATACAGTGAAGAAAATCAAGGGCAATGTGATATACATGCGGATTAGACACCAAAAAAAACACTCAACAAATGGCTACCATTTAAGGAATGTGTTTAGTGACGGCATCAGATTCCTAATTGATGGAGAAAGGTCTGGCGGTAAGAAAAGCTGCTTCTAGGAGGTTGTCAAGTGTTTACTCTCGACGATTCCATTCTTGGGTGGTTGGTTTGGCCCTTGTTCCTGTAACTCGAATCCTATCCCGGTATATCCCATTTTAGTCTTACACCATTGTGAACCTTAAGCCTTTTTTACTCTCTGATCGAGGTTCTCGGCATTGAAAAATCTTCGTAAACTAAATCACACGTGTATATGTTGACATTTATGAGATATACAGTCAAGAAAATAAAGGGCAATGGTGATATATATACGGATTAGACACCAAAAAAAATCACTCAACAAATGGCTACAATTTAAGGAATGTGTTTAGTGACGGCATCAGATTCCTATTGATAGAGATATGTCTGGTGGCAAGAAAAGCTGCTCCTAGGAGGTTGTCAAGTGTTTTCGCTCAACGATTCCATTCTTGGGTGGTTGGTTTGGCCCTTGTTCCTGTAACTCGAATCCTAGCCCGGTATATCCCATTTTAATTTTACACCATTGTGAACCTTACGCCTTTTTTACTCTCTGATCGAGGTTCTCGGCTTTGAAAAATCTTCGTAAGCTAAATCACACGTGTATATGTTGATATTTAAGAGATATACAGTCAAGAAAATCAAGGGCAATGGTGATATATATGCGGATTAGACACCAAAAAAAACACTCAACAAATGGCTACAACTTAAGGAATGAGTTTAGTGACGGCATCAGATTCCTAATTGATGGAGAAAGGTCTGGTGGTAAGAAAAGCTGCTTTTAGGAGGTTGTCAAGTGTTTTCGCTCGACGATTCCATTCTTGGGTGGTTGGTTTGGCGCTTGTTCCTGTAACTCGAATCCTAGCCCGGTATATCCCATTTTAATTTTACACCATTGTGAACCTTACGCCTTTTTTACTCTCTGATCGAGGTTCTCGGCATTGAAAAATCTTCGTAAACTAAATCACACGTGTATATGTTGACATTTAAGAGATAAAAAGTCAAGAAAATCAAGGGCAATGGTGATATATATACGGATTAGACACAAAAAAAAACACTAAACAAATAACTACAATTTAAATAATGTGTTTAGTGACGGCATCAGATTCCTAATTGATGGAGAATGGTCTAGTGGTAAGAAAAGCTGCTTCTAGGAGGTTGTTAAGTGTTTTCTCTCGACGATTCCATTCTTGGGTGGTTGGTTTGGCCCTTGTTCCTGTAACTCGAATCCTAGCTCGGTATATCCCATTTTAATCTTACACCATTGTGAACCTTACGCATTTTTTAATCTCTGATCGAGGTTCTCAGCATTGAAAAATCTTCGTAAACTAAATCAGACGTGTATATGTTGATATTTAAGAGATATACAGTGAAGAAAATCAAGGGCAATGTGATATACATGCGGATTAGACACCAAAAAAAACACTCAACAAATGGCTACCATTTAAGGAATGTGTTTAGTGACGGCATCAGATTCCTAATTGATGGAGAAAGGTCTGGTGGTAAGAAAAGCTGCTTCTAGGAGGTTGTCAAGTGTTTACTCTCGACGATTCCATTCTTGGGTGGTTGGTTTGGCCCTTGTTCCTGTAACTCGAATCCTATCCCGGTATATCCCATTTTAGTCTTACACCATTGTGAACCTTAAGCCTTTTTTACTCTCTGATCGAGGTTCTCGGCATTGAAAAATCTTCGTAAACTAAATCACACGTGTATATGTTGACATTTATGAGATATACAGTCAAGAAAATAAAGGGCAATGGTGATATATATACGGATTAGACACCAAAAAAAATCACTCAACAAATGGCTACAATTTAAGGAATGTGTTTAGTGACGGCATCAGATTCCTATTGATAGAGAAATGTCTGGTGGCAAGAAAAGCTGCTCCTAGGAGGTTGTCAAGTGTTTTCGCTCAACGATTCCATTCTTGGGTGGTTGGTTTGGCCCTTGTTCCTGTAACTCGAATCCTAGCCCAGTATATCCCATTTTAATTTTACACCTTTGTGAACCTTACGCCTTTTTTACTCTCTGATCGAGGTTCTCGGCTTTGAAAAATCTTCGTAAGCTAAATCACACGTGTATATGTTGATATTTAAGAGATATAAAATCAAGAAAATCAAGGGCAATGGTGATATATATGCGGATTAGACACCAAAAAAAACACTCAACAAATGCTACAACTTAAGGAATGAGTTTAGTGACGGCATCAGATTCCTAATTGATGGAGAAAGGTCTGGTGGTAAGAAAAGCTGCTTTTAGGAGGTTGTCAAGTGTTTTCGCTCGACGATTCCATTCTTGGGTGGTTGGTTTGGCGCTTGTTCCTGTAACTCGAATCCTAGCCCGGTATATCCCATTTTAATTTTACACCATTGTGAACCTTACGCCTTTTTTACTCTCTGATCGAGGTTCTCGGCATTGAAAAATCTTCGTAAACTAAATCACACGTGTATATGTTGACATTTAAGAGATAAAAAGTCAAGAAAATCAAGGGCAATGGTGATATATATACGGATTAGACACAAAAAAAAAAACACTAAACAAATAACTACAATTTAAGTAATGTGTTTAGTGACGGCATCAGATTCCTAATTGATGGAGAATGGTCTGGTGGTAAGAAAAGCTGCTTCTAGGAGGTTGTTAAGTGTTTTCTCTCGACGATTCCATTCTTGGGTGGTTGGTTTGGCCCTTGTTCCTGTAACTCGAATCCTAGCCCGGTATATCCCATTTTAATCTTACACCATTGTGAACCTTACGCATTTTTTAATCTCTGATCGAGGTTCTCAGCATTGAAAAATCTTCGTAAACTAAATCAGACGTGTATATGTTGATATTTAAGAGATATACAGTGAAGAAAATCAAGGGCAATGTGATATACATGCGGATTAGACACCAAAAAAAAAAACACTCAACAAATGGCTACCATTTAAGGAATGTGTTTAGTGACGGCATCAGATTCCTAATTGATGGAGAAAGGTCTGGTGGTAAGAAAAGCTGCTTCTAGGAGGTTGTCAAGTGTTTACTCTCGACGATTCCATTCTTGGGTGGTTGGTTTGGCCCTTGTTCCTGTAACTCGAATCCTATCCCGGTATATCCCATTTTAGTCTTACACCATTGTGAACCTTAAGCCTTTTTTACTCTCTGATCGAGGTTCTCGACATTGAAAAATCTTCGTAAACTAAATCACACGTGTATATTTTGATATTTAAGATATATACAGTCAAGAAAATCAAGGGCAATGGTGATATATATGCGGATTAGACACCAAAAAAAAACACTCAACAAATGGCTACAATTTAAGGAATGTGTTTAGTGACGGCATCAGATTCCTAATTGATGGAGAATGGTCTAGTGGTAAGAAAAGCTGCTTCTAGGAGGTTGTTAAGTGTTTTCTCTCGACGATTCCATTCTTGGGTGGTTGGCTTGGCCCTTGTTCCTGTAACTCGAATCCTAGCCCTGTATATCCCATTTTAATCTTACACCATTGTGAACCTTACGCATTTTTTAATCTCTGATCGAGGTTCTCGGCATTGAAAAATCTTCGTAAACTAAATCAGACGTGTATATGTTGATATTTAAGAGATATACAGTGAAGAAAATCAAGGGCAATGTGATATACATGCGGATTAGACACCAAAAAAAACACTCAACAAATGGCTACCATTTAAGGAATGTGTTTAGTGACGGCATCAGATTCCTAATTGATGGAGAAAGGTCTGGCGGTAAGAAAAGCTGCTTCTAGGAGGTTGTCAAGTGTTTACTCTCGACGATTCCATTCTTGGGTGGTTGGTTTGGCCCTTGTTCCTGTAACTCGAATCCTATCCCGGTATATCCCATTTTAGTCTTACACCATTGTGAACCTTAAGCCTTTTTTACTCTCTGATCGAGGTTCTCGGCATTGAAAAATCTTCGTAAACTAAATCACACGTGTATATGTTGACATTTATGAGATATACAGTCAAGAAAATAAAGGGCAATGGTGATATATATACGGATTAGACACCAAAAAAAATCACTCAACAAATGGCTACAATTTAAGGAATGTGTTTAGTGACGGCATCAGATTCCTATTGATAGAGATATGTCTGGTGGCAAGAAAAGCTGCTCCTAGGAGGTTGTCAAGTGTTTTCGCTCAACGATTCCATTCTTGGGTGGTTGGTTTGGCCCTTGTTCCTGTAACTCGAATCCTAGCCCGGTATATCCCATTTTAATTTTACACCATTGTGAACCTTACGCCTTTTTTACTCTCTGATCGAGGTTCTCGGCTTTGAAAAATCTTCGTAAGCTAAATCACACGTGTATATGTTGATATTTAAGAGATATACAGTCAAGAAAATCAAGGGCAATGGTGATATATATGCGGATTAGACACCAAAAAAAACACTCAACAAATGGCTACAACTTAAGGAATGAGTTTAGTGACGGCATCAGATTCCTAATTGATGGAGAAAGGTCTGGTGGTAAGAAAAGCTGCTTTTAGGAGGTTGTCAAGTGTTTTCGCTCGACGATTCCATTCTTGGGTGGTTGGTTTGGCGCTTGTTCCTGTAACTCGAATCCTAGCCCGGTATATCCCATTTTAATTTTACACCATTGTGAACCTTACGCCTTTTTTACTCTCTGATCGAGGTTCTCGGCATTGAAAAATCTTCGTAAACTAAATCACACGTGTATATGTTGACATTTAAGAGATAAAAAGTCAAGAAAATCAAGGGCAATGGTGATATATATACGGATTAGACACAAAAAAAAACACTAAACAAATAACTACAATTTAAGTAATGTGTTTAGTGACGGCATCAGATTCCTAATTGATGGAGAATGGTCTAGTGGTAAGAAAAGCTGCTTCTAGGAGGTTGTTAAGTGTTTTCTCTCGACGATTCCATTCTTGGGTGGTTGGTTTGGCCCTTGTTCCTGTAACTCGAATCCTAGCTCGGTATATCCCATTTTAATCTTACACCATTGTGAACATTACGCATTTTTTAATCTCTGATCGAGGTTCTCAGCATTGAAAAATCTTCGTAAACTAAATCAGACGTGTATATGTTGATATTTAAGAGATATACAGTGAAGAAAATCAAGGGCAATGTGATATACATGCGGATTAGACACCAAAAAAAACACTCAACAAATGGCTACCATTTAAGGAATGTGTTTAGTGACGGCATCAGATTCCTAATTGATGGAGAAAGGTCTGGTGGTAAGAAAAGCTGCTTCTAGGAGGTTGTCAAGTGTTTACTCTCGACGATTCCATTCTTGGGTGGTTGGTTTGGCCCTTGTTCCTGTAACTCGAATCCTATCCCGGTATATCCCATTTTAGTCTTACACCATTGTGAACCTTAAGCCTTTTTTACTCTCTGATCGAGGTTCTCGGCATTGAAAAATCTTCGTAAACTAAATCACACGTGTATATGTTGACATTTATGAGATATACAGTCAAGAAAATAAAGGGCAATGGTGATATATATACGGATTAGACACCAAAAAAAATCACTCAACAAATGGCTACAATTTAAGGAATGTGTTTAGTGACGGCATCAGATTCCTATTGATAGAGAAATGTCTGGTGGCAAGAAAAGCTGGTCCTAGGAGGTTGTCAAGTGTTTTCGCTCAACGATTCCATTCTTGGGTGGTTGGTTTGGCCCTTGTTCCTGTAACTCGAATCCTAGCCCGGTATATCCCATTTTAATTTTACACCTTTGTGAACCTTACGCCTTTTTTACTCTCTGATCGAGGTTCTCGGCTTTGAAAAATCTTCGTAAGCTAAATCACACGTGTATATGTTGATATTTAAGAGATATAAAATCAAGAAAATCAAGGGCAATGGTGATATATATGCGGATTAGACACCAAAAAAAACACTCAACAAATGCTACAACTTAAGGAATGAGTTTAGTGACGGCATCAGATTCCTAATTGATGGAGAAAGGTCTGGTGGTAAGAAAAGCTGCTTTTAGGAGGTTGTCAAGTGTTTTCGCTCGACGATTCCATTCTTGGGTGGTTGGTTTGGCGCTTGTTCCTGTAACTCGAATCCTAGCCCGGTATATCCCATTTTAATTTTACACCATTGTGAACCTTACGCCTTTTTTACTCTCTGATCGAGGTTCTCGGCATTGAAAAATCTTCGTAAACTAAATCACACGTGTATATGTTGACATTTAAGAGATAAAAAGTCAAGAAAATCAAGGGCAATGGTGATATATATACGGATTAGACACAAAAAAAAAACACTAAACAAATAACTACAATTTAAGTAATGTGTTTAGTGACGGCATCAGATTCCTAATTGATGGAGAATGGTCTGGTGGTAAGAAAAGCTGCTTCTAGGAGGTTGTTAAGTGTTTTCTCTCGACGATTCCATTCTTGGGTGGTTGGTTTGGCCCTTGTTCCTGTAACTCGAATCCTAGCCCGGTATATCCCATTTTAATCTTACACCATTGTGAACCTTACGCATTTTTTAATCTCTGATCGAGGTTCTCAGCATTGAAAAATCTTCGTAAACTAAATCAGACGTGTATATGTTGATATTTAAGAGATATACAGTGAAGAAAATCAAGGGCAATGTGATATACATGCGGATTAGACACCAAAAAAAAAACACTCAACAAATGGCTACCATTTAAGGAATGTGTTTAGTGACGGCATCAGATTCCTAATTGATGGAGAAAGGTCTGGTGGTAAGAAAAGCTGCTTCTAGGAGGTTGTCAAGTGTTTACTCTCGACGATTCCATTCTTGGGTGGTTGGTTTGGCCCTTGTTCCTGTAACTCGAATCCTATCCCGGTATATCCCATTTTAGTCTTACACCATTGTGAACCTTAAGCCTTTTTTACTCTCTGATCGAGGTTCTCGACATTGAAAAATCTTCGTAAACTAAATCACACGTGTATATGTTGACATTTATGAGATATAAAGTCAAGAAAATAAAGGGCAATGGTGATATATATACGGATTAGACACAAAAAAAAATCACTCAACAAATGGCTACAATTTAAGGAATGTGTTTAGTGACGGCATCAGATTCCTATTGATAGAGAAATGTCTGGTGGCAAGAAAAGCTGCTTCTAGGAGGTTGTCAAGTGTTTTCGCTCAACGATTCCATTCTTGGGTGGTTGGTTTGGCCCTTGTTCCTGTAACTCGAATCCTAGCCCGGTATATCCCATTTTAATTTTACACCATTGTGAACCTTACGCCTTTTTTACTCTCTGATCGAGGTTCTCGGCATTGAAAAATCTTCGTAAACTAAATCACACGTGTATATGTTGATATTTAAGAGATATACAGTCAAGAAAATCAAGGGCAATGGTGATATATATGAGGATTAGACACAAAAAAACACACTCAAGAAATGGCTACAATTTAAGGAATGTGTTTAGTGACGACATCAGATTCCTAATTGATGGAGAAAGGTCTGGTGGTAAGAAAAGCTGCTTCTAGGAGGTTGTCAAGTGTTTTCTCTCGACGATTCCATTCTTGGGTGGTTGGTTTGGCGCTTGTTCCTGTAACTCGAATCCTAGCCCGGTACATCACATTTTAATCTTACACCATTGTGAACCTTACGCATTTTTTACTCTCTGATCGAGGTTCTCGGCATTGAAATATCTTCGTAAACTAAATCACAGGTGTATATGTTTACATTTAAGAGATATACAGTCAAGAAAATCAAGGGAAATGGTGATATATATGCGGATTAGACACCAAAAACAATCCCTCAACAAATGGCTACAATTTAAGGAATGTGTTTAGTGACGGCATCAGATTCCTAATTGATGGAGAAAGGTCTGGTGGTAAGAAAAGCTGCTTCTAGGAGGTTGTCAAGTGTTTTCACCCGACGATTCCATTCTTGGGTGGATGGTTTGGCCCCTGTTCCTGTAACTCGAATCCTAGCCCGATATATCCCATTTTAATCTTACACCATTGTGAACCTTACGCCTTTTTTACTCTCTGATCGAGGTTCTCGGCATTGAAAAATCTTTGTAAACTAAATCACACGTGTATATTTTGATATTTAAGATATATACAGTCAACAAAATCAATGGCAATGGTGATATATATGCGGATTAGACACCAAAAAAAAAACACTCAACAAATGACTACAATTTAAGGAATGTGTTTAGTGACGGCATCAGATTCCTAATTGATGGAGAAAGGTCTGGTGGCAAGAAAAGCTGCTTCTAAGAGGTTGTTAAGTGTTTTCGCTCGACGATTCCATTCTTGGGTGGTTGGTTTGGCCCTTGTTCCTGTTACTCGAATCCTAGCCCGGTATATCCCATTTTAATTTTACACCATTGTGAACCTTACGCCTTTTTTACTCTCTGATCGAGGTTCTCGGCTTTGAAAAATATTCGTAAGCTAAATCACACGTGTATATGTTGATATTTAAGAGATTTTGCAGTCAAGAAAATCAAGGGCAATGGTGATATATATGCGGATTAGACACCAAAAAAAAACACTTAACAAATGGCTACAATTTAAGGAATGTGTTTAGTGACGGCACCAGATTCCTAATTGATGGAGAAAGTTCTGGTGGCAAGAAAAGCTGTTTCTAAGAGGTTGTCAAGTGTTTTCGCTCGACGATTCCATTCTTGGGTGGTTGGTTTGGCCCTTGTTCCTGTAACTCGAATCCTAGCCCGGTATATCCCATTTTAATTTTACACCATTGTGAACCTTACGCCTTTTTTACTCTCTGATCGAGGTTTTTGGCATTGAAAAATCTTCGTAAACTAAATCACACGTGTATATGTTGATATTTAAGAGATATACAGTCAAGAAAATCAAGGTCAATGGTGATATATATGCGGATTAGACACCAAAAAAAACACTCAACAAATGGCTATAATTTAAGGAATGTGTTTAGTGGCGGCATCAGATTCCTACTTGATGGAGAAAGGTCTGGTGGCAGGAAAAGCTACTTCTAGGAGGTTGTCAAGTGTTTTCGCTCGACGATTCCATTCTTGGGTGGTTGGTTTGCCCCTTGTTCCTGTAACTCGAATCCTAGCCCGGTATATCCCATTTTAATTTTACACCATTGTGAACCTTACGCCTTTTTTACTCTTTGATCGAGCTTCTCGGCATTGAAAAATCTTCGTAAACTAAATCACACGTGTATATGTTGACATTTAAGAGATATACAGTCAAGAAAATCAAGGGCAATGGTGATATATATGCGGATTAGACACCAAAAAAAAACACTCAACAAATGGCTACAATTTAAGGAATGTGTTTAGTGACGGCATCAGATTCCTAATTGATGGAGAAAGGTCTTGTGGCAAATAAAACCTGCTTCTAGGAGGTTGTCAAGTGTTTTCGCTCGACGATTCCATTCTTGGGTGGTTGGTTTGGCCCTTGTTCTTGTAACTCGAATCCTAGCCCGGTATATCCCATTTTAATGTTACCCCATTGTGAACCTTACGCCTTTTTTACTCTCTGATCGAGCTTCTTGGCATTGAAAAATCTTCGTAAACTAAATCACACGTGTATATGTAGATATTTAAGAGATATACAGTCAAGAAAATCAAGGGCAATAGTGATATATATGCGGATTAGGCACCAAAAAAACACTCAGCAAATGGCTACAATTTAAGGAATGTGTTTAGTGACGGCATCAGATTCCTAATTGATGGAGAAAGGTCTGGTGGCAAGAAAAGCTGCTTCTAGGAGGTTGTCAAGTGTTTTCGCTCGACGATTCCATTCTTGGGTGGTTGTTTTGGCCCTTGTTCCTATAACTCGAATCCTAGTCTGGTATATCCCATTTTAATTTTAAAACATTGTGAACCTTACGCCTTTTTTACTCTCTGATCGAGGTTCTCAGCATTGAAAAATCTTCGTAAACTAAATCACACGTGTATATGTTGACATTTAAGAGATATACAGTCAAGAAAATCAAGGGCAATGGTGATATATATGCGGATTAGACACAAAAAAAACACTCAACAAATGGCTACAATTTAAGGAATGTGTTTAGTGATGGTATCAGATTCCTAATTGATGGAGAAAGGTCTGGTGGCAAGAAAAGCTATTTCTAGGAGGTTGTCAAGTGTTTTTGCTCGACGATTCCATTCTTGGGTGGTTGGTTTGGCCCTTGTTCCTGTAACTCAAATCCTAGCCCGGTATATCCCATTTTAATTTTACACCATTGTGAACCTTACGCCTTTTTTACTCTCTGATCGAGGTTCTCCGCATTGAAAAATCTTCGTAAACTAAATCACAAGTGTATATGTAGATATTTAAGAGATATACAGTCAAGAAAATCAAGGGCAATGGTGATATATATGCGGATTAGACACCAAAAAAAACACTCAACAAATGGCTACAATTTAAGGAATGTGTTTAGTGACGGCATCAGATTCCTAATTGACGGAGAAAGGTCTGGTGGCAAGAAAAGCTGCTTCTAGGAGGTTGTCAAGTGTTTTCGCTCGACGATTCCATTCTTGGGTGGTTGGTTTGGCCCTTGTTCCTATAACTCGAATCCTAGCCTGGTATATCCCATTTTAATTTTACACCATTGTGAACCTTACGCCTTTTTTACTCTCTGATCAAGGTTCTCGGCATTGAAAAAACTTCGTAAACTAAATCACACGTGTATATGTTGACATTTAAGAGATATACAGTCAAGAAAATTAAGGGCAATGGTGATATATATGCGGATTAGACACCAAAAAAAACACTCAATAAATGGCTACAATTTAAGGAATGTGTTTAGTGACGGCATCAGATTCCTAATTGATGGAGAAAGGTCTGGTGCTAAGAAAAGCTGCTTCTAGGAGGTTTTCAAGTGTTTTCGCTCGACGATTCCATTCTTGGGTGGTTGGTTTGGCCCTTGTTCCTATAACTCGAAGCCTAGCCCGGTATATCCCATTTTAATTTTACACCATTGTGAACCTTACGCCTATTTTAGTCTCCGATCGAGGTTCTCGGCATTGAAAAATCTTCGTAAACTAAATCACACGTGTATATGTTGACATTTAAGATATATACAGTCAAGAAAATCAAGGGCAATGGTGATATATATGCGGATCAGACACCAAAAAAAAAACACTCAACAAATGGCTACAATTTCAGGAATGTGTTTAGTGACGACATCAGATTCCTAATTGATGGAGAAAGGTATGGTGGGAAAAAAAGATGCTTCTAGGAGGTTGTCAAGTGTTTTCGCTCGATGATTCCATTCTTGGGTGGTTGGTTTGGCCCTTGTTACTGTAACTCAAATCCTAGCCCATTATATCCCATTTTAATTTTACACCATTGTGAACCTTACGCCTTTTTTACTCTCTGATCTATGTTCTCGGCATTGAAAAATCTTCGTAAACTAAATCACACGTGTATATGTTGATATTTAAGAGATATACAGTCAAGAAAATTAAGGGCAATGTTGATATATATGCGGATTAGACACAAAAAAAAAAAAAAAACACTCAACAAATGGCTACAATTTAAGGAACGTGTTTAGTGACGGCATCAGATTCCTAATTGATGGAGAAAGGTCTGGTGGCAAGAAAAGCTGCTTCTAGGAGGTTGTCAAGTTTTTTCACTCGACGATTCCATTCTTGGGTGGTTGGTTTGGCCCTTGTTCCTGTAACTCGAATCCTAGCCCGGTATATCCCATTTTAATCTTACACCATTATGAACCTTACGCCTTTTTTACTCTCTGATCGAGGT
Organism: Helianthus tuberosus; assembly: GCA_030545235.1. Taxonomy (NCBI): domain Eukaryota; kingdom Viridiplantae; phylum Streptophyta; class Magnoliopsida; order Asterales; family Asteraceae; genus Helianthus; species Helianthus tuberosus. The sequence continues at coordinate 157,363,058 of CM060420.1, forward strand.
TCTCGGCATTGAAAAATCTTCGTAAACTAAATCACACGTGTATATGTTGATATTTAAGAGGTATACAGTCAAGAAAATCGTGGGCAATGGTCATATATATGCGGATTAGACATAAAAAAAACACTGGCTACAATTTAAAGAATGTGTTTAGTGACGGCATCAGATTCCTAATTGATGGAGAATGGTCTGGTGGCAAGAAAAGCTGCTTCTAGGAGGTTGTCAAGTGTTTTCGCTCGACGATTCCATTCTTGGGTGGTTGGATTGGCCCTTGTTCCTGTAACTCGAATCCTAGCCCGGTATATCCCATTTTAATCTTACACTATTGTGAACCTTACGCCTTTTTTACTCTCTGATCGAGGTTCTCGGCATTGAAAAATCTTCGTAAACTAAATCACACGTGTATATGTTGACATATAAGATATATACAGTCAAGAAAATCATGGGCAATGGTGATATATATGCGGATTAGACACCAAAAAAAAAACACTCAACAAATGGCTACAATTTAAGGAATGTGTTTACTGACGGCATTAGATTCCTAATTGATGGAGAAAGGTCTAGTGGCAAGAAAAACAGCTTCTAGGAGGTTGTCAAGTGTTTTCGCTCGACGATTCCATTCTTGGGTGGTTGGTTTGGCCCTTGTTCCTGTAACTCGAATCCTAGCCCGGTATATCCCATTTTAATTTTACACCATTGTGAACCTTACGCCTTTTTTACTCTCTGATCGAGGTTCTCGGAATTGAAAAATCTTCGTAAACTAAATCACACGTATATATGTTGACATTTAAGAGATATACAGTCAAGAAAATCAAGGGCAATGGTGATATATATGCGGATTAGACACCAAAGAAACACTCAACAAATGGCTACAATTTAAGGAATGTGTTTAGTGACGGCATCAGATTCCTAATTGATGGAGAAAGGTCTGGTGGTAAGAAAAGCTGCTTCTAGGAGGTTTTCAAGTGTTTTCGCTCGACGATTCCATTCTTGAGTGGTTGGTTTGGCCCTTGTTCCTGTAACTCGAATCCTAGCCCGGTATATCCCATTTTAATTTTACACCATTGTGAACCTTACGCCTTTTTTAGTCTCTAATCGAGGTTCTCGGCATTGAAAAATCTTCGTAAACTAAATCACACGTGTATATGTTGATATTTAAGAGATATACAGTCAAGAAAATCAAGGGCAATGGTGATATATATGCGGATAAGACACTAAAAAAACACTCAACAAATGGCTACAATTTAAGGAATGTGTTTAGTGACGACATCAGATTCCTAATTGATGGAGAAAGGTCTGGTGGCAAGAAAAGCTACTTCTAGGAGGTTGTCAAGTGTTTTCGCTCGACGATTCCATTCTTGGGTGGTTGGTTTGGCCCTTGTTCCAGTAACTCGAATCCTAGCCCGGTATATCCCATTTTAATCTTACACCATTGTGAACCTTACGCCTTTTTTACTCTCTGATTGAGGTTCTCGGCATTGAAAAATCTTCGTAAACTAAATCACACGTGTATATGTTGATATTTAAGAGGTATACAGTCAAGAAAATCGTGGGCAATGGTGATATATATGCGGATTAGACATAAAAAAAACACTGGCTACAATTTAAAGAATGTGTTTAGTGACGGCATCAGATTCCTAATTGATGGAGAAAGGTCTGGTGGCAAGAAAAGCTGCTTCTAGGAGGTTGTCAAGTGTTTTCGCTCGACGATTCCATTCTTGGGTGGTTGGATTGGCCCTTGTTCCTGTAACTCGAATCCTAGCCCGGTATATCCCATTTTAATCTTACACTATTGTGAACCTTACGCCTTTTTTACTTTCTAATCGAGGTTCTCGGCATTGAAAAATCTTCGTAAACTAAATCACACGTGTATATGTTGACATATAAGATATATACAGTCAAGAAAATCAGGGGCAATGGTGATATATATGCGGATTAGACACCAAAAAAACACTCAACAAATGGCTACAATTTAAGGAATGTGTTTAGTGACGGCATCAGATTCCTAATTGATGGAGAAAGTCCTAGTGGCAAGAAAAGCTGCTTCTAGGAGGTTGTCAAGTGTTTTCGCTCGACGATTCCATTCTTGGGTGGTTGATTTGGCCCTTGTTCCTGTAACTCGAATCCTAGCCCGGTATATCCCATTTTAATTTTACACCATTGTGAACCTTACGCCTTTTTTACTCTCTGATCGAGGTTCTCGGCATTGAAAAATCTTCGTAAACTAAATCACACGTATATATGTTGACATTTAAGAGATATACAGTCAAGAAAATCAAGGGCAATGGTGATATATATGCGGATAAGACACTAAAAAAAACACTCAACAAATGGCTACAATTTAAGGAATGTGTTTAGTGACGACATCAGATTCCTAATTGATGGAGAAAGGTCTGGTGGCAAGAAAAGCTGCTTCTAGGAGGTTGTCAAGTGTTTTCGCTCGACGATTCCATTCTTGGGTGGTTGGTTTGGCCCTTGTTCCTGTAACTTGAATCCTAGCCTGGTATATCCCATTTTAATTTTACACCATTGTGAACCTTACGCCTTTTTTAGTCTCTATTCGAGGTTCTCGGCATTGAAAAATCTTCGTAAACTAAATCACACGTGTATATGTTGACATTTAAGAGATATACAGTCAAGAAAATCAAGGGCAATGGTGATATATATGCGGATTAGACACCAAAAAAACAGTCAACAAATGGCTACAATTTAAGGAATGTGTTTAGTGACGACATCAAATTCTTAATTGATGGAGAAAGGTATGGTGGCAAGAAAAGCTGCTTCTAGGAGGTTGTCAAGTGTTTTCGCTCGACGATTCCATTCTTGGGTGGTTGGTTTGGCCCTTGTTCCTGTAACTCGAATCCTTGCCCGGTATATCCCATTTTAATTTTACACCATTGTGAACCTTACGCCTTTTTTACTCTCTGATCGAGGTTCTCGGCATTGAAAAATCTTCGTAAACTAAATCACACGTGTATATGGTGACATTTAAGAGATATACAGTCAAGAAAATCAAGGGCAATGGTGATATATATGCGGATTAGACACCAAAAAAACACTCAACAAATGGCTACAATTTAAGGAATGTGTTTAGTGACGGCATGAGATTCCTTATTGATGGAGAAAGGTCTGGTGGTAAGAAAAGCTGCTTCTAGGACGTTTTCAAGTGTTGTCGCTCGACGATTCCATTCTTGGGTAGTTGGTTTGGCCCTTGTTCCTGTAACTCGAATCCTAGCCTGGTATATCCCATTTTAATTTTACACCATTGTGAACCTTACGCCTTTTTTACTCTCTGATCGAGGTTCTCGGCATTGAAAAAACTTCGTAAACTAAATCACACGTGTATATGTTGACATTTAAGAGATATACATTCAAGAAAATCAAGGGCAATGGTGATATATATGCGGATTAGACACCAAAAAAACACTCAACAAATGGCTACAATTTAAGGAATGTGTTTAGTGACGGCATCAGATTCCTAATTGATGGAGAAAGGTATGGTGGCAAGAAAAGCTGCTTCTAGGAGGTTGTCAAGTGTTTTCGCTCGGCGATTCCATTCTTGGGTGGTTGGTTTGGACCTTGTTCCAGTAACTCGAATCCTAGCCCGGTATATCCCATTTTAATCTTACACCGTTGTGAACCTTACGCCTTTTTTACTCTCTGATCGAGGTTCTCGGCATTGAAAAATCTTCGTAAACTAAATCACACGTGTATATGTTGACATTTAAGAGATATACAGTCAATAAAATCAAGGCAAGGGTGATATATATGCGGATTAGACACCAAAAAAACACTCAACAAATGGCTACTATTTAAGGAATGTGTTTAGTGATGGCATCAGATTCCTAATTGATGGATAAAGGTCTGGTGGCAAGAAAAGCTGCTTCTAGGAGGTTGTCAAGTGTTTTCGCTCGACGATTCCATTCTTGGGTGGTTGGTTTGACCCTTGTTCCGGTAACTCGAATCCTAGCCCGGAATATCCCATTTTAATTTTACACCATTGTGAACCTTACGCCTTTTTTACTCTCTGGTCGAGGTTCTCGGCATTGAAAAATCTTCGTAAACTAAATCACACGTGTATATGTTGACATTTAAGAGATATACAGTCAAGAAAATCAAGGAAAATGGTGATATATATGCGAATTAGACACCAAAAAAACAAACACTCAACAAATGGCTACAATTTAAGGAATGTGTTTAGTGACGGCATCAGATTCCTAATTGATGGAGAAAGATATGGTGGCAAGAAAATCTGCTTCTAGGAGGTTGTCAAGTGTTTTCGCTCGACGATTCCATTCTTGGGTGGTTGGTTTGGCCCTTGTTCCTGTAACTCGAATCCTAGCCCGGTATATCCCACTTTAATTTTACACCATTGTGAACCTTACGCCTTTTTTACTCTCTGACCGAGGTTCTCGGCATTGAAAAATCTTCGTAAACTAAATCACACGTGTATATGTTGACATTTAAGAGATATACAGTCAAGAAAATCAAGGGCAATGGTGATATATATGCGGATTAGACACCAAAAAAAAAGTCAACAAATGGCTACCATTTAAGGAATGTGTTTCGTGACGGCATCAGATTCCTAATTGATGGAGAAAGGTATGGTGGAAAGAAAAGCTGCTTCTAGGAGGTTGTCAAGTGTTTTCGCTCGACTATTCCATTCTTGGGTGGTTGGTTTGCCCTTGTTCCTGTAACTCGAATCCTAGCCTGGTATATCCCATTTTAATTTTACACCATTCTGAACCTTACGCCTTTTTTTACTCTCTGATCGAGGATCTCGGCATTGAAAAATCTTGGTAAACTAAATCACACGTGTATATGTTGACATTTAAGAGATATACAGTCAAGAAAATCAAGGGAAATGGTGATATATATGCGGATTAGACACCAAAAAAACAGTCAACAAATGGCTACAATTTAAGGAATGGGTTTAGTGACGGCATCAGATTCCTAATTGATGGAGAAAGGTATGGTGGCAAGAAAAGCTGCTTCTAGGAGGTTGTCAAGTATTTTCGCTCGACGATTCCATTCTTGGGTGGTTGGTTTGACCCTTGTTCCGGTAACTCGAATCCTAGCCCGGTATATCCCATTTTAATTTTACACCATTGTGAACCTTACCCCTTTTTTACTCTCTGATCGAGGTTCTCGGCATTGAAAAATCTTCGTAAACTAAATCACACGTGTATATGTTGACATTTAAGAGATATACAGTTAAGAAAATCAAGGGCAAGGGTGATATATATGCGGATTAGACACCAAAAAAACATTCAACAAATGGCTACAATTTAAGGAATGTGTTTAGTGATGGCATCAGATTCCTAATTGATGGATAAAGGTCTGGTGGCAAGAAAAGCTGCTTCTAGGAGGTTGTCAAGTGTTTTCGCTCGACTATTCCATTCTTGGGTGGTTGGTTTGCCCTTGTTCCTGTAACTCGAATCCTAGCCTGGTATATCCCATTTTAATTTTACACCATTCTGAACCTTACGCCTTTTTTTACTCTCTGATCGAGGATCTCGGCATTGAAAAATCTTGGTAAACTAAATCACACGTGTATATGTTGACATTTAAGAGATATACAGTCAAGAAAATCAAGGGAAATGGTGATATATATGCGGATTAGACACCAAAAAAACAGTCATAAAATGGCTACAATTTAAGGAATGGGTTTAGTGACGGCATCAGATTCCTAATTGATGGAGAAAGGTATGGTGGCAAGAAAAGCTGCTTCTAGGAGGTTGTCAAGTGTTTTCACTCGGCGATTCCATTCTTGGGTGGTTGGTTTGGCCCTTGTTCCTGTAACTCGAATCCTAGCCCGGTATATCCCATTTTAATCTTACACCATTGTGAACCTTACCCCTTTTGTACTCTCTGATCGAGGTTCTCGGCATTGAAAAATCTTCGTAAACTAAATCACACGTGTATATGTTGACATTTAAGAGATATACAGTTAAGAAAATCAAGGGCAAGGGTGATATATATGCGGATTAGACACCAAAAAAACATTCAACAAATGGCTACAATTTAAGGAATGTGTTTAGTGATGGCATCAGATTCCTAATTGATGGATAAAGGTCTGGTGGCAAGAAAAGCTGCTTCTAGGAGGTTGTCAAGTGTTTTCGCTCGACTATTCCATTCTTGGGTGGTTGGTTTGCCCTTGTTCCTGTAACTCGAATCCTAGCCTGGTATATCCCATTTTAATTTTACACCATTCTGAACCTTACGCCTTTTTTTACTCTCTGATCGAGGATCTCGGCATTGAAAAATCTTGGTAAACTAAATCACACGTGTATATGTTGACATTTAAGAGATATACAGTCAAGAAAATCAAGGGCAATGGTGATATATATGCGGATTAGACACCAAAAAAACAGTCAACAAATGGCTACAATTTAAGGAATAGGTTTAGTGACGGCATCAGATTCCTAATTGATGGAGAAAGGTATGGTGGCAAGAAAAGCTGCTTCTAGGAGGTTGTCAAGTATTTTCGCTCGACGATTCCATTCTTGGGTGGTTGGTTTGACCCTTGTTCCGGTAACTCGAATCCTAGCCCGGTATATCCCATTTTAATTTTACACCATTGTGAACCTTACGCCTTTTTTACTCTCTGATCGAGGTTCTCGGCATTGAAAAATCTTCGTAAACTAAATCACACATGTATATGTTGACATTTAAGAGATATACAGTTAAGAAAATCAAGGGCAAGGGTGATATATATGCGGATTAGACACCAAAAAAACAAACACTCAACAAATGGCTACAATTTAAGGAATGTGTTTAGTGACGGCATCAGATTCCTAATTGATGGAGAAATGTATGGTGGCAAGAAAAGCTGCTTCTAAGAGGTTGTCAAGTGTTTTCGCTCGACGATTCCATTCTCGGGTGGTTGGTTTGGCCCTTGTTCCTGTAACTCGAATCCTAGCCAGGTATATCCCATTTTAATCTTACACCATTGTGAACCTTATGCCTTTTTTACTCTCTGATCGAGGTTCTCGGCATTAAAAAATCTTCGTAAACTAAATCACACGTGTATATTTTGATATTTAAGATATATATAGTCAAGAAAATCAAGAGCAATGGTGATATATATGCGGATTAGACACCAAAAAAAAACACTCAACAAATGGCTACAATTTAAGGAATGTGTTTAGTGACGGCATCAGATTCCTAATTGATGGAGAAAGGTCTAGTGGCAAGAAAAGCTGCTTCTAGGAGGTTGTCAAGTGTTTTCGCTCGACGATTCCATTCTTGGGTGGTTGGTTTGGCCCTTGTTCCTGTAACTCGAATCCTAGCCCGGTATATCCTATTTTAATTTTACACCATTGTGAACCTTACGCCTTTTTTACTCTCTGATCGAGGTTCTCGGCTTTGAAAAATCTTCGTAAACTAAATCACACATGTATATGTTGACATTTAAGAGATATACAGTTAAGAAAATCAAGGGAAAGGGTGATATATATGCGGATTAGACACCAAAAAAACATTCAACAAATGGCTACAATTTAAGGAATGTGTTTAGTGATGGCATCAGATTCCTAATTGATGGATAAAGGTCTGGTGGCAAGAAAAGCTGGTTCTAGGAGGTTGTCAAGTATTTTCGCTCGACGATTCCATTCTTGGGTGGTTGGTTTGACCCTTGTTCCGGTAACTCGAATCCTAGCCGGGTATATCCCATTTTAATTTTACACCATTGTGAACCTTACGCCTTTTTTACTCTCTAATCGAGGTTCTCGGCATTGAAAAATCTTCGTCAACTAAATCACACGTGTATATGTTGACATTTGAGAGATATACAGTCAAGAAAATCAAGGGCAATGGTGATATATATGCGGATTAGACACCAAAAAAACAAACACTCAAAAAATGGCTACAATTTAAGGAATGTGTTTAGTGACGGCATCAGATTCCTAATTTATGGAGAAAGGTATGGTGGCAAGAAAAGCTGCTTCTAGGAGGTTGTCAAGTGTTTTCGCTCGACGATTCCATTCTTGGGTGGTTGGTTTGGCCCTTGTTCCTGTAACTCGAATCCTAGCCCGGTATATCCCACTTTAATTTTACACCATTGTGAACCTTACGCCTTTTTTACTCTCTGACCGAGGTTCTCGGCATTGAAAAATCTTCGTAAACTAAATCACACGTGTATTTGTTGACATTTAAGAGATATACAGTCAAGAAAATCAAGGGCAATGGTGATATATATGCGGATTAGACACCAAAAAAAAAGTCAACAAATGGCTACAATTTAAGGAATGTGTTTCGTGACGGCATCAGATTCCTAATTGATGGAGAAAGGTATGGTGGAAAGAAAAGCTGCTTCTAGGAGGTTGTCAAGTGTTTTCGCTCGACTATTCCATTCTTGGGTGGTTGGTTTGCCCTTGTTCCTGTAACTCGAATCCTAGCCTGGTATATCCCATTTTAATTTTACACCATTCTGAACCTTACGCCTTTTTTTACTCTCTGATCGGGGATCTCGGCATTGAAAAATCTTGGTAAACTAAATCACACGTGTATATGTTGACATTTAAGAGATATACAGTCAAGAAAATCAAGGGCAATGGTGATATATATGCGGATTAGACACCAAAAAAACAGTCAACAAATGGCTACAATTTAAGGAATGGGTTTAGTGACGGCATCAGATTCCTAATTGATGGAGAAAGGTATGGTGGCAAGAAAAGCTGCTTCTAGGAGGTTGTCAAGTGTTTTCACTCGGCGATTCCATTCTTGGGTGGTTGGTTTGGCCCTTGTTCCTGTAACTCGAATCCTAGCCCGGTATATCCCATTTTAATCTTACACCATTGTGAACCTTACCCTTTTTTTACTCTCTGATCGAGGTTCTCGGCATTGAAAAATCTTCGTAAACTAAATCACACGTGTATATGTTGACATTTAAGAGATATACAGTTAAGAAAATCAAGGGCAAGGGTGATATATATGCGGATTAGACACCAAAAAAACATTCAACAAATGGCTACAATTTAAGGAATGTGTTTAGTGATGGCATCAGATTCCTAATTGATGGATAAAGGTCTGGTGGCAAGAAAAGCTGCTTCTAGGAGGTTGTCAAGTATTTTCGCTCGACGATTCCATTCTTGGGTGGTTGGTTTGACCCTTGTTCCGGTAACTCGAATCCTAGCCCGGTATATCCCATTTTAATTTTACACCATTGTGAACCTTACGCCTTTTTTACTCTCTGATCGAGGTTCTCGGCATTGAAAAATCTTCGTAAACTAAATCATATGTGTATATGTTGACATTTGAGAGATATATAGTCAAGAAAATCAAGGGCAATGGTGATATATATGCGGATTAGACACCAAAAAAACAAACACTCAACAAATGGCTACAATTTAAGGAATGTGTTTAGTGACGGCATCAGATTCCTAATTGATGGAGAAATGTATGGTGGCAAGAAAAGCTGCTTCTAAGAGGTTGTCAAGTGTTTTCGCTCGACGATTCCATTCTTGGGTGGTTGGTTTGGCCCTTGTTCCTGTAACTCGAATCCTAGCCAGGTATATCCCATTTTAATCTTACACCATTGTGAACCTTATGCCTTTTTTACTCTCTGATCGAGGTTCTCGGCATTAAAAAATCTTCGTAAACTAAATCACACGTGTATATTTTGATATTTAAGATATATATAGTCAAGAAAATCAAGAGCAATGGTGATATATATGCGGATTAGACACCAAAAAAAACACTCAACAAATGGCTACAATTTAAGGAATGTGTTTAGTGACGGCATCAGATTCCTAATTGATGGAGAAAGGTCTAGTGGCAAGAAAAGCTGCTTCTAGGAGGTTGTCAAGTGTTTTCGCTCGACGATTCCATTCTTGGGTGGTTGGTTTGGCCCTTGTTCCTGTAACTCGAATCCTAGCCCGGTATATCCCATTTTAATTTTACACCATTGTGAACCTTACGCCTTTTTTACTCTCTGATCGAGGTTCTCGGCTTTGAAAAATCTTCGTAAACTAAATCACACATGTATATGTTGACATTTAAGAGATATACAGTTAAGAAAATCAAGGGCAAGGGTGATATATATGCGGATTAGACACCAAAAAAACATTCAACAAATGGCTACAATTTAAGGAATGTGTTTAGTGATGGCATCAGATTCCTAATTGATGGATAAAGGTCTGGTGGCAAGAAAAGCTGCTTCTAGGAGGTTGTCAAGTATTTTCGCTTGACGATTCCATTCTTGGGTGGTTGGTTTGACCCTTCTTCCGGTAACTCGAATCCTAGCCGGGTATATCCCATTTTAATTTTACACCATTGTGAACCTTACGCCTTTTTTACTCTCTAATCGAGGTTCTCGGCATTGAAAAATCTTCGTCAACTAAATCACACGTGTATATGTTGACATTTGAGAGATATACAGTCAAGAAAATCAAGGGCAATGGTGATATATATGCGGATTAGACACCAAAAAAACAAACACTCAAAAAATGGCTACAATTTAAGGAATGTGTTTAGTGACGGCATCAGATTCCTAATTGATGGAGAAAGGTATGGTGGCAAGAAAAGCTACTTCTAAGAGGTTGTCAAGTGTTTTCGCTCGACGATTCCATTCTTGGGTGGTTGGTTTGGCCCTTGTTCCTGTAACTCGAATCCTAGCCAAGTATATCCCATTTTAATCTTACACCATTGTGAACCTTATGTCTTTTTTAATCTCTGATCGAGGTTCTCGGCATTAAAAAATCTTCGTAAACTAAATCACACGTGTATATTTTGATATTTAAGATATATATAGTCAAGAAAATCAAGGGCAATGGTGATATATATGCGGATTAGACACCAAAAAAAAAACACTCAACAAATGGCTACAATTTAAGGAATGTGTTTAGTGACGGCATCAGATTCCTAATTGATGGAGAAAGGTCAAGTGGCAAGAAAAGCTGCTTCTAGGAGGTTGTCAAGTGTTTTCGCTCGACGATTCCATTCTTGGGTGGTTGGTTTGGCCCTTGTTCCTGTAACTCGAATCCTAGCCCGGTATATCCCGTTTTAATTTTACACCATTGTGAACCTTACGCCTTTTTTACTCTCTGATCGAGGTTCTCGGCTTTGAAAAATCTTTGTAAGCTAAATCACACGTGTATATGTTGATATTTAAGAGATATACAATCAAGAAAATCAAGGGCAACGGTGATATATATGCGGATTAGACTCCAAAAAAAAAAACACTCACCAAATGGCTACAATTTAAGGAATGTGTTTAGTGACGGCATCAGATTCCTAATTGATGGAGAAATGTCTAGTGGTAAGAAAAGCTGCTTCTAGGAGGTTGTCAAGTGTTTTCGCTCGACAATTCCATTCTTGGGTGGTTGGTTTGGCCCTTGTTCCTGTAACTCGAATCCTAGCCCGGTATATCCCATTTTAATTTTACACCATTGTGAACGTTACGCCTTTTTTACTCTCTGATCGAGGTTCTCGGCATTGAAAAATCTTCGTAAACTAAATCACACGTGTATATGTTGACATTTAAGAGATATACAGTGAAGAAAATCAAGGGCAATGGTGATATATATACGGATTAGACACCAAAAAAACAGTCAACAAATGGCTACAATTTAAGGAATGTGTTTAGTGACGGCATCAGATTCCTAATTGATGGAGAAAGGTCTGGTGGCAAGAAAAGCTGCTTCTAGGAGGTTGTCAAGTGTTTTCGCTCGGCGATTCCATTCTTGGGTGGTTGGTTTGGCCCTTGTTCCTGTAACTCGAATCCTAGCCCGGTATATCCCATTTTAATCTTACACCATTGTGAACCTTACGCCTTTTTTACTCTCTGATCGAGGTTCTCGGCATTGAAAAATCTTCGTAAACTAAATCACACGAGTATATGTTGACATTTAAGAGATATACAGTTAAGAAAATCAAGGGCAAGGGTGATATATATGCGGATTAGACACCAAAAAAACATTCCACAGATGGCTACAATTTAAGGAATGTGTTTAGTGATGGCATCAGATTCCTAATTGATGGATAAAGGTCTGGTGGCAAGAAAAGCTGCTTCTAGGAGGTTGTCAAGTATTTTCGCTCGACGATTCCATTCTTGGGTGGTTGGTTTGACCCTTGTTCCTGTAACTCGAATCCTAGCCCGGTATATCCCATTTTAATTTTACACCATTGTGAACCTTACGCCTTTTTTACTCTCTGATCGAGGTTCTCGGCATTGAAAAATCTTCGTAAACTAAATCACACGTGTATATGTTGACACTTATGAGATATACAGTCAAGAAAATCAAGGGCAATGGTGATATATATGCGGATTAGACACCAAAAAAACAAACACACAACAAATGGCTACAATTTAAGGAATGTGTTTATTGACGGCATCAGATTCCTAATTGATGGAGAAAGGTATGGTGGCAAGAAAAGCTGCTTCTAGGAGGTTGTCAAGTGTTTTCGCTCGACGATTCCATTCTTGGGTGGTTGGTTTGGCCCTTGTTCCGGTAACTCGAATCCTAGCCCGGTATATCCCATTTTAATCTTACACCATTGTGAACCTTACGCCTTTTTTACTCTCTGATAGAGGTTCTCGGCATTGAAAAATCTTCGTAAACTAAATCACAAGTGTATATTTTAATATTTAAGATATATATAGTCAAGAAAATCAAGGGCAATGCTGATATATATGCGGATTAGACACCAAAAAAAAAACACTCAACAAATGGCTACAATTTAAGGAATGTGTTTAGTGACGGCATCAGATTCCTAACTGATGGAGAAAGGTCCGGTGGCAAGAAAAGCTGCTTCTAAGAGTTTGTTAAGTGTTTTCGCTCGACGATTCCATTCTTGGGTGGTTGGTTTGGCCCTTGTTCCTGTAACTCGAATCCTAGCCCAGTATATCCCATTTTAATTTTACACCATTGTGAACCTTACGCCTTTTTTACTCTCTGATCGAGGTTCTCGGCTTTGAAAAATCTTCGTAAGCTAAATCACACGTGTATATGTTGATATTTAAGAGATATACAGTCAAGAAAATCAAGGGCAACGGTGATATATATGCGGATTAGACTCCAAAAAAAACACTCAACAAATGGCTACAATTTAAGGAATGTGTTTAGTGATGGCATCAGATTCCTAATTGATGGAGAAAGGTCTGGTGGTAAGAAAAGCTGCTTCTAGGAGGTTGTCAAGTGTTTTCGCTCGACAATTCCATTCTTGGGTGGTTGGTTTGGCCCTTGTTCCTGTAACTCGAATCCTAGCCCGGTATAACCCATTTGAATTTTACACCATTGTGAACCTTACGCCTTTTTTACTCTCTGATCGAGGTTCTCGGCATTGAAAAATCTTCGTAAACTAAATTACACGTGTATATGTTGACATTTAAGAGATATACAGTCAAGAAAATCAAGGGCAATGGTGATATATATGCGGATTAGACACCAAAAAAACAGTCAACAAATGGCTAGAATTTAAGGAATGTGTTTAGTGACGGCATCAGATTCCTATTTGATGGAGAAAGGTATGGTGGCAAGAAAAGCTGCTTCTAGGAGGTTGTCAAGTGTTTTCGCTCGACGATTCCATTCTTGGGTGGTTGGTTTGGCCCTTGTTCCTGTAACTCGAATCCTAGCCCGTTATATCTCATTTTAATCTTACACCATTGTGAAAATTACGCATTTTTTACTCTCTGATCGTGGTTCTCGGCATTGAAAAATCTTCGTAAACTAAATCAAACATGTATATGTTGACATTTAAGAGATATACAGTGAAGAAAATCAAGGGCTATGGTGATATATATGCGGGTTAGACACCAAAAAAACAGTCAACAAATGGTTACAATTTAAGGAATGTGTTTAGTGACGGCATCAGATTCCTAATTGATGGAGAAAGGTATGGTGGCAAGAAAAGCTGCTTCTAGGGGGTTGTCAAGTGTTTTCGCTCGGCGATTCCATTCTTGGGTAGTTGGTTTGGCCCTTCTTCCTATAACTCGAATCCTAGCCCGGTATATCCCATTTTAATCTTACACCATTGTGAACCTTACGCCTTTTTTACTCTCTGATCGAGGTTCTCGGCATTGAAAAATCTTCGTAAACTAAATCACACGTGTATATGTTGACATTTAAGAGATATACAGTCAAGAAAATCAAGGGCAAGGGTGATATATATGCGGATTAGACACAAAAAAAACACTCAACAAATGGCTACAATTTAAGGAATGTGTTTAGTGATGGCATCAGATTCCTAATTGATGGATAAAGGTCTGGTGGCAAGAAAAGCTGCTTCTAGGAGGTTGTCAAGTGTTTTCGCTCGACGATTCCATTCTTGGGTGGTTGGTTTGACCCTTGTTCCTGTAACTCGAATCCTAGCCCGGTATATCCCATTTTAATTTTACAGCATTGTGAACCTTACGCCTTTTTTACTCTCTGATCGAGGTTCTCGGCATTGAAAAATCTTCGTAAGCTAAATCACACGTGTATATGTTGACATTTAAGAGATATACAGTCAAGAAAATCAAGGGCAATGGTGATATATATGCTGATTAGATTCCAAAAAAACAAACACTCAACAAATGGCTACAATTTAAGGAATGTGTTTAGTGACGGCATCAGATTCCTAATTGATGGAGAAATGTATGGTGGCAAGAAAAGCTGCTTCTAGGAGGTTGTCAAGTGTTTTCGCTCGATGATTCCATTCTTGGGTGGTTGGTTTGGCCCTTGTTCCTGTAACCCGAATCCTAGCCCGGTATATCCCATTTTAATCTTACACCATTGTGAACCTTTCGCCTTTTTTACTCTCTGATCGAGGTTCTCGGCATTGAAAAATCTTGGTAAACTAAATCACACGTGTATATTTTGATATTAAGATATATATAGTCAAGAAAATCAAGGGCAATGGTGATATATATGCGGATTAGATACCAAAAAAAAAAACACTCAACAAATGGCTACAATTTAGGGAATGTGTTTAGTGACGGCATCAGATTCCTAAATGATGGAGAAAGGTCTGGTGGCAAGAAAAGCTGCTTCTAGGAGGTTTTCAAGTGATTTCGCTCGACGATTCCATTCATGGATGGTTGGTTTGGCCCTTGTTCAAGTAACTCGAATCCTAGCCCGGTATATCCCATTTTAATTTTACACCATTGTGAACCTTACGCCTTTTTTACTCTCTGATCGAGGTTCTCGGCATTGAAAAATTTTCGTAAGCTAAATCACACGTGTATATGTTGACATTTAAGAGATATACAGTCAAGAAAATCAAGGGCAATGGTGATATATATACGGATTAGACACACAAAAAAAACACTCAACAAATGGCTACAATTTAAGGAATGTGTTTAGTGACGGCATCAGATTCCTAATTGATGGAGAAAGGTCTGGTGGTTTTCAATGCCGAGAACCTCGATCAGAGAGTAAAAAAGGCGTAAGGTTCACAATGGTGTAAATTAAAATGGGATATACCGGGTTAGGATTCGAGTTACAGGAACAAGGGTCAAACCAACCACCCAAGAATGGAATCGTCGAGCGAAAACACTTGACAACTTCCTAGTAGCAGCTTTTCTTGCCACCAGACCTTTCTCCATTAATTAGGAATCTGATGCCGTCACTAAACACATTCCTTAAATTGTAGCCGTTTGTTGAGTGTTTTTTTTTTTATGTCTAATACGCATATATATCACCATTGCCCTTGATTTTCTTGACTGTATATCTCTTAAATGTCAACATATACACGTGTGATTTAGTTTACGAAGATTTTTCAATGCCGAGAACCCCGATCAGAGAGTAAAAAAGGTGTATGGTTCATAATGGTGTAAAATAAAAATGGGATATACCGGGCTAGGATTCGAGTTACAGGAACAAGGGCCAAACCAACCACCCAAGAATGGAATCGTCAAGCGAAAACACTTGACAACCTCCTAGAAGCAGCTTTTCTTACCACCAGACCTTTCTCCATCAATTAGGAATCTGATGCCGTCACTAAACACATTCTTTAAGTTGTAGCCATTTGTTGAGTGTTTTTTTTTTATGTCTAATCCGCATATATATCACCATTGCCTTGATTTTCTTGACTGCATATCTCTTAAAAGTCTACATATACACGTGTGATTTAGTTTACGAAGATTTTTCAATACCGAGAACCTAGATCAGAGAGTAAATAAGGTGTAAGGTTCACAAAGGTGTAAAATTAAAATGGGATATACTGAGCTAGGATTCGAGTTACAGGAACAAGGGCCAAACCAACAACCCAAGAATGGAATCGTCGAGCAAAAACGCTTGACAACCTCCTAGAAGCAGCTTTTCTTACCACCAGACCTTTCTCCATCAATTAGGAATCTGATGCCGTCACTAAACACATTCCTTAAATTGTAGCCTTTTGTTGAGTGTTTTTTTTTATGTCTAATCCGCATATATATCACCATTGCCCTTGATTTTCTTGACTGTATATCTCTTAAATATCAACATATACACGTGGGATTTAGTTTATGAAGATTTTTCAATGTCGAGAACCTCGATCAGAGAGGAAAAAAGGCGTAAGGTTCACAATGGTGTATGATTAAAATGGGATATACCGGGCTAGGATTCGAGTTACAGGAACAAGGGCCAAACCAACCACCCAAGAATGGAATCGTCGAGTGAAAACACTTGACAACCTCCTAGAATCAACTTTTCTTACCACCAGACCTTTCTCCATTAATTAGGAATCTGATGCCGTCACTAAACACATTCCTTAAATTGTAGCCATTTTTTGAGTGTTTATTTTTTGGTGTCAAATCCGCATATATATCACCATTGCCCTTGATTTTCTTTACTGTATATCTTTTAAATGTCAACATATACACTTGTGATTTAGTTTACGAGTATTTTTCAATGCCGAGAACCTCGATCAGAGAGTAAAAAAGGCGTAAGGTTCACAATGGTGTAAGATTAAAATGGGATATACCGGGCTAGGATTCGAGTTACAGGAACAAGGGTCAAACCAACCACCCAAGAATGGAATTGTCGAGCGAAAACACTTGACAACCTCCTAGAAGCAGCTTTTCTTACCACCAGACCTTTCTCCATTAATTAGGAATCTGATGCCGTCACTAAACACATTCCTTAAATTGTAGCCATTTTTTGAGTGTTTATTTTTTGGTGTCTAATCCGCATATATATCACCGTTGCCCTTGATTTTCTTGACTGTATATCTCTTAAATATCAACATATACACGTGTGATTTAGTTTACAAAGATTTTTCCATACCGAGAACCTTGATCAAAGAGTAAAAAAGGCGTAAGGTTCACAATGGTGTAAGATTAAAATGGGATATACCGGGCTAGGATTCGAGGTACATGAACAAGGGCCAAACCAACCACCCAAGAATGGAATCGTCGAGCGAAAACACTTGACAACCTCCTAGAAGCAGCTTTTCTTACCACCAGACCTTTCTCCATCAATTAGGAATCTGATGCCGTCACTAAACACATTCCTTAAATTGAAGCCATTTGTTGAGTGTTTTTTTTTGTGTCTAATCCGCATATATATCACCATTGCCCCTTGATTTTCTTGACTGTATATCTCTGAAATATCAACATATACACGTGTGATTTAGTTTACGAAGATTTTTCAATGCCGAGAACCTCGATCAGAGAGTAAAAAAGGTGTAAGGTTATGGTGTAAAATTAAAATGGGATATACCGGGCTAGGATTCGAGTTACAGGAACAAGGGCCAAACCAACCACCCAAGAATGGAATCGTCGAGGGAAAACACTTGACAACCTCCTAAAAGCAGCTTTTCTTACCACCAGACCTTTCTCCATCAATTAGGAATCTGATGCCTTCACTAAACACATTCCTTAATTTGTAGCCATTTTTTGAGTGTTTATTTTTTGGTGTCTAATCCGCATATATAACACCATTGCCCTTGATTTTCTTGACTGTATATCTCTTAAATGTCAACATATACACGTGTGGTTTAGTTTACAAAGATTTTTCAATGTCGAGAACCTCGATCAGAGAGTAAAAAAGGCGTAAGGTTCACAATGGTGTAAAATTAAAATGGGATATACCGGGCTAGGATTCGAGTTACAGGAACAAGGGCTAACCCAACCACCCAAGAATGGAATCGTCGAGCGAAAACGCTTGACAAAATCCTAGAAGCAGCTTTTCTTACCACCAGACCTTTCTCCATCAATTAGGAATCAGATGCGGTCACTAAACACATTCCTTAAATTGTAGCCATTTGTTGAGTGTTTTTTTTTTGGTGTCTAATCCGCATATATATCACCATTGCCCTTGATTTTCTTGACTGTATATCTCTTAAATATCAACATATACACGTGTGGTTTATTTTACGAAGATTTTTCAATGCCGAGAACCTCGATCAGAGAGTAAAAAAGGCGTAAGATTCACAATGGTGTAAAATTAAAATGGGATATACCGGGCTAGGATTCGAGTTACAGGAACATGGGCCAAACCAACCACCCAAGAATGGCATCATCGAGCGAAAACACTTGACAACCTCCTAGAAGCAGCTTTTCTTGCCACCAGACCTTTCTCCATCAATTAGGAATCTGATGCCGTCACTAAACACATTCCATATATTGTAGCCATTTGTTGAGTGTTTTTTTTTTGTGTCTAATCCGCATATATAACACCATTGCCCGTGATTTTCTTGATTGTATATCTCTTAAATATCAACATATACACGTGTGATTTAGTTTACGAAGATTTTTTAATGCCGAGAACCTCGATCAAAGAGTAAAAATGGTGTAAGGTTCACAATGGTGTTAGATTAAAATGGGATATACCGGGCTAGGATTCGAATTACAGGAACAAGGGTCAAACCAACCACCCAAGAATGGAATCGTCGAGCGAAAACAATTGACAACCTCCTAGAAGCAACTTTTCTTACCCCCAGACCTTTCTCCATCAATTAGGAATCTGATGCCGTCACTAAACACATTCCTTAAATTGTAGCCATTTGTTGAGTGTTTTTTTTTTGGTGTCTAATCCGCATATATATCACCATTGCCCTTGATTTTCTTGACTGTATATCTCTTAAATATCAACATATACATGTGTGATTTAGTTTATGAAGATTTTTCAATGCGGAGAACCTCGATCAGAGAGTAAAAAAGGTGTAAGGTTCACAATGGTGTAACATTAAAATGGGATATACCGGGCTAGGATTCGAGTTACAGGAACAAGGGCCAAACCAACCACCAAGGAATGGAATCGTCGAGCGGAAACACTTGATAACCTCCTAGAAGCAGCTTTTCTTGCCACCAGACCTTTCTCCATCAATTAGGAATCTGATGCCATCACTAAACACATTCCTTAAATTGTAGCCATTTGTTAAGTGTTTCTTTTTTGTGTCTAATCCGCATATATATCACCATTGCCCTTGATTTTCTTGACTGTATATCTCTTAAATGTCAAAATATACACGTGTGATTTAGTTTACGAAGATTTTTCAATGCCGAGAACCTCGATCAGAGAGTTAAAAAGACCTAAGGTTCACAATGGTGTAAAATTAAAATGGGATATACCGGGCTAGCATTCGAGTTACAGGAACAAGGGCCAAACCAACCACCCAAGAATGAAATCGTCAAGCGAAAATACTTGACAACCTCCTAGAAACATCTTTTCTTACCACTAGACCTTTCTCCATCAATTAGGAATCTGATGCCGTCACTAAACACATTCATTAAATTGTAGCCATTTGTTGAGTGTTTTTTTTTTGTGTCTAATCCGCATATATATCACCATTGCCCTTGATTTTCTTGACTGTATATATCTTAAATATCAACATATACACGTGTGATTTAGTTTACAAAGATTTTTCAATGCCGAGAACCTCGATCAGAGAGTAAAAAAGGCGTAAGGTTCACAATGGTGTAAAATTAAAATGGGATATACCGGGCTAGGATTCGAGTTACAGGAACAGGGGCCAAACCAACCACCCAAGAATGGAATCGTCGAGCGAAAACACTTGACAACCTCCTAAAAGCAGCTTTTCTTACCACCAGACATTTCTCCATCAATTAGGAATCTGATTCCTTCACTAAACACATTCCTTAATTTGTAGCCATTTTTTGAGTGTTTATTTTTTGGTGTCTAATCCGCATATATAACACCATTGCCCTTGATTTTCTTGACTGTATATCTCTTAAATGTCAACATATACACGTGTGATTTAGTTTACAAAGATTTTTCAATGTCGAGAACCTCGATCAGAGAGTAAAAAAGGCGTAAGGTTCACAATGGTGTAAAATTAAAATGGGATATACCGGGCTAGGATTCGAGTTACAGGAACAACGCCTAACCCAACCACCCAAGAATGGAATCGTCGAGCGAAAACACTTGACAACCTCCTAGAAGCAGCTTTTCTTACCACCAGACCTTTCTCCATCAATTAGGAATCTGATACCGTCACTAAACACATTCCTTAAATAGTAGCCATTTGTTGAGTGTTTTTTTTTGTTTCTAATCCGCATATATATCACCATTGCCCTTGATTTTCTTGACTGTATATCTCTTAAATATCAACATATACATGTGTGATTTAGTTTACGAAGATTTTTCAATGCCGAGAACCTCGATCAGAGAGTAAAAAAGGCGTAAGGTTATGGTGTAAAATTAAAATGGGATATACCGGGATAGGATTCAAGTTACAGGAACAAGGGCCAAACCAACCACCCAAGAATGGAATCGTCGAGCGAAAACACTTGACAACCTCCTAGAAGCAACTTTTCTTACCACCA
The DNA here is from genome assembly GCA_030545235.1 of Helianthus tuberosus. Taxonomy (NCBI): domain Eukaryota; kingdom Viridiplantae; phylum Streptophyta; class Magnoliopsida; order Asterales; family Asteraceae; genus Helianthus; species Helianthus tuberosus. Next base: position 157,383,744 of record CM060420.1, read on the forward strand.
GACCTTTCTCCATCAATTAGGAATCTGATGCCTTCACTAAACACATTCCTTAATTTGTAGCCATTTTTTGAGTGTTTATTTTTTGGTGTCTAATCCTCATATATAACACCATTGCCCTTGATTTTCTTGACTGTATATCTCTTAAATGTCAACATATATACGTGTGTTTTAGTTTACGAAGATTTTTCAATACCGAGAACCTCGATCAGAGTGTAAAAAAGGCGTAAGGTTCACAATGGAGTAAAATTAAAATGGGATATACCGGGCTAGGATTCGAGTTACAGGAACAAGGGCCAAACCAACCACCAAGGAATGGAATCGTCGAGCGAAAACACTTGATAACCTCCTAGAAGCAGCTTTTCTTGCCACCAGACCTTTCTCCATCAATTAGGAATCTGATGCCATCACTAAACACATTCCTTAAATTGTAGCCATTTGTTAAGTGTTTCTTTTTTGTGTCTAATCCGCATATATATCACCATTGCCCTTGATTTTCTTGACTGTATATCTCTTAAATGTCAACATGTACACGTGTGATTTAGTTTACGAAGATTTTTCAATGCCGAGAACCTCGATCAGAGAGTAAAAAAGACCTAAGGTTCACAATGGTGTAAAATTAAAATGGGATATACCGGGCTAGCATTCGAGTTACAGGAACAAGGGCCAAACCAACCACCCAAGAATGGAATCGTCGAGCGAAAATACTTGACAACCTCCTAGAAACATCTTTTCTTACCACTAGACCTTTCTCCAACAATTAGGAATCTGATGCCGTCACTAAACACATTCATTAAATTGTAGCCATTTGTTGAGTGTTTTTTTTTTTGTGTCTAATCCGCATATATATCACCATTGCCCTTGATTTTCTTGACTGTATATATCTTAAATATCAACATATACACGTGTGATTTAGTTTACAAAGATTTTTCAATGCCGAGAACCTCGATCAGAGAGTAAAAAAGGCGTAAGGTTCACAATGGTGTAAAATTAAAATGGGATATACCGGGCTAGGATTCGAGTTACAGGAACAGGGGCCAAACCAACCACCCAGGAATGGAATCGTCGAGCAAAAACACTTGACAACCTCCTAGAAGCAACTTTTCTTGCCACCAGACCTTTCTCCATCAATTAGGAATCTGATGTCGTCACTAAAAACATTCCTTAAATTGTAGCCATTTCTTGAGTGTTTTTTTTGGGTGTCTAATCCGCATATATATTACCATTGCCCTTGATTTTCTTGACTGTATATCTCTTAAGTGTCAACATATACACGTGTGATTTAGTTTACGAATATTTTTCAATGCCGAGAAACTCGATCAGAGAGTAAAAAAGGCGTAAGGTTCACAATAGTGTAAAATAAAAATGGGATATACCGGGCTAGGATTCGAGTTACAGGAACAAGGGCCAAACCAACCACCCAAGAATGGAATCGTCGAGTGAAAACACTTGACAACCTCCTAGAAGCAGCTTTTCTTGCCACCAGACCTTTATCCATTAATTAGGAATCTGATGCCGTCACTAAACACATTCCTTAAATTTTAGGCATTTGTTGAGTGTTTTTTTTTTTTTGTGTCTAATCCGCATATATATCACCATTGCCCTTGATTTTCTTGACTGTATATCTCTTAAATGTTAACATATACACGTGTGATTTAGTTTACGAAGATTTTTCAATGCCGAGAACCAAGATCAGAGAGTAAAAAAGGCGTAAGGTTCAGAATGGAGTAAAATTAAAATGGGATATACCGGGCTAGGATTCGAGTTACAGGAACAAGGGCCAAACCAACCACCTAAGAATGGAATCGTCGAGCGAAAACACTTGACAACCTCCTAGTTGCCACCAGACCTTTCTCCATCAATTAGGAATCTGATGCCGTCAGTAAACACATTCCTTAAATTGTAGCCATTTGTTGAGTGTTTTTTTGGTGTCTAATCCGCATATATATCACCATTGCCCTTGATTTTCTTGACTGTATATCTCTTAAATATCAATATATACACGTGTGATTTAGTTTACGAAGATTTTTCAATGCCGAGAACCTCGATCAGAGATTAAAAAAGGCGTAAGGTTCACAATGGTGTAAATTTAAAATGCCATATACCGGGCTAGGATTCGAGTTACAGGAACAAGGCCCAAACCAAACACCCAATAATGGAATCGTCGTGCGAAAACACTTGACAACCTACTAGAAGCAGCTTTTCTTACCACCAGACCTTTCTCCATCAATTAGGAATCTGATACCGTCATTAAATACATTCCTTAAATTGTAGTCATTTGTTGAGTGTTTTTTTTTGTGTCTAATCCGCATATATATCACCATTGCCCTTGATTTTCTTGACTGTATATCTCTTAAATGTCAACATATACACGTCTGATTTAGTTTACGAAGATTTTTCAATGCCGAGAACCTGGATCAGAGAGTAAAAAAGGCGTAAGGTTCACAATGGTGTAAAATTAAAATGGGATATACCGGGCTAGGATTCGAGTTACAGGAACAAGGGCCAAACCAACCACCGAAGAATGGAATCGTCGACGGAAAACACTTGACAACCTCCTAGAAGTAGCTTTTCTTGCCACCAGAGCTTTCTCCATCAATTAGGAATCCGATGCCGTCACTAAATACATTCCTTAAATTGTAGCCATTTGTTGAGTGTTTTGTTTTTTTTTTGTGTCTAATCCGCATATATATCACCATTGCCCTTGGTTTTCTTGACTGTATATCTCTTAAATGTCAACAAATACACGTGTGATTTAGTTTACACAAATTTTTCAATGCCGAGAACCTCGATCAGAGAGTAAAAAGGCGTAAGGTTCACAATGGTGTAAAATTAAAATGGGATATACCGGGCTATGATTCAAGTTACAGGAACAAGGGCCAACCAACCACCCAAGAATGGAATCGTCAAGCGAAAACACTTGACAACCTCCTAGAAGCAGCTTTTCTTACCACCAGACCTTTCTCCATCAATTAGGAATCTGATGCCGTCACTAAAAACATTCCTTAAATTGTAGCCATTTGAATTGTTGAGTGTTTTTATTTTGGTGTCTAATCCGCATATATATCACCATTGCCCTTGATTTTCTTGACTGTATATCTCTTAAATATCAACATGTACACGTGTGATTTAGTTTACAAAGATTTTTCAATGCCAAGAACCTCGATCAGAGAGTAAAAAAGGCGTAAGGTTCACAATGGTGTAAAATTAAAATGTGATATACCGGGGTAGGATTCGAGTTACAGGAACAAGGGCCAAACCAACCATACAGGAATGGAATCGTCGAGCGAAAACACTTGACAACCTCCTAGAAGCAGCTTTTCTTGCCACCAGACCTTACTCCATCATTACTCCATCAATTAGGAATCTGATGCCGTCACTAAACACATTCCTTAAATTGTAGCCATTTGTTGAGTGTTTTTTTTTTGTGTCTAATACACATATATATCACCATTGCCCTTGATTTTCTTGACTGTATATCTCTTAAGTGTCAACATATACACGTGTGATTTAGTATACGAAGATTTTTCAATGTCGAGAACCTCGATCAGAGAGTAAAAAAGGGGTAAGGTTCACAATGGTGTAAAATTAAAATGAGATATACCGGGCTAGGATTCGAGTTACAGGAACAAGGGCCAAACCAACCACCCAGGAATGGAATCGTCGAGCGAAAACACTTGACAACCTCTTAGAAGCAGCTTTTCTTGCCACCAGACCTTACTCCATCAATTAGGAATCTGATGCCGTCACTAAACACATTCCTTAAATTGTAGCCATTTGTTGAGTGTTTTTTTTGTGTCTAATCCGCATATATATCACCATTGCCCTTGATTTCCTTGACTGTATATCTCTTAAATGTCAACATATACACGTGTGATTTGGTTTACGAATATTTTTCAATACCGAGAACCTGGATCAGAGAATAAAAAAGGCGTAAGGTTCACAATGGTGTAAAATTAAAATAGGATATACCAGGCAAGGATTCGATTTACAGGAACAAGGGCCAAACCAACCACCCAGGAATGGAATCGTCTAGCGAAAACACTAGACAACCTCCTAGAAGCAGCTTTTCTTGCCACCAGACATTACTCCATCAATTAGGAATCTGATGTCGTCATTAAACGCATTCCTTAAATTGTAGCCATTTTTTGGGTGTTTTTTTTGGTGTCTAATCCGCATATATATCACCATTGCCCTTGATTTCCTTGACTGTATATCTCTTAAATGTCAACATATACACGTGTGATTTAGTATACGAAGATTTTTCAATGTCGAGAACCTCGATCAGAGAGTAAAAAAGGCGTAAGGTTCACAATGGTGTAAAATTAAAATGAGATATACCGGGCTAGGATTCGAGTTACAGGAACAAGGGCCAAACCAACCACCCAAGAATGGAATCGTCGATCGAAAACACTTGACAACCTCCTAGAAGCAGCTCTTCTTGCCACCAGACCTTTCTCCATCAATTAGGAATCTGATGCCGTCATTAAACGCATTCCTTAAATTGTAGCCATTTTTTGGGTGTTTTTTTTGTTGTCTAATCCGCATATATATCACCATTGCCCTTGATTTCCTTGACTGTATATCTCTTAAGTGTCAACATATACACGTGTGATTTAGTAGACGAAGATTTTTCAATGTCGAGAACCTCGATCAGAGAGTAAAAAAGGCGTAAGGTTCACAATGGTGTAAAATTAAAATGAGATATACCGGGCTAGGATTCGAGTTACAGGAACAAGGGCCAAACCAACCACCCAGGAATGGAATCGTCGAGCGAAAACACTTGACAACCTCCTAGAAGCAGCTTTTCTTGCCACCAGACCTTACTCCATCAATTAGGAATCTGATGCCGTCACTAAACACATTCCTCAAATTGTAGCCATTTTTTGGGTGTTTTTTTTTGTGTCTAATCCGCGTATATATCACCATTGCCCTTGATTTCCTTGACTGCATATCTCTTAAATGTCAACATATACACGTGTGATTTAGTTTACGAATATTTTTCAATGCCGAGAACCTGGATCAGAGAGTAAAAAAGGCGTAAGGTTCACAATGGTGTAAAATTAAAATAGGATATACCAGGCTAGGATTCGATTTACAGGAACAAGGGCCAAACCAACCACCCAAGAATGGAATCGTCTAGCGAAAACACTTGACAACCTCCTAGAAGCATCTTTTCTTGCCACCAGAGCTTTCTCCATCAATTAGGAATCTTATGCCGTCACAAAACACATTCCTTAAATTGTAGCCATTTGTTGAGTGTTATTTTTTTTGGTGTCTAATCCGCATATATATCACCATTGCCCTTGATTTTCTTGACTGTATATCTCTTAAATGTTAACATATACACGTGTGATTTAGTTTACGAAGATTTTTCAATGCCGAGAACCTCGATCAGAGAGGAAAAAAGGCGTATGGTTCACAATGGTGTAAAATTAAAATGAGATATACCAGGCTAGGATTCGAGTTACAGGAACAAGGGCCAAACCAACCACCCAGGAATGGAATCGTCGAGCGAAAACACTTGACAAACTCCTAGAAGCAGCTTTTCTTGCCACCAGACCTTACTCCATCAATTAGGAATCTGATGCCGTCAATAAACACATTCCTTAAATTGTAGCCATTTGTTGAGTGTTTTTTTTGTGTCTAATCCGCATATATATCACCATTGCCCTTGATTTTCTTGACTGTATATCTTTTAAGTGTCAACATATACACGTATGATTTAGTTTACGAAGATTTTTCAATGCCGAGAACCTCGATCAGAGAGTAAAAAAGGCGTAAGGTTCACAATGGTGTAAAATTAAAATGAGATATACCGGGCTAGAATTCTAGTTACAGGAACAAGGGCCAAACCAACCACCCAGGAATGGAATCGGCTAGCGAAAACACTTGACAACCTCCTAGAAGCAGCTTTTCTTGCCACCAGACCTTTCTCCATCAATTAGGAATCTGATGCCGTCATTAACCGCATTCCTTAAATTGTAGCCATTTTTTGGGTGTTTTTTTTTGGTGTCTAATCCGCATATATATCACCATAGCCCTTGATTTCCTTGACTGTATATCTCTTAAATGTCAACATATACACGTGTGATTTAGTTTACGAAGATTTTTCAATGTCGAGAACCTCAATCAGAGAGTAAAAAAGGCGTAAGGTTCACAATGGTGTAAAATTACAATGAGATATACCTGGCTAGGATTCGAGTTACAGGAACAAGGGCCAAACCAACCACCCAGGAATGGAATCATCGAGTGAAAACACTTGACAACCTCCTAGAAGCAGCTTTTCTTGCCACCAGACCTTTCTCCATCAATTAGGAATCTGATGCCGTCATTAAACGCATTCCTTAAACTGTAGCCATTTGTTGAGTGTTTTTTTTTGGTGTCTAATCCGCCTATATATATCACCGTTGCCCTTGATTTCCTTGACTGTATATATCTCTTAAATGTCAACATATACACGTGTGATTTAGTTTACGAAGATTTTTCAATGCCGAGAACCTGGATCAAAGAGTAAAAAAGGCGTAAGGTTCACAATGGTGTAAAATTAAAATGAGATATACCGGGCTAGGATTCGAGTTACAGGAACAAAGGCCAAACCAACCACCCAGGAATGGAATCGTCGAGCGAAAACACTTGACAACCTCCTAGAAGCAGCTTTTCTTGCCACCAGACCTTTCTTCATCAATTAGGAATCTAATGCCGTCATTAAACGCATTCCTTAAATTGTAGCCATTTGTTGAGTTTTTTTTTGTGTCTAATCCGCATATATATCACCATTGCCTTTGATTTTCTTGACTGTATATCTCTTAAATGTCAACATATACACGTGTGATTTAGTTTACGAAGATTTTTCAATGCCGAGAACCTGGACCAGAGAGTAAAAAAGGCGTAAGGTTCACAATGGTGTAAAATTAAAATGGGATATACCGGGCTTGGATTCGAGTTACAGGAACAAGGGCCAAACCAACCACCCAAGAATGGAATCGTCGAGCGAAAACACTTGACAACCTCCTAGAAGCATCTTTTCTTACCACCAGACATTTCTCCATCAATTAGGAATCTGATGCCGTCACTAAACACATTCCTTAAATTGTAGCCATTTGTTGAGTGTTTTTTTGGTGTCTAATCCGCATATATATCACCATTGCCCTTGATTTCCTTGAGTGTATATCTCTTAAATGTCAACATATACACGTGTGATTTAGTTTACGAAGATTTTTCAATGCCGAGAACCTGGATCAGGGAGTAAAAAAGGTGTAAGGTTCACAATGGTGTTGATTTAAAATGGGATATACCGGGCTAGGATTCGAGTTACAGGAACAAGGGCCAAACCAACCACCCAAGAATGGAATCGTCGAGCGAAAACACTTGATAACCTCCTAGAAACATCTTTTCTAGCCACCAGAGCTTTCTCCCTCAATTAGGAATCTGATGCCGTCACTAAACACATTCCTTAAATTGTAGCCATTTGTTGAGTGTTTTTTTTTTGGTGTTTAATACGCATATATATCACCATTGCCCTTGATTTTCTTGACTGTATATCTCTTAAATGTCAACATATACACGTGTGATTTAGTTTACGAAGATTTTTCAATGCCGAGAACCTCGATCAGAGAGTAAAAAAGGCGTAAGGTTCACAATGGTGTAAAATTAAAATGGGATATACCGGGCTAGGATTCGAGTTACAGGAACAAGGGCCAAACCAACCACCCAGGAATGGAATCGTCGAGCGAAAACACTTGACAACCTCCTAGAAGCAGCTTTTCTTGCCACCGACCTTTCTCCATCAATTAGGAATCAGATGCCGTCACTAAACACATTCCTTAAATTGTAGCCATTTGTTGAGTGTTTTTTTTTTTTTTGTTGTCTAATCCGCATATATATCACCATTGACCTTGATTTTCTTGACTGTATATCTCTTAAGTGTCAACATATACACGTGTCATTTAGTTTACGAAGATTTTTCAATGCCGAGAACCTCGATCAGAGAGTAAAAAAGGCGTAAGGTTCACAATGGTGTAAAATTAAAATGGGATATACCGGGCTAGGATTCGAGTTACAGGAACAAGGGCCAAACCAACCACCCAAGAATGGAATCGTCGAGCGAAAACACTTGACAACCTCCTATAAGCAGCTTTTCTTGCCACCAGACCTTTCTCCTTCAATAAGGAATCTGACGCCGTCACTAAACACATTCCTTTAATTGTAGCCTTTTGTTGAGTGTTTTTTTTGTGTCTATTCCGCATATATATCACCATTGCCCTTGATTTTCTTGACTGTATATCTCTTAAATGTCAACGTATACACGTGTGATTTAGTTTACGAAGATTTTTCAATGCCGAGAACCTCGATCAGAGAGTAAAAAATGCGTAAGGTTCACAATGGTGTAAAATTAAAATGGGATATACTGGGCTAGGATTCGAGTTACAGGAACAAGGGCCAAACCAACCACCCAAGAATGGAATCGTCGAGCGAAAACACTTGATAACCTCCTAGAAACATCTTTTATAGCCACCAGAGCTTTCTCCATCAATTAGGAATCTGATGCCGTCACTAAACACATTCCTTAAATTGTAGCCATTTGTTGAGAGTTTTTTTTGGTGTCTAATCCGCATATATATCACCATTGCCCTTGATTTTCTTGGCTGTATATCTCTTAAATGTCAACATATACACGTGTGATTTAGTTTACGAAGATTTTTCAATGCCGAGAACCTCGATCAGAGAGTAAAAAAGGCGTAAGGTTCACATTGGTGTAAAATTAAAATGGGATATACCGGGCTAGGATTCGAGTTACAGGAACAAGGGCCAAACCAACCACCCAGGAATGGAATCGTCGAGCAAAAACACTTGACAACCTCCTAGAAGCAGCTTTTCTTGCCACCAGACCTTTCTCCATCAATTAGGAATCAGATGCCATCACTAAACACATTCCTTAAATTGTAGCCATTTGTTGAGTGTTTTTTTTGGTGTCTAATCCGCATATATATCACCATTGACCTTGATTTTCTTGACTGTATATCTCTTAAATGTCAACATATACACGTGTCATTCAGTTTATGAGGTTTTCAATGCCGAGAACCTCGATCAGAGAGTAAAAAAGGCGTAAGGTTCACAATGGTGTAAAATTAAAATGGGATATATCGGGCTAGGATTCGAGTTACAGGAACAAGGGCCAAACCAACCACCCAAGAATAGAATCGTCGAGCGAAAACACTTGACAACCTCCTAGAAGCATCTTCAATTAGGAATCTGATGTCGTCACTAAACACATTCCTTTAATTGTAGCCTTTTGTTGAGTGTTTTTTTGGTGTCTATTCCGCATATATATCACCATTGCCCTTGATTTTCTTGACTGTATATCTCTTAAGTGTCAACATATACACGTGTGATTTAGTTTACGAAGATTTTTCAATGCCGAGAACCTCGATCAGAGAGTAAAAAAGGTATAAGGTTCACAATGGTGTAGATTTAAAATGGGAAATACCGGGCTAGGATTGGAGTTACAGGAACAAGGGCCAAACCAACCACACAAGAATAGAATCGTCGAGCGAAAACACTTGACAACCTCCAAGAAGCAGCATTTCTTACCACCAGACATTTCTCCATCAATTAGGAATCTGATGCCGTCACTAAACACATTCCTTAAATTTTAGCCATTTGTTGCGTGTTTTTTTTGGTGTCTAATCCGCATATATATCACCATTGCCCTTGATTTCCTTGACTGTGTATCTCTTAAATGTCAACATATACACGTGTGATTTAGTTTACGAAGATTTTTCAATGCCGAGAACCTGGATCAGAGAGTAAAAAAGGTGTAAGGTTCACAATGGTGTAGATTTAAAATGGGATATACCGGGCTAGGATTCGAGTTACAGGAACAAGGGCCAAACCAACCACCCAAGAATATAATCGTCGAGCGAAAACACTTGACAACCTCCTAGAAGCATTTTTTCTTGCCACCAGAGCTTTCTCCATCAATAGGAATCTGATGTCGTCACTAAACACATTCCTTAAATTGTAACCATTTGTTGAGTGTTTTTTTTTGTGTCTAATCCGCATATATATCACCATTGCACTTGATTTTCTTGACTGTATATCTCTTAAATGTTAACATATACACGTGTGATTTAGTTTACGAAGATTTTTCAATGCCGAGAACCTCGATCAGAGAGGAAAAAAGGCGTATGGTTCACAATGGTGTAAAATTAAAATGAGATATACCAGGCTAGGATTCGAGTTACAGGAACAAGGGCCAAACCAACCACCCAGGAATGGAATCGTCGAGCGAAAACACTTGACAAACTCCTAGAAGCAGCTTTTCTTGCCACCAGACCTTACTCCATCAATTAGGAATCTGATGCCGTCACTAAACACATTCCTTAAATTGTAGCCATTTTTTGGGTGTTTTTTTTTGTGTCTAATCCGCGTATATATCACCATTGCCCTTGATTTCCTTGACTGCATATCTCTTAAATGTCAACATATACACGTGTGATTTAGTTTACGAATATTTTTCAATGCCGAGAACCTGGATCAGAGAGTAAAAAAGGCGTAAGGTTCACAATGGTGTAAAATTAAAATAGGATATACCAGGCTAGGATTCGATTTACAGGAACAAGGGCCAAACCAACCACCCAAGAATGGAATCGTCGAGCGAAAACACTTGACAACCTCCTAGAAGCATCTTTTCTTGCCACCAGAGCTTTCTCCATCAATTAGGAATCTTATGCCGTCACAAAACACATTCCTTAAATTGTAGCCATTTGTTGAGTGTTATTTTTTTTGGTGTCTAATCCGCATATATATCACCATTGCCCTTGATTTTCTTGACTGTATATCTCTTAAATGTTAACATATACACGTGTGATTTAGTTTACGAAGATTTTTCAATGCCGAGAACCTCGATCAGAGAGGAAAAAAGGTGTATGGTTCACAATGGTGTAAAATTAAAATGAGATATACCAGGCTAGAATTCGAGTTACAGGAACAAGGGCCAAACCAACCACCCAGGAATGGAATCGTCGAGCGAAAACACTTGACAAACTCCTAGAAGCAGCTTTTCTTGCCACCAGACCTTACTCCATCAATTAGGAATCTGATGCCGTCAATAAACACATTCCTTAAATTGTAGCCATTTGTTGAGTGTTTTTTTTGTGTCTAATCCGCATATATATCACCATTGCCCTTGATTTTCTTGACTGTATATCTTTTAAGTGTCAACATATACACGTATGATTTAGTTTACGAAGATTTTTCAATGCCGAGAACCTCGATCAGAGAGTAAAAAAGGCGTAAGGTTCACAATGGTGTAAAATTAAAATGAGATATACCGGGCTAGAATTCTAGTTACAGGAACAAGGGCCAAACCAACCACCCAGGAATGGAATCGGCTAGCGAAAACACTTGACAACCTCCTAGAAGCAGCTTTTCTTGCCACCAGACCTTTCTCCATCAATTAGGAATCTGATGCCGTCATTAACCGCATTCCTTAAATTGTAGCCATTTTTTGGGTGTTTTTTTTGGTGTCTAATCCGCATATATATCACCATAGCCCTTGATTTCCTTGACTGTATATCTCTTAAATGTCAACATATACACGTGTGATTTAGTTTACGAAGATTTTTCAATGTCGAGAACCTCAATCAGAGAGTAAAAAAGGCGTAAGGTTCACAATGGTGTAAAATTACAATGAGATATACCTGGCTAGGATTCGAGTTACAGGAACAAGGGCCAAACCAACCACCCAGGAATGGAATCATCGAGTGAAAACACTTGACAACCTCCTAGAAGCAGCTTTTCTTGCCACCAGACCTTTCTCCATCAATTAGGAATCTGATGCCGTCATTAAACGCATTCCTTAAACTGTAGCCATTTGTTGAGTGTTTTTTTTTGGTGTCTAATCCGCCTATATATATCACCATTGCCCTTGATTTCCTTGACTGTATATATCTCTTAAATGTCAACATATACACGTGTGATTTAGTTTACGAAGATTTTTCAATGCCGAGAACCTGGATCAAAGAGTAAAAAAGGCGTAAGGTTCACAATGGTGTAAAATTAAAATGAGATATACCGGGCTAGGATTCGAGTTACAGGAACAAAGGCCAAACCAACCACCCAGGAATGGAATCGTCGAGCGAAAACACTTGACAACCTCCTAGAAGCAGCTTTTCTTGCCACCAGACCTTTCTTCATCAATTAGGAATCTAATGCCGTCATTAAACGCATTCCTTAAATTGTAGCCATTTGTTGAGTGTTTTTTTTGTGTCTAATCCGCATATATATCACCATTGCCTTTGATTTTCTTGACTGTATATCTCTTAAATGTCAACATATACACGTGTGATTTAGTTTACGAAGATTTTTCAATGCCGAGAACCTGGACCAGAGAGTAAAAAAGGCGTAAGGTTCACAATGGTGTAAAATTAAAATGGGATATTCCGGGCTAGGATTCGAGTTACAGGAACAAGGGCCAAACCAACCACCCAAGAATGGAATCGTCGAGCGAAAACACTTGACAACCTCCTAGAAGCATCTTTTCTTACCACCAGACATTTCTCCATCAATTAGGAATCTGATGCCGTCACTAAACACATTCCTTAAATTGTAGCCATTTGTTGAGTGTTTTTTTGGTGTCTAATCCGCATATATATCACCATTGCCCTTGATTTCCTTGAGTGTATATCTCTTAAATGTCAACATATACACGTGTGATTTAGTTTACGAAGATTTTTCAATGCCGAGAACCTGGATCAGGGAGTAAAAAAGGTGTAAGGTTCACAATGGTGTTGATTTAAAATGGGATATACCGGGCTAGGATTCGAGTTACAGGAACAAGGGCCAAACCAACCACCCAAGAATGGAATCGTCGAGCGAAAACACTTGATAACCTCCTAGAAACATCTTTTCTAGCCACCAGAGCTTTCTCCCTCAATTAGGAATCTGATGCCGTCACTAAACACATTCCTTAAATTGTAGCCATTTGTTGAGTGTTTTTTTTTTGGTGTTTAATACGCATATATATCACCATTGCCCTTGATTTTCTTGACTGTATATCTCTTAAATGTCAACATATACACGTGTGATTTAGTTTACGAAGATTTTTCAATGCCGAGAACCTCGATCAGAGAGTAAAAAAGGCGTAAGGTTCACAATGGTGTAAAATTAAAATGGGATATACCGGGCTAGGATTCGAGTTACAGGAACAAGGGCCAAACCAACCACCCAGGAATGGAATCGTCGAGCGAAAACACTTGACAACCTCCTAGAAGCAGCTTTTCTTGCCACCGACCTTTCTCCATCAATTAGGAATCAGATGCCGTCACTAAACACATTCCTTAAATTGTAGCCATTTGTTGAGTGTTTTTTTTTTTTTTGTTGTCTAATCCGCATATATATCACCATTGACCTTGATTTTCTTGACTGTATATCTCTTAAGTGTCAACATATACACGTGTCATTTAGTTTACGAAGATTTTTCAATGCCGAGAACATCGATCAGAGAGTAAAAAAGGCGTAAGGTTCACAATGGTGTAAAATTAAAATGGGATATACCGGGCTAGGATTCGAGTTACAGGAACAAGGGCCAAACCAACCACCCAAGAATGGAATCGTCGAGCGAAAACACTTGACAACCTCCTAGAAGCAGCTTTTCTTGCCACCAGACCTTTCTCCTTCAATAAGGAATCTGACGCCGTCACTAAACACATTCCTTTAATTGTAGCCTTTTGTTGAGTGTTTTTTTTGTGTCTATTCCGCATATATATCACCATTGCCCTTGATTTTCTTGACTGTATATCTCTTAAATGTCAACGTATACACGTGTGATTTAGTTTACGAAGATTTTTCAATGCCGAGAACCTCGATCAGAGAGTAAAAAATGCGTAAGGTTCACAATGGTGTAAAATTAAAATGGGATATACTGGGCTAGGATTCGAGTTACAGGAACAAGGGCCAAACCAACCACCCAAGAATGGAATCGTCGAGCGAAAACACTTGATAACCTCCTAGAAACATCTTTTATAGCCACCAGAGCTTTCTCCATCAATTAGGAATCTGATGCCGTCACTAAACACATTCCTTAAATTGTAGCCATTTGTTGAGAGTTTTTTTTGGTGTCTAATCCGCATATATATCACCATTGCCCTTGATTTTCTTGGCTGTATATCTCTTAAATGTCAACATATACACGTGTGATTTAGTTTACGAAGATTTTTCAATGCCGAGAACCTCGATCAGAGAGTAAAAAAGGCGTAAGGTTCACATTGGTGTAAAATTAAAATGGGATATACCGGGCTAGGATTCGAGTTACAGGAACAAGGGCCAAACCAACCACCCAGGAATGGAATCGTCGAGCAAAAACACTTGACAACCTCCTAGAAGCAGCTTTTCTTGCCACCAGACCTTTCTCCATCAATTAGGAATCAGATGCCATCACTAAACACATTCCTTAAATTGTAGCCATTTGTTGAGTGTTTTTTTTGGTGTCTAATCCGCATATATATCACCATTGACCTTGATTTTCTTGACTGTATATCTCTTAAATGTCAACATATACACGTGTCATTCAGTTTATGAGGTTTTCAATGCCGAGAACCTCGATCAGAGAGTAAAAAAGGCGTAAGGTTCACAATGGTGTAAAATTAAAATGGGATATATCGGGCTAGGATTCGAGTTACAGGAACAAGGGCCAAACCAACCACCCAAGAATAGAATCGTCGAGCGAAAACACTTGACAACCTCCTAGAAGCATCTTCAATTAGGAATCTGATGTCGTCACTAAACACATTCCTTTAATTGTAGCCTTTTGTTGAGTGTTTTTTTGGTGTCTATTCCGCATATATATCACCATTGCCCTTGATTTTCTTGACTGTATATCTCTTAAGTGTCAACATATACACGTGTGATTTAGTTTACGAAGATTTTTCAATGCCGAGAACCTCGATCAGAGAGTAAAAAAGGTATAAGGTTCACAATGGTGTAGATTTAAAATGGGAAATACCGGGCTAGGATTGGAGTTACAGGAACAAGGGCCAAACCAACCACACAAGAATAGAATCGTCGAGCGAAAACACTTGACAACCTCCAAGAAGCAGCATTTCTTACCACCAGACATTTCTCCATCAATTAGGAATCTGATGCCGTCACTAAACACATTCCTTAAATTTTAGCCATTTGTTGCGTGTTTTTTTTGGTGTCTAATCCGCATATATATCACCATTGCCCTTGATTTCCTTGACTGTGTATCTCTTAAATGTCAACATATACACGTGTGATTTAGTTTACGAAGATTTTTCAATGCCGAGAACCTGGATCAGAGAGTAAAAAAGGTGTAAGGTTCACAATGGTGTAGATCTAAAATGGGATATACCGGGCTAGGATTCGAGTTACAGGAACAAGGGCCAAACCAACCACCCAAGAATATAATCGTCGAGCGAAAACACTTGACAACCTCCTAGAAGCATTTTTTCTTGCCACCAGAGCTTTCTCCATCAATAGGAATCTGATGTCGTCACTAAACACATTCCTTAAATTGTAACCATTTGTTGAGTGTTTTTTTTTTGTGTCTAATCCGCATATATATCACCATTGCACTTGATTTTCTTGACTGTATATCTCTTAAATGTCAACATATACACGTGTGATTTAGTTTACGAAGATTTTTCAGTGTCGAGAACCTCGATTAGAGAGTAAAAAAGGCGTAAGGTTCACAATGGTGTAAAATTAAAATGGGATATACCGGGCTAGGATTCGAGTTACAGGAACAAGGGCCAAACCAACCACCCAGGAACGGAATCGCCGAGCGAAAACACCTGACAACCTCCTAGAAGCAGCTTTTCTTGCCACCAGACCTTTCTTCATCAATTAGGAATCTGATGCCGTCACTAAACACATTCCTTTAATTGTAGCCATTTATTGAGTGTTTTTTTGGTGTCTATTCCGCATATATATCACCATTGCCTTTGATTTTCTTGACTGTATATCTCTTAAGTGTCAACATATACACGTGTGATTTAGTTTACGAAGATTTTTCAATGCCGAGAACCTCGATCAGAGAGTAAAAAAGGCCTAAGGTTCACAATGGTCTAAAATTAAAACGGGATATACCGGGCTACGATTCGAGTTACAGGAACAAGGGCCAAACCAACCACTCAAGAATGGAATCGTCGAGCAAAAACACTTGACAACCTCCTAGAAGCAGCTTTTCTTACCACCAGACATTTCTCTATCAATTAGGAATCTGATGCCGTCACTAAACACATTTCTTAAATTGTAGCCATTTGTTGAGTGTTTTTTTTTTGTGTCTATTCCACATATATATCACCATTGCCCTTGATTTTCTTGACTGTATATCTCTTAAGTGTCAACATATACACGTGTGATTTAGTTTACGAATATTTTTCAATGCCGAGAACCTCGATCAGAGAGTAAAAAAGGTGTAAGGTTCACAATGGTGTAAAATTAAAATGAGATATACCGGGCTAGGATTCGAGTTATAGGAACAAGGGCCAAACCAACCACCCAAGAATGGAATCGTCGAGCGAAAACACTTGACAACCTCCAAGAAGCAGCATTTCTTACCACCAGACATTTCTCCATCAATTAGGAATCTGATGCCGTCACTAAACACATTCCTTAAATTGTAGCCATTTGTTGAGTGTTTTTTTTTTTGGTGTCTAATCCGCATAAATATCACCATTGCCCTTGATTACCATGACTGTATATCTATTAAATGTCAACATATACACGTGTGATTTTGTTTACGAAGATTTTTCAATATTGAGAACCTGGATCAGAGAGTAAAAAAGGTGTAAGGTTCACAATGGTGTAGATTTAAAATGGGATATACCGGTCTAGGATTCGAGTTACAGGAACAAGGGCCAAACCAACCACCCAAGAATAGAATCGTCGAGCGAAAACACTTGACAACCTCTTAGAAGCATCTTTTCTTGCCACCAGAGCTTTCTCCATCAATTAGGAATCTGATGCCGTCAATTAACACATTCCTTAAATTGTAGCCATTTGTTGAGTGTTTTTTTTGTGTCTAATCCGCGTATATATCACCATTGCCCTTAATTTTCTTGACTGTATATCTCTTAAATGTCAACATATACACGTGTGATTTAGTTTACGAAGATTTTTCAATGCCGAGAACCTCGATCAGAGAGTAAAAAAGGCGTAAGGTTCACAATGGTGTAAAATTAAAATGGGATATACCGGGCTAGGATTCGAGTTACAGGAACAAGGGCCAAACCAACCACCCAGGAATGGAATCGCCAAGCGAAAACACTTGACAACCTCCTAGAAGCAGCTTTTCTTGCCACCAGACCTTTCTCCATCAATTAGGAATCTGATGTCGTCACTAAACACATTCCTTTAATTGTAGCCATTTGTTGAGTGTTTTTTTGGTGTCTATTCCGCATATATTACACCATTGCCCTTGATTTTCTTGACTGTATATCTATTAAGTGTCAACATATACACGTGTGATTTAGTTTACGGAGATTTTTCAATGCCGAGAACCTCGATCAGAGAGTAAAAAAGGCCTAAGGTTCACAATGGTGTAAAATTAAAACGGGATATACCGGGCTACGATTCGAGTTACAGGAACAAGGGCCAAACCAACCACCCAAGAATGGAATCGTCGATCGAAAACACTTGACAACCTCCTAGAAGCAGCTTTTCTTACCACCAGACATTTCTCCATCAATTAGGAATCTGATGCCGTCACTAAACACATTCCTTAAATTGTAGCCATTTGTTGAGTGTTTTTTTTGGTGTCTAATCCGCATATATATCACCATTGCCCTTGATTTTCTTGACTGTATATCTCTTAAATGTCAACATATACACGTGTGATTTAGGTTACGAATATTTTTCAATGCCGAGAACCTCGATCAGAGAGTAAAAAAGGCGTAAGGTTCACAATGGTGTAAAATTAAAATGAGATATACCGGGCTAGGATTCGAGTTACAGGAACAAGGGCCAAACCAACCACCCAGGAATGGAATCGTCGAGCGAAAACACTTGACAACCTCCTAGAAGCAGCTTTTCTTGCCACCAGACATTTCTCCATCAATTAGGAATCAGATGCCGTCACTAAACACATTCCTTAAATTGTAGCCATTTGTTGAGTGTTTTTTTTTGTTGTCTAATCCGCATATATATCACCATTGACCTTGATTTTCTTGACTGTATATCTCTTAAGTGTCAACATATACACGTGTAATTTAGTTTACGGAGATTTTTCAATGCCGCGAACCTCGATCAGAGAGTAAAAAAGGTGTAAGGTTCACAATGGTGTAAAATTAAAATGGGATATACCGGGATAGGATTCGAGTTACTGGAACAAGGGCCAAACCAACCACCCAAGAATGGAATCGTCGAGCAAAAACACTTGACAACCTCCTAGAAGCAGTTT
This sequence comes from Helianthus tuberosus, assembly GCA_030545235.1. Classification (NCBI taxonomy): domain Eukaryota; kingdom Viridiplantae; phylum Streptophyta; class Magnoliopsida; order Asterales; family Asteraceae; genus Helianthus; species Helianthus tuberosus. Next base: position 157,402,168 of record CM060420.1, read on the forward strand.
TTCTTGTCACCAGACCTTTCTCCATCAATTAGGAATCTGATGCCATCAATAAACACATTCCTTAAATTGTAGCCATTTGTTGAGTGTTTTTTTTTTGTGTCTAATCTGCATATATATCACCATTGCCCTTTATTTTCTTGACTGTATATCTCTTAAATGTCAACATATACACGTGTGATATAGTTTAAGAAGATTTTTCAATGCCGAGAACCTCAATCAGAGAGTAAAAAAGGCGTAAGGTTCACAATGGTGTAAAATTAAAATGTGATATACCGGGCTAGGATTCGAGTTACATGAACAACGGCCAAACCAACCACCCAAGAATGGAATCGTCGAGCGAAAACACTTGACAACCTCCTAGAAGCAACTTTTCTTGCCACCGGACCTTTCTCCATCAATTAGGAATATGATGCCGTCACTAAACACATTCCTTAAATTGTAGCCATTTGTTGAGTGTTTTTTTGGTGTCTAATCCGCATATATATCACCATTGCCCTTGATTTTCTTGATTGTATATCTCTTAAATGTCAACATATATACGTGTGATTTAGTTTACGAAGATTTTTCAATTCCGAGAACCTGAATCAGAGAGTAAAAAAGGTGTAAGGTTCACAATGGTGTAAATTTAAAATGGGATATACCGGGCTAGGATTCGAGTTACAGGAACAAGGGCCAAACCAACCACCCAAGAATGGAATCGTCGAGCGAAAACACTTGATAACCTCCTAGAAATAACTTTTCTAGCCACCAGAGCTTTCTCCATCAATTAGGAATCTGATGCCGTCACTAAACACATTCCTTAAATTGTAGCCATTTGTTGAGTTTTTTTTTTTGGTGTCTAATAGGCATATATATCACCATTGCCCTTGATTTTCTTGACTGTATATCTCTTAAATGTCAACATATACACGTGTGATTTAGTTTACGAAGATTTTTCAATGCCGAGAACCTCGATCAGAGAGTAAAAAAGGCCTAAGGTTCACAATGGTCTAAAATTAAAACGGGATATACCGGGCTACGATTCGAGTTACAGGAACAAGGGCCAAACCAACCACTCAAGAATGGAATCGTCGAGCAAAAACACTTGACAACCTCCTAGAAGCAGCTTTTCTTACCACCAGACATTTCTCTATCAATTAGGAATCTGATGCCGTCACTAAACACATTTCTTAAATTGTAGCCATTTGTTGAGTGTTTTTTTTTTTTGTGTCTATTCCACATATATATCACCATTGCCCTTGATTTTCTTGACTGTATATCTCTTAAGTGTCAACATATACACGTGTGATTTAGTTTACGAATATTTTTCAATGCCGAGAACCTCGATCAGAGAGTAAAAAAGGTGTAAGGTTCACAATGGTGTAAAATTAAAATGAGATATACCGGGCTAGGATTCGAGTTATAGGAACAAGGGCCAAACCAACCACCCAAGAATGGAATCGTCGAGCGAAAACACTTGACAACCTCCAAGAAGCAGCATTTCTTACCACCAGACATTTCTCCATCAATTAGGAATCTGATGCCGTCACTAAACACATTCCTTAAATTGTAGCCATTTGTTGAGTGTTTTTTTTTTTGGTGTCTAATCCGCATAAATATCACCATTGCCCTTGATTACCATGACTGTATATCTATTAAATGTCAACATATACACGTGTGATTTTGTTTACGAAGATTTTTCAATATTGAGAACCTGGATCAGAGAGTAAAAAAGGTGTAAGGTTCACAATGGTGTAGATTTAAAATGGGATATACCGGTCTAGGATTCGAGTTACAGGAACAAGGGCCAAACCAACCACCCAAGAATAGAATCGTCGAGCGAAAACACTTGACAACCTCTTAGAAGCATCTTTTCTTGCCACCAGAGCTTTCTCCATCAATTAGGAATCTGATGCCGTCAATTAACACATTCCTTAAATTGTAGCCATTTGTTGAGTGTTTTTTTTGTGTCTAATCCGCATATATATCACCATTGCCCTTAATTTTCTTGACTGTATATCTCTTAAATGTCAACATATACACGTGTGATTTAGTTTACGAAGATTTTTCAATGCCGAGAACCTCGATCAGAGAGTAAAAAAGGCGTAAGGTTCACAATGGTGTAAAATTAAAATGGGATATACCGGGCTAGGATTCGAGTTACAGGAACAAGGGCCAAACCAACCACCCAGGAATGGAATCGCCAAGCGAAAACACTTGACAACCTCCTAGAAGCAGCTTTTCTTGCCACCAGACCTTTCTCCATCAATTAGGAATCTGATGTCGTCACTAAACACATTCCTTTAATTGTAGCCATTTGTTGAGTGTTTTTTTGGTGTCTATTCCGCATATATTACACCATTGCCCTTGATTTTCTTGACTGTATATCTATTAAGTGTCAACATATACACGTGTGATTTAGTTTACGGAGATTTTTCAATGCCGAGAACCTCGATCAGAGAGTAAAAAAGGCCTAAGGTTCACAATGGTGTAAAATTAAAACGGGATATACCGGGCTACGATTCGAGTTACAGGAACAAGGGCCAAACCAACCACCCAAGAATGGAATCGTCGATCGAAAACACTTGACAACCTCCTAGAAGCAGCTTTTCTTACCACCAGACATTTCTCCATCAATTAGGAATCTGATGCCGTCACTAAACACATTCCTTAAATTGTAGCCATTTGTTGAGTGTTTTTTTTGGTGTCTAATCCGCATATATATCACCATTGCCCTTGATTTTCTTGACTGTATATCTCTTAAATGTCAACATATACACGTGTGATTTAGGTTACGAATATTTTTCAATGCCGAGAACCTCGATCAGAGAGTAAAAAAGGCGTAAGGTTCACAATGGTGTAAAATTAAAATGAGATATACCGGGCTAGGATTCGAGTTACAGGAACAAGGGCCAAACCAACCACCCAGGAATGGAATCGTCGAGCGAAAACACTTGACAACCTCCTAGAAGCAGCTTTTCTTGCCACCAGACATTTCTCCATCAATTAGGAATCAGATGCCGTCACTAAACACATTCCTTAAATTGTAGCCATTTGTTGAGTGTTTTTTTTTTGTTGTCTAATCCGCATATATATCACCATTGACCTTGATTTTCTTGACTGTATATCTCTTAAGTGTCAACATATACACGTGTAATTTAGTTTACGAAGATTTTTCAATGCCGCGAACCTCGATCAGAGAGTAAAAAAGGTGTAAGGTTCACAATGGTGTAAAATTAAAATGGGATATACCGGGATAGGATTCGAGTTACTGGAACAAGGGCCAAACCAACCACCCAAGAATGGAATCGTCGAGCAAAAACACTTGACAACCTCCTAGAAGCAGTTTTTCTTGTCACCAGACCTTTCTCCATCAATTAGGAATCTGATGCCATCAATAAACACATTCCTTAAATTGTAGCCATTTGTTGAGTGTTTTTTTTTTGTGTCTAATCTGCATATATATCACCATTGCCCTTTATTTTCTTGACTGTATATCTCTTAAATGTCAACATATACACGTGTGATATAGTTTAAGAAGATTTTTCAATGCCGAGAACCTCAATCAGAGAGTAAAAAAGGCGTAAGGTTCACAATGGTGTAAAATTAAAATGTGATATACCGGGCTAGGATTCGAGTTACATGAACAACGGCCAAACCAACCACCCAAGAATGGAATCGTCGAGCGAAAACACTTGACAACCTCCTAGAAGCAACTTTTCTTGCCACCGGACCTTTCTCCATCAATTAGGAATATGATGCCGTCACTAAACACATTCCTTAAATTGTAGCCATTTGTTGAGTGTTTTTTTGGTGTCTAATCCGCATATATATCACCATTGCCCTTGATTTTCTTGATTGTATATCTCTTAAATGTCAACATATATACGTGTGATTTAGTTTACGAAGATTTTTCAATTCCGAGAACCTGAATCAGAGAGTAAAAAAGGTGTAAGGTTCACAATGGTGTAAATTTAAAATGGGATATACCGGGCTAGGATTCGAGTTACAGGAACAAGGGCCAAACCAACCACCCAAGAATGGAATCGTCGAGCGAAAACACTTGATAACCTCCTAGAAATATCTTTTCTAGCCACCAGAGCTTTCTCCATCAATTAGGAATCTGATGCCGTCACTGAACACATTCCTTAAATTGTAGCCATTTGTTGAGTTTTTTTTTTTGGTGTCTAATAGGCATATATATCACCATTGCCCTTGATTTTCTTGACTGTATATCTCTTAAATGTCAACATATACACGTGTGATTTAGTTTACGAAGATTTTTCAATGCCGAGAACCTCGATCAGAGAGCAAAAAAGGCGTAAGGTTCACAATGGTGTAAAATTAAAATGGGATATACCGGGCTAGGATTCGAGTTACAGGAACAAGGGCCAAACCAACCACCCAAGAATGGAATCGTCGAGCGAAAACACTTGACAACCTCCAATAAGCAGCTTTTCTTACCACCAGACATTTATCCATCAATTAAGAATCTGATGCCGAAACTAAACACATTCCTTAAATTGTAGCCATTTGTTGAGTGTTTTTTTTTTGGTGTCTAATCCGTATATATATCACCATTGCCCTTGATTTTCTTGAGTGTATATCTCTTAAATGTCAACATATACACGTGTGATTTAGTTTACGAAGATTTTTCAATACCGAGAACCTGGATCAGGGAGTAAAAAAGGTGTAAGGTTCACAATGTTGTTGATTTAAAATGGGATATACCGGGCTAGGATTCGAGTTACAGGAACAAGGGCCAAACCAACCACCCAAGAATAGAATCGTCGAGCGAAAACACTTGATAACCTCCTAGAAACATCTTTTCTAGCCACCAGAGCTTTCTCCATCAATTAGGAATCTGATGCCGTCACTAAACACATTCCTTAAATTGTAGCCATTTGTTGAGTGTTTTTTTTTTGTTGTCTAATCCGCATATATATCACCATTGACCTTGATTTTCTTGACTGTGTATCTCTTAAGTGTCAACATATACACGTGTCATTTAGTTTACGAAGATTTTTCAATGCCGAGAACCTCGATCAGAGAGTAAAAAAGGCGTAAGGTTCACAATGGTGTAAAATTAAAATGGGATATACCGGGCTAGGATTCGAGTTACAGGAACAAGGGCCAAACCAACCACCCAAGAATGGAATCGTCGAGCGAAAACACTTGACAACCTCCTAGAAGCAGGTTTTCTTGCCACCAGACCTTTCTCCTTCAATAAGGAATCTGACGCCGTCACTAAACACATTCCTTTAATTGTAGCCTTTTGTTGAGTGTTTTTTTTTTGGTGTCTATTCCGCATATATATCACCATCGCCCTTGATTTTCTTGACTGTATATCTCTTAAATGTCAACGTATACACGTGTGATTTAGTTTTCTAAGATTTTTCAATGCCGAGAACCTCGATCAGAGAGTAAAAAAGGCGTAAGGTTCACAATGGTGTAAAATTAAAATGGGATATACCGGGCTAGGATTCGAGTTACAGGAACATGGGCCAAACCAACCACGCAAGAATGGAATCGTCGAGCGAAAACACTTGACAACCTCCAAGAAGCAGCTTTTCTTACCACCAGACATTTCTCCATCAATTAAGAATCTGATGCCGAAACTAAACACATTCCTTAAATTGTAGCCATTTGTTGAGTGTTTTTTTTTTGTGTCTAATCCGCATATATATCACCATTGCCCTTGATTTCCTTGAGTGTATATCTCTTAAATGTCAACATATACACGTGTGATTTAGTTTACGAAGATTTTTCAATACCGAGAACCTGGATCAGGGAGTAAAAAAGGTGTAAGGTTCACAATGGTGTTGATTTAAAATGGGATATACCGGGCGAGGATTCGAGTTACAGGAACAAGGGCCAAACCAACCACCCAAGAATGGAATCGTCGAGCGAAAACACTTGATAACCTCCTAGAAACATCTTTTCTAGCCACCAGAGCTTTCTCCATCAATTAGGAATCTGATGCCGTCACTAAACACATTCCTTAAATTGTAGCCATTTGTTGAGAGTTTTTTTTTTGGTGTCTAATCCGCATATATATCACCATTGCCCTTGATTTTCTTGACTGTATATCTCTTAAATGTCAACATATACACGTGTGATTTAGTTTACGAAGATTTTTCAATGCCGAGAACCTCGATCAGAGAGTAAAAAAGGCGTAAGGTTCACAATGGTGTAAAATTAAAATGGGATATACCGGGCTAGGATTCGAGTTACAGGAACAAGGGCCAAACCAACCACCCAGGAATGGAATCGTCGAGCGAAAACACTTGACAACCTCCTAGAAGCAGCTTTTCTTGCCACCAGACCTTTCTCCATCAATTAGGAATCAGATGCCGTCACTAAACACATTCCTTAAACTGTAGCCATTTGTTGAGTGTTTTTTTTGGTGTCTAATCCGCATATATATCACCATTGCCCTTGATTTTCTTGACTGTATATCTCTTAAGTGTCAACATATACACGTGTGATTTAGTTTACGAAGATTTTTTAATGCCGAGAACCTCGATCAGAGAGTAAAAAAGGCCTAAGGTTCACAATGGTCTAAAATTAAAACGAGATATACCGGGCTACGATTCGAGTTACAGGAACAAGGGCCAAACCAACCACTCAAGAATGGAATCGTCGAGCGAAAACACTTGACAACCTCCTAGAAGCAGCTTTTCTTACCACCAGACATTTCTCCATCAATAAGGAATCTGATGCCGTCACTAAACACATTCCTTAAATTGTAGCCATTTGTTGAGTGTTTTTTTTTGTGTCTATTCCGCATATATATCACCATTGCCCTTGATTTTCTTGACTGTATATCTCTTAAGTGTCAACATATACACGTGTGATTTAGTTTACGAATATTTTTCAATGCCGAGAACCTCGATCAGAGAGTAAAAAAGGTGTAAGGTTCACAATGGTGTAAAATTAAAATGAGATATACCGGGCTAGGATTCGAGTTATAGGAACAAGGGCCAAACCAACCACCCAAGAATGGAATCGTCGAGCGAAAACACTTGACAACCTCCAAGAAGCAGCATTTCATACCACCAGACATTTCTCCATCAATTAGGAATCTGATGCCGTCACTAAACACATTCCTTAAATTGTAGCCATTTGTTGACTGTTTTTTTTTTTGGTGTCTAATCCGCATATATATCACCATTGCCCTTGATTACCATGACTGTATATCTATTAAATGTCAACATATACACGTGTGATTTAGTTTACGAAGATTTTTCAATACCGAGAACCTGGATCAGAGAGTAAAAAAGGTGTAAGGTTCACAATGGTGTAGATTTAAAATGGGATATACCGGGCTAGGATTCGAGTTACTGGAACAAGGGCCAAACCAACCACCCAAGAATGGAATCGTCGAGCAAAAACACTTGACAACCTCCTAGAAGCAGTTTTTCTTGCCACCAGACCTTTCTCCATCAACTAGGAATCTGATGCCATCAATAAACACATTCCTTAAATTGTAGCCATTTGTTGAGTGTTTTTTTTTGTGTCTAATCTGCATATATATCACCATTGCCCTTTATTTTCTTGACTGTATATCTCTTAAATGTCAACATATACACGTGTGATTTAGTTTAAGAAGATTTTTCAATGCCGAGAACCTCGATCAGAGAGTAAAAAAGGCGTAAGGTTCACAATGGTGTAAAATTAAAATGTGATATACCGGGCTAGGATTCGAGTTACATGAAAAACGGCCAAACCAACCACCCAAGAATGGAATCGTCGAGCGAAAACACTTGACAACCTCCTAGAAGCAGCTTTTCTTGCCACCAGACCTTTCTCCATCAATTAGGAATATGATTCCGTCACTAAACACATTCCTTAAATTGTAGCAATTTGTTGAGTGTTTTTTTTTGGTGTCTAATCCGCATATATATCACCATTGCCCTTGATTTTCTTGACTGTATATCTCTTAAATGTCAACAGATACACGTGTGATTTAGTTTACGAAGATTTTTCAATGCCGAGAACCTGGATCAGAGAGTAAAAAAGGTGTAAGGTTCACAATGGTGTAAATTTAAAATGGGATATACCGGGCTAGGATTCGAGTTACAGGAACAAGGGCCAAACCAACCACCCAAGAATGGAATCGTCGAGCGAAAACACTTGATAACAAACTAGAAACATCTTTTCTAGCCACCAGAGCTTTCTCCATCAATTAGGAATCTGATGCCGTCACTAAACACATTCCTTAAATTGTAGCCATTTGTTGAGTGTTTTTTTTTGTGTCTAATACGCATATATATCACCATTGCCCTTGATTTTCTTGACTGTATATCTCTTAAATGTCAACATATACACGTGTGATTTAGTTTACGAAGATTTTTCAATGCCGAGAACCTCGATCAGAGAGTAAAAAAGGCGTAAGGTTCACAATGGTGTAAAATAAAAATGGGATATACCGGGCTAGGATTCGAGTTACAGGAACAAGGGCCAAACCAACCACCCAGGAATGGAATCGTCGAGCGAAAACACTTGACAACCTCCTAGAAGCAGCTTTTCTTGCCACCCGACCTTTCTCCATCAATTAGGAATCAGATGCCGTCACTAAACACATTCCTTAAATTGTATCCATTTGTTGAGTGTTTTTTTTTGTTGTCTAATCCGCATATATATCATCATTGACCTTGATTTTCTTGACCGTATATCTCTTAAGTGTCAACATATACACGTGTCATTTAGTTTACGAAGATTTTTCAATGCCGAGAACCTCGATCAGAGAGTAAAAAAGGCGTAAGGTTCACAATGGTGTAAAATTAAAATGGGATATACCGGGCTAGGATTCGAGTTACAGGAACAAGGGCCAAACCAACCACCCAAGAATGGAATCGTCGAGCGAAAACACTTGACAACCTCCTAGAAGCAGCTTTTCTTGCCACCAGACCTTTCTCCTTCAATAAGGAATCTGACGCCGTCACTAAACACATTCCTTTAATTGTAGCCTTTTGTTGAGTGTTTTTTTGGTGTCTATTCCGCATATATATCACCATTGCCCTTGATTTTCTTGACTGTATATCTCTTAAATGTCAACGTATACACGTGTGATTTAGTTTACGAAGATTTTTCAATGCCGAGAACCTCGATCAGAGAGTAAAAAAGGCGTAAGGTTCACAATGGTGTAAAATTAAAATGGGATATACCGGGCTAGGATTCGAGTTACAGGAACAAGGGCCAAACCAACCACCCAGGAATGGAATCGTCGAGCGAAAACACTTGACAACCTCCTAGAAGCAGCTTTTCTTGCCACCCGACCTTTCTCCATCAATTAGGAATCAGATGCCGTCACTAAACACATTCCTTAAATTGTAGCCATTTGTTGAGTGTTTTTTTTGTTGTCTAATCCGCATATATATCACCATTGACCTTGATTTTCTTGACTGTATATCTCTTAAGTGTCAACATATACACGTGTCATTTAGTTTACGAAGATTTTTCAATGCCGAGAACCTCGATCAGAGAGTAAAAAAGGCGTAAGGTTCACAATGGTGTAAAATTAAAATGGGATATACCGGGCTAGGATTCGAGTTACACGAACAAGGGCCAAACCAACCACCCAAGAATGGAATCGTCGAGCGAAAACACTTGACAACCTCCAAGAAGCAGCTTTTCTTACCACCAGAGATTTCTCCATCAATTAGGAATCTGATGCCGAAACTAAACACATTCCTTAAATTGTAGCCATTTGTTGAGTGTTTTTTTTTTGGTGTCTAATCCGCATATATATCACCATTACCCTTGATTTCCTTGAGTGTATATCTCTTAAATGTCAACATATACACGTGTGATTTAGTTTACGAAGATTTTTCAATACCGAGAACCTGGATCAGGGAGTAAAAAAGGTGTAAGGTTCACAATGGTGTTGATTTAAAATGGGATATACCGGGCTAGGATTCGAGTTACAGGAACAAGGGCCAAACCAACCACCCAAGAATGGAATCGTCGAGCGAAAACACTTGATAACCTCCTAGAAACACCTTTTCTAGCCACCAGAGCTTTCTCCATCAATTAGGAATCTGATACCGTCACTAAACACATTCCTTAAATTGTAGCCATTTGTTGAGAGTTTTTTTTTTGGTGTCTAATCCGCATATATATCACCATTGCCCTTGATTTTCTTGGCTGTATATCTCTTAAATGTCAACATATACACGTGTGATTTAGTTGACGAAGATTTTTCAAAGCCGAGAACCTCGATCAGAGAGTAAAAAAGGCGTAAGGTTCACAATGGTGTAAAATTAAAATAGGATATACCGGGCAAGGATTCGAGTTACAGGATCAAGGGCCAAACCAACCACCCAGGAATGGAATCGTCGAGCGAAAACACTTGACAACCTCCTAGAAGCAGCTTTTCTTGCCACCAGACCTTTCTCCATCAATTAGGAATCAGATGCCGTCACTAAACACATTCCTTAAATTGTAGCCATTTGTTGAGTGTTTTTTTTTGTGTCTAATCCGCATATATATCACCATTGACCTTGATTTTCTTGACTGTATATCTCTTAAATGTCAACATATATACGTGTAATTTAGTTTACGAAGATTTTTCAATGCCGAGAACCTCGATCAGAGAGTAAAAAAGGCGTAAGGTTCACAATGGTGTAAAATTAAAATGGGATATACCGGGCTAGGATTCTAGTTACAGGAACAAGGGCCAAACCAACCACCCAAGAATAGAATCGTCGAGCGAAAACACTTGACAACCTCCTAGAAGCATCTTCAATTAGGAATCTGATGTCGTCACTAAACACATTCCTTTAATTGTAGCCTTTTGTTGAGTGTTTTTTTGGTGTCTATTCCGCATATATATCACCATTGCCCTTGATTTTCTTGACTGTATATCTCTTAAGTGTCAACATATACACGTGTGATTTAGTTTACGAAGATTTTTCAATGCCGAGTACCTCGATCAGAGAGTAAAAAAGGTGTAAGGTTCACAATGGTGTAGATTTAAAATGGGAAATACCGGGCTAGGATTGGAGTTACAGGAACAAGGGCCAAACCAACCACCCAAGAATAGAATCGTCGAGCGAAAACACTTGACAACCTCCAAGAAGCAGCATTTCTTACCACCAGACATTTCTCCATCAATTAGGAATCTGATGACGTCACTAAACACATTCCTTTAATTGTAGCCATTTGTTGAGTGTTTTTTTTTGTGTCTACTCCGCATATATATCACCATTGCCCTTGATTTCCTTGACTGTGTATCTCTTAAATGTCAACATATACACGTGTGATTTAGTTTACGAAGATTTTTCAATGCCGAGAACCTCGATTAGAGAGTAAAAAAGGCGTAAGGTTCATAATGGTGTAAAATTAAAATGGGATATACCGGGCTAGGATTCGAGTTACAGGAACAAGGGCCAAACCAACCACCCAGGAACGGAATCGCCGAGCGAAAACACTTGACAACCTCCTAGAAGCAGCTTTTCTTGCCACCAGACCTTTCTTCATCAATTAGGAATCTGATGCCGTCACTAAACACATTCCTTTAATTGTAGCCATTTGTTGAGTGTTTTTTTGGTGTCTATTCCGCATATATATCACCATTGCCCTTGATTTTCTTGACTGTATATCTCTTAAGTGTCAACATATACACGTGTGATTTAGTTTACGAAGATTTTTCAATGCCGAGAACCTCGATCAGAGAGTAAAAAAGGCCTAAGGTTCACAATGGTGTAAAATTAAAACGGGATATACCGGGCTACGATTCGAGTTACAGGAACAAGGGCCAAACCAACCACCCAAGAATGGAATCGTCGATCGAAAACACTTGACAACCTCCTAGAAGCAGCTTTTCTTACCACCAGACATTTCTCCATCAATTAGGAATCTGATGCCGTCACTAAACACATTCCTTAAATTGTAGCCATTTGTTGAGTGTTTTTTTTTTGTGTCTATTCCACATATATATCACCATTGCCCTTGATTTTCTTGACTGTATATCTCTTAAGTGTCAACATATACACGTGTGATTTAGTTTACGAATATTTTTCAATGCCGAGAACTTCGATCAGAGAGTAAAAAAGGTGTAAGGTTCACAATGGTGTAAAATTAAAATGAGATATACCGGGCTAGGATTCAAGTTATAGGAACAAGGGCCAAACCAACCACCCAAGAATGGAATCGTCGAGCGAAAACACTTGACAACCTCCAAGAAGCAGCATTTCTTACCACCAGACATTTCTCCATCAATTAGGAATCTGATGCCGTCACTAAACACATTCCTTAAATTGTAGCCATTTGTTGAGTGTTTTTTTTTGGTGTCTAATCCGCATATATATCACCATTGCCCTTGATTACCATGACTGTATATCTATTAAATGTCAACATATACACGTGTGATTTAGTTTACGAAGATTTTTCAATACCGAGAACCTGGATCAGAGAGTAAAAAAGGTGTAAGGTTCACAATGGTGTAGATTTAAAATGGGATATACCGGGCTAGGATTCGAGTTACAGGAACAAGGGCCAAACCAACCACCCAAAAATAGAATCGTCGAGCGAAAACACTTGACAACCTCTTAGAAGCATCTTTTCTTGCCACCAGAGCTTTCTCCATCAATTAGGAATCTGATGCCGTCAATTAACACATTCCTTAAATTGTAGCCATTTGTTGAGTGTTTTTTTTTTGTGTCTAATCCACATATATATCACCATTGCCCTTAATTTTCTTGACTGTATATCTCTTAAATGTCAACATATACACGTGTGATTTAGTTTACGAAGATTTTTCAATGCCGAGAACCTCGATCAGAGAGTAAAAAAGCGTAAGGTTCACAATGGTGTAAAATTAAAATGGGATATACCGGGCTAGGATTCGAGTTACATGAACAAGGGCCAAACCAACCACCCAGGAATGGAATCGCCAAGCGAAAACACTTGACAACCTCCTAGAAGCAGCTTTTCTTGCCACCAGACCTTTCTCCATCAATTAGGAATCTGATGCCGTCACTAAACACATTCCTTTAATTGTAGCCATTTGTTGAGTGTTTTTTTGGTGTCTATTCCGCATATATAACACCATTGCCCTTGATTTTCTTGACTGTATATCTCTTAAGTGTCAACATATACACGTGTGATTTAGTTTACGAAGATTTTTCAATGCCGAGAACCTCGATCAGAGAGTAAAAAAGGCCTAAGGTTCACAATGGTGTAAAATTAAAACGGGATATACCTGGCTACGACTCGAGTTACAGGAACAAGGGCCAAACCAACCACCCAAGAATGGAATCGTCGATCGAAAACACTTGACAACCTCCTAGAAGCAGCTTTTCTTACCACCAGACATTTCTCCATCAATTAGGAATCTGATGCCGTCACTAAACACATTCCTTAAATTGTAGCCATTTGTTGAGTGTTTTTTTTGTGTCTAATCCGCATATATATCACCATTGCCCTTGATTTTCTTGACTGTATATCTCTTAAATGTCAACATATACACGTGTGATTTAGGTTACGAATATTTTTCAATGCCGAGAACCTCGATCAGAGAGTAAAAAAGGCGTAAGGTTCACAATGGTGTAAAATTAAAATGGGATATATCGGGCTAGGATTCGAGTTACAGGAACAAGGGCCAAACCAATCACCCAGGAATGGAATCGTCGAGCGAAAACACTTGGCAATCTCCTAGAAGCAGCTTTTCTTGCCACCAGACATTTCTCCATCAATTAGGAATCAGATGCCGTCACTAAACACATTCCTTAAATTGTAGCCATTTGTTGAGTGTTTTTTTTTGTTGTCTAATCCGCATATATATCACCATTGACCTTGATTTTCTTGACTGTATATCTCTTAAGTGTCAACATATACACGTGTAATTTAGTTTAAGAAGATTTTTCAATGCCGCGAACCTCGATCAGAGAGTAAAAAAGGTGTAAGGTTCACAATGGTGTAAAATTAAAATGGGATATAACGGGCTAGGATTCGAGTTACTGGAACAAGGGCCAAACCAACCACCCAAGAATGGAATCGTCGAGCAAAAACACTTGACAACCTCCTAGAAGCAGTTTTTCTTGCCACCAGACCTTTCTCCATCAATTAGGAATCTGATGCCATCAATAAACACATTCCTTAAATTGTAGCCATTTGTTGAGTGTTTTTTTTTTGTGTCTAATCTGCATATATATCACCATTGCCCTTTATTTTCTTGACTGTATATCTCTTAAATGTCAACATATACACGTGTGATTTAGTTTAAGAAGATTTTTCAATGCCGAGAACCTCGATCAGAGAGTAAAAAAGGCGTAAGGTTCACAATGGTGTAAAATTAAAATGTGATATACCGGGCTAGGATTCGAGTTACATGAACAAGGGCCAAACCAACCACCCAAGAATGGAATCGTCGAGCGAAAACACTTGACAACCTCCTAGAAGCAGCTTTTCTTGCCACCAGACCTTTCTCCATCAATTAGGAATATGATGCCGTCACTAAACACATTCCTTAAATTGTAGCCATTTGTTGAATTTTTTTTTTGGTGTCTAATCCGCATATATATCACCATTGCTCGTGATTTTCTTGACTGTATATCTCTTAAATGTCAACATATACACGTGTGATTTAGTTTACGAAGATTTTTCAATGCCGAGAACCTGGATCAGAGAGTAAAAAAGGTGTAAGGTTCACAATGGTGTAAATTTAAAATGGTATATACCGGGCTAGGATTCGAGTTACAGGAACAAGGGCCAAACCAACCACCCAAGAATGGAATCGTCGAGCGAAAACACTTGACAACCTACTAGAAGCATCTTTTCTTGGCACCAGAGCTTTCTCCATCAATTAGGAATCTGATGCTGTCACTAAACACATTCCTTAAATTGTAGCCATTTGTTGAGTGTTTTTTTTTGGTGTCTAATCCGCATATATATCATGATTGCCCTTGATTTTCTTGACTGTATATCTCTTAAATGTCAACATATACACGTGTGATTTATTTTACGAAGATTTTTCAATGCCAAGAACCTCGATTAGAGAGTAAAAAAGGCGTAAGGTTCACAATAATGTAAAATTAAAATGGGATATACCGGGCTAGTATTCGAGTTACAGGAACAAGGGCCAAACCAACCACTCAAGAATGGAATCGTCGAGCGAAAACACTTGACAACCTCCTCGAAGCATCTTTTCTTGCCACCAGACCTTTCTCCATCAATTAGGAATGTGATGCCGTCACTAAACACATTTCTTTAATTGTAGCCATTTGTTGAGTGTTTTTTTGGTGTCTATTCCGCATATATATCACCATTGCCCTTGATTTTCTTGACGGTATATCTCTTAAGTGTCAACATATACACGTGTGATTTAGTTTACGAAGATTTTTCAATGCCGAGAAACTCGATCAGAGAGTAAAAAAGTCCTAAGGTTCACAATGGTGTAAAATTAAAATGGGATATACCGGGCTACGATTCGAGTTACAGGAATAAGGGCCAAACCAACCACCCAAGAATGGAATCGTCGAGCGAAAACACTTGACAACCGCCTAGAAGCAGCCTTTCTTACCACCAGACATTTCTCCATCAATTAGGAATTTGATGCCGTCACTAAACACATTCCTTAAATTGTAGCCATTTGTTGAGTGTTTTTTTTTTGGTGTCTAATCCGCATATATATCACCATTGCCCTTAATTTTCTTGACTGTATATCTCTTAAATGTCAACATATACACGTGTGATTTAGTTTACGAATATTTTTCAATGCCGAGAACCTCGATCAGAGTGTAAAAAAGGCATAAGGTTCACAATGGTGTAAAATTAAAATGGGATATACCGGGCTAGGATTCGAGTTACAGGAACAAGGGCCAAACCAACCACCAAGGAATGGAATCATCGAGCGAAAACACTTGACAACCTCCTAGAAGCAACTTTTCTTGCCACCAGACCTTTCTCCATCAATTAGGAATCAGATGCCGTCACAAAACACATTCCTTAAATTGTAGCCATTTGTTGAGTGTTTTTTTTTTGTTGTCTAATCCGCATATATATCACCATTGCCCTTGATTTTCTTGACTGTATATCTCTTAAGTGTCAACATATACACGTGTGATTTAGTTTACGAAGATTTTTCAATGCCGAGAACCTCGATCAGAGAGTAAAAAAGTCCTATGGTTCACAATGGTGTAAAATTAAAATGGGATATACCGGGCTACGATTCGAGTTACAGGAACAAGGGCCAAACCAACCACCCAAGAATGCAATCGTCGAGCGAAAACACTTGACAACCTCCTAGAAGCAGCTTTTCTTACCACCAGACATTTCTCCATCAATTAGGAATTTGATGCCGTCACTAAACACATTCCTTAAATTGTAGCCATTTGTTGAATGTTTTTTTTTTTTGTGTCTAATCCGCATATATATCAACATTGCCCTTTATTTTCTTGACTGTATATCTCTTAAATGTCAACATATACACGTGTGATTTAGTTTACGAAGATTTTTCAATGCCGAGAACCTGGATCAGAGAGTAAAAAGGTGTAAGGTTCACAATGGTGTAAATTTAAAATGGGATATACCGGGCTAGGATTCGAGTTACAGGAACAAGGGCCAAACCAACCACCCAAGAATGGAATCGTCGAGCGAAAACACTTGACAACCTCCTAGAAGCATCTTTTCGTGGCACCAGAGCTTTCTCCATCAATTAGGAATCTGATGCCGTCACTAAACACATTCCTTAAATTGTAGCCATTTGTTGAGTGTTTTTTTTTTGGTGTCTAATCCGCATATATATCACCATTGCCCTTAATTTTCTTGACTGTATATCTCTTAAATGTCAACATATACACGTGTGATTTAGTTTACGAAGATTTTTCAATGCCGAGAACCTCGATCAGAGAGTAAAAAAGGCGTAAGGTTCACAATAATGTAAAATTAAAATGGGATATACCGGGCTAGTATTCGAGTTACAGGAACAAGGGCCAAACCAACCACTCAAGAATGGAATCGTCGAGCGAAAACACTTGACAACCTCCTCGAAGCAGCTTTTCTTACCACCAGACCTTTCCCCATCAATTAGGAATCTGAGGCCGTCACTAAACACATTCCTTAAATTGTAGCCATTTGTTGATTGTTTTTTTTTTTGTGTCTAATCCGCATATATATCACCATTGCCCTTGATTTTCTTGACTGTATATCTCTTAAATATCAACATATACACGTGTGATTTAGTTTATGAAGATTTTTCAATGCCGAGAACCTCGATCAGAGAGTAAAAAAGGCGTAAGATTGAAAATGGTGTAAAATTAAAATGGGATATACCGGTCTAGGATTCGAGTTACAGGAACAAGGGCCAAACCAACCACCCAGGAACGGAATCGTCGAGCGAAAACACTTGACAACCTCCTAGAAGTAGCTTTTCTTGCCACCAGACATTTCTCCATCAATTAGGAATCTGATGCCGTCACTAAACACATTCCTTTAATTGTAGCCATTTGTTGAGTGTTTTTTTGGTGTCTATTCCGCATATATATCACCATTGCCCTTGATTTTCTTGACGGTATATCTCTTAAGTGTCAACATATACACGTGTGATTTAGTTTACGAAGATTTTTCAATGCCGAGAACCTCGATCAGAGAGTAAAAAAGTCCTATGGTTCACAATGGTGTAAAATTAAAATGGGATATACCGGGCTACGATTCGAGTTACAGGAACAAGGGCCAAACCAACCACCCAAGAATGGAATCGTCGAGCGAAAACACTTGACAACCTCCTAGAAGCAGCTTTTCTTACCACCAGACATTTCTCCATCAATTAGGAATTTGATGCCGTCACTAAACACATTCCTTAAATTGTAGCCATTTGTTGAATGTTTTTTTTGGTGTCTAATCCGCATATATATCAACATTGCCCTTTATTTTCTTGACTGTATATCTCTTAAATCTCAACATATACACGAGTGATTTAGTTTACGAATATTTTTCAATGCCGAGAACCTCGATCAGAGAGTAAAAAAGGTGTAAGGTTCACAATGGTGTAAAATTAAAATGTGATATACCGGGCTGGGATTCGAGTTACAGGAACAACGGCCAAACCAACCACCCAAGAATGGAATCGTCGAGCGAAAACACTTTACAACCTCGTAGAAGCAGCTTTTCTTGCCACCAGACCTTTCTCCATCAATTAGGAATCTGATGCCGTCACTAAACACATTCCTTTAATTGTAGCCATTTGTTGAGTGTTTTTTTTGGTGTCTAATCCGCATGTATATCACCATTGCCCTTGATTTTCTTGACTGTATATCTCTTAATTATCAACATATACACGTGTGATTTAGTTTACGAAGATTTTTCAATGCCGAGAACCTCGATCAGAGAGTAAAAAAGGTGTAAGATTGAAAATGGTGTAAAATAAAAATGGGATATACCGGGCTAGGATTCGAGTTACAGGAACAAGGGCCAAACCAACCACCCAGGAACGGAATCGTCGAGCGAAAACACTTGACAACCTCCTAGAAATAGCTTTTCTTGCCACCAGACCATTCTCCATCAATTAGGAATCTGATGCCGTCACTAAACACATTCCTTTAATTGTAGCGATTTGTTGAGTGTTTTTTTGGTGTCTATTCCGCATATATATCACCATTGCCCTTGATTTTCTTGACGGTATATCTCTTAAGTGTCAACATATACACGTGTGATTTAGTTTACGAAGATTTTTCAATGCTGAGAACCTCGATCAGAGTGTAAAAAAGTCCTATGGTTCACAATGGTGTAAAATTAAAATGGGATATACCGGGCTACGATTCGAGTTACAGGAACAAGGGCCAAACCAACCACCCAAGAATGGAATCGTCGAGCGAAAACACTTGACAACCTCCTAGAAGCAGCTTTTCTTACCACCAGACCTTTCTCCATCAATTAGGAATCCGATGCCGTCACTAAACACATTCCTTAAATTGTAGCCATTTGTTGATTGTTTTTTTTTTTGTGTCTAATCCGCATACATGTCACCATTGCCCTTGATTTTCTTGACTGTATAACTCTTAAATGTCAACATATACACGTGTGATTTAGTTTACGAAGATTTTTCAATGCCGAGAACCTCGATCAGAAAGTAAAAAAGGCGTAAGGTTCACAATGGTGTAAAATTAAAATGGGATATACCAGGCTAGGATTCAAGTTACAGGAACAAGGGCCAAACCAACAACCCAAGAATGGAATT
The DNA here is from genome assembly GCA_030545235.1 of Helianthus tuberosus. NCBI lineage: Eukaryota > Viridiplantae > Streptophyta > Magnoliopsida > Asterales > Asteraceae > Helianthus > Helianthus tuberosus. The sequence continues at coordinate 157,421,327 of CM060420.1, forward strand.
GTCGAGCGAAAACACTTGACAACCTCCTAGAAGTAGCTTTTCTTACCACCAGACCATTCTCCATCAATTAGGAATCTGATGTCGTCACTAAACACATTCCTTAAATTGTAGCCATTTGTTGAGTGTTTTTTTTTGGTGTCTAATCCGCATATATATCACCATTGCCCTTGATTTTCTTGACTGTATATCTCTTAAATATCAGCATATACACGTTCGATTTAGTTTACGTAGATTTTTCAATGCCGAGAACCTCGATCAGAGAGTAAAAAAGGAGTAAGGTTCACAATGGTGTAAAATTAAAATGGGATATACCGTGCTAGGATTCGAGTTACAGGAACAAGGGCCAAACTAACCTCCTAGAAGCAGCTTTTCTTACCACCAGATCTTTCTCCATCAGTTAGGAATCTGATGCCGTCACTAAACACATTCCTTAAATTGTAGCAATTTGTTGAGTGTTTTTTTTGGGTGTCTAATCCGCATATATATCTCCATTGCCCTTGATTTTCTTGACTGTATATCTCTTAAATATCAACATATACACGTGTGATTTAGTTTACGGAGATTTTTCAATGCCGAGAACCTCGATCAGAGAGTAAAAAAGGCGTAAGGTTCACAATGGTGTAAAATTAAAATGGGATAAACCGGGCTAGTATTCGAGTTACAGGAACAAGGGCCAAACCAACAACCCAAGAATGGAATCGTCGAGCGAAAACACTTGACAACCTCCTAGAAGCGTCTTTTCTTATCACCAGACCTTTCTCCATCAATTAGGAATCTGATGCCGTCACTAAACACATTCCTTAAATTGTAGCCATTTGTTGAGTGTTTTTTTTTTTTTGGTGTCTAATCCGCATATATATCACCATTGCCCTTGATTTTCTTGACTGTATATCTCTTAAATATCAACATATACACTTATGATTTAGTTTACGAAGATTTTTCAATGCCGAGAACCTCGATCAGAAAGTAAAAAAGGCGTAAGGTTCACAATGGTGTAAAATTAAAATGGGATATACCGGTCTAGGATTCGAGTAACAGGAACAAGGACCAAACCAACCACCCAAGAATGAAATCGTCGAGCGAAAACACTTATCAACCTCCTAGAAGAAGCTTTTCTTACCACCAGACATTTCTCCATCAATTAGGAATCTGATGCCGTCACTAAACACATTCCTTAAATTGTAGCCATTTGTTGAGTGTTTTTTTTGGTGTCTAATCCGCATACATATCACCATTGCCCTTGATTTTCTTGACTTATATCTCTTAAATGTCAACATATACACGTTTGATTTAGTTTACGAAGATTTTTCAATGTCGAGAACCTCGATCAGAGAGTAAAAAAGGCGTAAGGTTCACAATGGTGTAAAATTAAAATGGGATATACCGGGCTAGGATTCGAGTTACAGGAACAAGGGCCAAACCAACCACCCAGGAAAGGAATCGTCGAGCAAAAACACTTGACAACCTCCTAGAAGCAGCTTTTCTTTCCACCAGACCTTTCTCCATCAATTAGGAATCTGATGCCGTCACTAAACACATTCCTTAAATTGTAGCCATTTGTTGAGAGTTTTTTTTTTTGGTGTCTAATCCGCATATATTTCACCATTGCCCTTGATTTTCTTGGCTGTATATCTCTTAAATGTCAACATATACACGTGTGATTTAGTTTACGAAGATTTTTCAATGCCGAGAACCTCGATCAGAGAGTAAAAAAGGCGTAAGGTTCACAATGGTGTAAAATTAAAATGGGATATACCGGGCTAGGATTCGAGTTACAGGAACAAGGGCCAAACCAACCACCCAGGAATGGAATCGTCGAGCGAAAACACTTGACAACCTCCTAGAAGCAGCTTTTCTTGCCACCAGACCTTTCTCCATCAATTAGGAATCAGATGCCGTCACTAAACACATTCCTTAAATTGTAGCCATTTGTTGAGTGTTTTTTTTGGTGTTTAATCCGCATATATATCACCATTGCCCTTGATTTTCTTGACTGTATATCTCTTAAGTGTCAACATATACACGTGTGATTTAGTTTACGAAGATTTTTCAATGCCGAGAACCTCGATCAGAGAGTAAAAAAGGCGTAAGGTTCACAATGGTGTAAAATTAAAATGGGATATAACGGGCTAGGATTCGAGTTACAGGAACAAGGGCCAAACCAACCACCCAGGAATGGAATCGTCGAGCGAAAACACTTATCAACCTCCTAGAAGAAGCTTTTCTTACCACCAGACATTTCTCCATCAATTAGGAATCTGATGCCGTCACTAAACACATTCCTTAAATTGTAGCCATTTGTTGAGTGTTTTTTTTTTGGTGTCTAATCCGCATATATATCACCATTGCCCTTGATTTTCTTGACTGTATATCTCTTAAATATCAACATATACACTTATGATTTAGTTTACGAAGATTTTTCAATGCCGAGAACCTCGATCAGAAAGTAAAAAAGGCGTAAGGTTCACAATGGTGTAAAATTAAAATGGGATATACCGGTCTAGGATTCGAGTAACAGGAACAAGGACCAAACCAACCACCCAAGAATGAAATCCTCGAGCGAAAACACTTATCAACCTCCTAGAAGAAGCTTTTCTTACCACCAGACATTTCTCCATCAATTAGGAATCTGATGCCGTCACTAAACACATTCCTTAAATTGTAGCCATTTGTTGAGTGTTTTTTTTGGTGTCTAATCCGCATACATATCACCATTGCCCTTGATTTTCTTGACTGTATATCTCTTAAATGTCAACATATACACCTGTGATTTAGTTTACGGAGATTTTTCAATGCCGAGAACCTCGATCAGAGAGTAAAAAAGGCGTAAGGTTCACAATGGTGTAAAATTAAAATGGGATAAACCGGGCTAGTATTCGAGTTACAGGAACAAGGGCCAAACCAACAACCCAAGAATGGAATCGTCGAGCGAAAACACTTGACAACCTCCTAGAAGCGTCTTTTCTTACCACCAGACCTTTCTCCATCAATTAGGAATCTGATGCCGTCACTAAACACATTCCTTAAATTGTAGCCATTTGTTGAGTGTTTTTTTTTTTTGGTGTCTAATCCGCATATATATCACCATTGCCCTTGATTTTCTTGACTGTATATCTCTTAAATATCAACATATACACTTATGATTTAGTTTACGAAGATTTTTCAATGCCCAGAACCTCGATCAGAAAGTAAAAAAGGCGTAAGGTTCACAATGGTGTAAAATTAAAATGGGATATACCGGTCTAGGATTCGAGTAACAGGAACAAGGACCAAACCAACCACCCAAGAATGAAATCGTCGAGCGAAAACACTTATCAACCTCCTAGAAGAAGCTTTTCTTACCACCAGACATTTCTCCATCAATTAGGAATCTGATGCCGTCACTAAACACATTCCTTAAATTATAGCCATTTGTTGAGTGTTTTTTTTGGTGTCTAATCCGCATACATATCACCATTGCCCTTGATTTTCTTGACTGTATATCTCTTAAATGTCAACATATACACGTGTGATTTAGTTTACGAAGATTTTTCAATGCCGAGAACCTCGATCAGAGAGTAAAAAAGGCGTAAGGTTCACAATGGTGTAAAATTAAAATGGGATATACCGGGCTAGGATTCGAGTTACAGGAACAAGGGCCAAACCAACCACCCAGGAATGGAATCGTCGAGCAAAAACACTTGACAACCTCCTAGAAGCAGCTTTTCTTTCCACCAGACCTTTCTCCATCAATTAGGAATCTGATGCCGTCACTAAACACATTCCTTAAATTGTAGCCATTTGTTGAGAGTTTTTTTTTTGGTGTCTAATCCGCATATATATCACCATTGCCCTTGATTTTCTTGGTTGTATATCTCTTAAATGTCAACATATACACGTGTGATTTAGTTTACGAAGATTTTTCAATGCCGAGAACCTCGATCAGAGAGTAAAAAAGGCGTAAGGTTCACAATGGTGTAAAATTAAAATGGGATATACCGGGCTAGGATTCGAGTTACAGGAACAAGGGCCAAACCAACCACCCAGGAATGGAATCGTCGAGCGAAAACACTTGACAACCTCCTAGAAGCAGCTTTTCTTGCCACCAGACCTTTCTCCATCAATTAGGAATCAGATGCCGTCACTAAACACATTCCTTAAATTGTAGCCATTTGTTGAGTGTTTTTTTTGGTGTCTAATCCGCATATATATCACCATTGCCCTTGATTTTCTTGACTGTAAATCTCTTAAGTGTCAACATATACACGTGTGATTTAGTTTACGAAGATTTTTCAATGCCGAGAACCTCGATCAGAGAGTAAAAAAGGCGTAAGGTTCACAATGGTGTAAAATTAAAATGGGATATAACGGGCTAGGATTCGAGTTACAGGAACAAGGGCCAAATCAACCACCCAAGAATGGAATCGTCGAGCGTAAACACTTGACAACCTTCTAGAAGCAGCTTTTCTTACCACCAGACCTTTCTCCATCAATTAGGAATCTGATGCCGTCACTAAACACATTCCTTAAATTGTAGACATTTGTTGAGTGTTTTTTTTTTGTGTCTAATCCGCATATATATCACCATTGCCCTTGATTTTCTTGACTGTATATCTCTTAAATATCAACATATACACGTGTGATTTAGTTTACGAAGATTTTTCAATGCCGAGAACCTCGATCAGAAAGTGAAGAACGCGTAAGGTTCACAAAGGTGTAAAATTAAAATGGGATATACCGGGCTAGGATTCGAGTTACAGGAACAAGGTCCAAACCAACCACCCAAGAATGAAATCGTCGAGCGAAAACACTTGACAACCTCCTAGAAGAAGCTTTTCTTACCACCAGACCTTTCTCCGTCAATTAGGAATCTGATGCCGTCACTAAACACATTCCTTAAATTGTAGACATTTGTTGAGTGTTTTTTTTTTGTGTCTAATCCGCATATATATCACCGTTGCCCTTGATTTTCTTGACTGTATATCTCTTAAATATCAACATATACACGTGTGATTTAGTTTACGAAGATTTTTCAATGCCGAGAACCTCGATCAGAAAGTGAAGAACGCGTAAGGTTCACAAAGGTGTAAAATTAAAATGGGATATAACGGGCTAGGATTCGAGTTACAGGAACAAGGTCCAAACCAACCACCCAAGAATGAAATCGTCGAGCGAAAACACTTGACAACCTCCTAGAAGAAGCTTTTCTTACCACCAGACCTTTCTCCATCAATTAGTAATCTGATGCCGTCACAAAACACATTCCTGAAATTGTAGACTTTTGTTGAGTATTTTTTTTTTGGTGTCTAATCCGCATATATATCACCATTGCCCTTGATTTTCTTGACTGTATATCTCTTAAATATCAACATATACACGTGTGATTTAGTTTACGAAGATTTTTCAATGCCGAGAACCTCGATCAGAGAGTAAAAAAGGCGTAAGGTTCACAATGGTGTAAAATTAAAATGGGATATAATGGGCTAGGATTCGAGTTACAGGAACAAGGGCCAAACCAACCACCCAAGAATGGAATCGTTGAGCGTAAACACTTGACAACCTTCTAGAAGCAGCTTTTCTTACCACCAGACCTTTCTCCATCAATTAGGAATCTGATGCCGTCACTAAACACATTCCTTAAATTGTAGACATTTGTTGAGTGTTTTTTTTGGTGTCTAATCCGCATATATATCACGATTGCCCTTGATTTTCTTGACTGTATATCTCTTAAATATCAACATATACACGTGTGATTTAGTTTACGAAGATTTTTCAATGCCGAGAACCTCGATCAGAAAGTAAAGAACGCGTAAGGTTCACAAAGGTGTAAAATTAAAATGGGATATACCGGGCTAGGATTCGAGTTACAGAAACAAGGTCCAAACCAACCACCCAAGAATGAAATCGTCAAGCGAAAACACTTGACAACCTCCTAGAAGAAGCTTTTCTTACCACCAGACCTTTCTCCGTCAATTAGGAATCCGATGCCGTCACTAAACACATTCCTTAAATTGTAGCCATTTGTTGAGTGTTTTTTTTGGTGTCTAATCCGCATACATATCACCATTGCCCTTTATTTTCTTGACTGTATTTCTCTTAAATGTCAACATATACACGTGTGATTTAGTTTACGAAGATTTTTTAATGCCGAGAACCTCGATCAGAGAGAAAAAAAGGCGTAAGGTTCACAATGGTGTAAAATTAAAATGGGATATAACGGGCTAGGATTCGAGTTACAGGAACAAGGGCCAAACCAACCACCCAAGAATGGAATCATCGAGCGAAAACACTTGACAACCTTCTAGAAACAGCTTTTCTTACCACCAGACCTTTCTCCATCAATTGGGAATCTGATGCCGTCACAAAACACATTCCTTAAATTGTAGACATTTGTTGAGTGTTTTTTTTGGTGTCTAATCCGCATATATATCACCATTGCCCTTGATTTTCTTGACTGTATATCTCTTAAATATCAACATATACACGTGTGATTTAGTTTATGAAGATTTTTCAATGCCGAGAACCTCGATCAGAGAGTAAAAAAGGCGTAAGGTTAACAATGGTGTAAAATTCAAATGGGATATAACGAGCTAGGATTCGAGTTACCGGAACAAGGGCCAAACCAACCACCCAAGAATGGAATCGTCGATCGAAAACACTTGACAACCTCCTAGAAGCAGCTTTTCTTACCACCAGACCTTTCTCCATCAATTAGGAATCTGATGCGGTCACTAGACACATTCCTTAAATTGTAGCCATTTGTTGAGTGTTTTTTTTGGTGTCTAATCCGCATACATATCACCATTGCCCTTGATTTTCTAGACTGTATATCTCTTAAATGTCAACATATACACGTTTGATTTAGTTTACGAAGATTTTTCAATGCCGAGAACCTCGATCAGAGAGTAAAAAAGGCGTAAGGTTTACAATGGTGTAAAATTAAAATGGGATATACCGGGCTAGGATTCGAGTTACAGGAACAAGGGCCAAACCAACCACCTAAGAATAGAATCGACGAGCGAAAACAGTTGACAACCTCCTAGAAGCAGCTTTTCTTTCCACCAGACCTTTCTCCATCAATTAGGAATCTGATGCCGTCACTAAACACATTCCTTAAATCGTAGCCATTTGTTTTGAGTGTTTTTTTTTGTGTCTAATCCGCATATATAATACCATTGCCCTTGATTTTCTTGACTGTATATCTCTTAAATATCAACATATACACGTGTGATTTAGTTTACGAAGATTTTTCAATGCCGAGAACCTCGATCAGAGAGTAAAAAAGGCGTAAGGTTCACAATGGTGTTAGATTAAAATGGGATATACCGGGCTAGGATTCGAGTTACAGGAACAAGGGCCAAACCAACCACCCAAGAATGGAATTGTCGAGCGAAAACACTTGACAACCTCCTAGAAGCAGCTTTTCTTACCACCAGACCTTTCTCCATCAATTAGGAATCTGATGCCGTCACTAAACACATTCCTTAAATTGTAGCCATTTGTTGAGTGTTTTTTTTTGGTGTCTAATCCGCATATATATCACCATTGCCCTTGATTTTCTTGACTGTATATCTCTTAAATATCAACATATACACGTCTGATTTTGTTTACGAAGATTTTTCAATGCCGAGAACCTCGATCAGAGAGTAAAAAAGGCGTAAGGTTCACAATGGTGTAAAATTAAAATGGGATATACCGGGCTAGGATTCTAGTTACCGGAACAAGGGCCAAACCAACCTCCCAAGAATGGAATCGTCGAGCGAAAACACTTGACAACCTCTTAGAAGCAGCTTTTCTTACCAACAGACCTTTCTCCATCAATTAGGAATATGATGCCGTCACTAAACACATTCCTTAAATTGTAGCCATTTGTTGAGTGTTTTTTTTTGGTGTCTAATCCGCATACATATCACCATTGCCCTTGATTTTCTAGACTGTATATCTCTTAAATGTCAACAGATACACGTTTGATTTAGTTTACGAAGATTTTTCAATGCCGAGAACCTCGATCAGAGAGTAAAAAAGGCGTAAGGTTCACAACGGTGTAAAATTAAAATAGGATATACCGGGCTAGGATTCAAGTTACAGGAACAAGGGCCAAACCAACCACCCAAGAATGGAATCGTCGAGCGAAAACACTTGACAACCTTCTAGAAGCATCTTTTCTTACCACCAGACTTTCTCCATCAATTAGGAATCTGATGCCGTCACTAAACACATTCCTTAAATTGTAGACATTTGTTGAGTGTTTTTTTTTTGTGTCTAATCCGCATATATATATCACCATTGCCCTTGATTTTCTTGACTGTATATCTCTTAAATATCAACATATACACGTGTGATTTAGTTTACGAAGATTTTTCAATGCCGAGAACCTCGATCAGAAAGTAAAAAAGGCGTAAGGCTCACAATGGTGTAAAATTAAAATGAGATATACCGGGCTAGGATTCGAGTTACAGGAACAAGGGCCAAACCAACCACCCTAGAATGAAATCGGCGAGCGAAAACACTTGACAACCTCCTAGAAGAAGCTTTTCTTACCACCAGACCTTTCTCCATCAATTAGGAATTTGATGCCGTCCAAAATTTGACGTGATTGTCGTAGGTACACGCAAATTTAATCCCAATAACAACTATAGATAGTGGTAAGAGGGTATCGAACTCAGGGAGTATGTGGAAAGTGTGTTGATTTTATAGCTTTGCACTTAAACTAAGATTAAACTAAAATTGCAGAAATTAAAATTCAAGAGTTGATTGTTTTGATTTTAAGAACTAATATTAACTAATTAAATTGCAAATCAAAGAGTGTTTTTGTAAACAGATTAGGAACAAGCGACCATCCTAGATTTCTGGTTTTAATCCACACTAATGTTTATGCTTAACTAGAAAGAACCACATAGACATGACTCGTGTTTGATTATCTGTTTGTGATGAAAGAGAACTAAGTACTCGGATTATAAAATGCGAGGTTGTTACTCGATGATCAATTGACAATTATCCAACCCTAATCCCTCCCATGATATCTCAATTGCCAACGGCACCAAGAACGTATGGTTTAGATTAACATCAAACAATAATCAACAATTTACAAACAAATATCCAAACACCATAATAACTCAAACACACATTCAAAGTTATTATTCTAGAAATTCAAGCACAAACATAGTGTTTCAAAAGCAAACCTTACATCTCGGATGATCACCAAAAGTTTAGCCACGCATGACTTGGTACATCATCATCACACAACGATTAATGTTCATACGAATCGAATACACAAACCGAATGTTAGGAATTGTTTAGAACCAAGCAAGAACAGCCAAAATCGCCCCTAGTGTCTCCAATAACCGACCAATCATGAGAATAATTGAAAATACACCATAAAACTGAGTTTAATGAGGCAGTTACAAAATTTCCGCAGACTCCACCGTAACTTACGGTTCCACTGTAAGTTACGGTGTCCTTCAAATGGTTACGGCAGTTGTTGTCTGAGTTACGGTGAGATTCAAGTGAAATTCAGGTCCACCGTAAATTACGGTGGGACCGTAATTTACGATAACCTCCTTTCTTTGTGCCTCACCAATGCTGCTGCCAATAATCTGCTCATTCACGTGTGCCTTGTATTCGTGTTAATCACAGCCGCCCCCAAAAGTGATTATGAGGTTGACTTTTGTGTCCTTCTTTCACGTGAATATCATTCTTTGTTTTCCTAGATGTACCGCCCAAATAACAAGTCCATTCGTGATGGCCCTTTGTCACGTGTCTGTTACTGCTCCCCAATAATGATGATGTTGAGATGATGTGTGCGGCTCCCCAAAGACCAAAACCCTTCACGTGCACCTCCCAATAACAGCCACCAACTATGCTAGTCCATCAAGTCGGCTCATGTTTGTTTTGTTATTCCAAAGTTTGCGGCCCACTATCCTTCCTTGCATGTGCTATACAAAAGCCCTAGTGAGATGTAATGTTATTTGTTTTGTTGATAGCCCACATGTGCAGCCAACTCTCAAGTCAGCGTATATATGTGTGTATTGTGATGTGATGTTCTCTTTTAAATGCTCTTCACGTGATGATGATGTTTGGTATTAATTTCTCCACCAAACCTCTCAAGTGCACACAAGCTCTCCTGTACACGTGTGCCACCCAAAGCCCACTTTCATGTGTGATGATGATTGAGGATGATTTTCTTAGAATTCAAGTCATGTCCTCTAAGTTAATGTTCACCTCCCAAAATCCAATGTCAGCCGCCAATTATATGTCCACATATGTGATAATTGCCTCCCTCAAAGTCTGCGTGACTTTTGATGATGATTTGGTTGACCATGTTGACTATGGAAGTGATCCAACTCACATGTTGATGTCGGCCCAATACAACAAATCCAAAGTCCCACTAGCATGTGATGATATTATTGACCTCTTTGGTTGTCTTTCTTCAAACCGTAACCTACGCGTTCCAATTTAACCGAATAAAGCGATTTACCTGCAAAACACACGAACATTCGTAGTTATCACATTCACGATACATAACCGTGTAAAATATGGGATATGCACGTATTTAGCTCATTTAAGGGTTGTCCTACGGACCACCCGTCAATATACCGGGCTAGGATTCGAGTTACAGGAACAAGGGCCAAACAAACCACCTAAGAATGCAATCGTCAATCAAAAACACTTGACAACCTCCTAGAAGCAGCTTTTCTTGCCACCAGACCTTTCTCCATCAATTAGGAATCTGATACCGTCACTAAACACCTTCCTTAAATTGTAGCCATTTGTTGAGTGTTTTTTTTGGTGTCTAATCCGCATATATATCACCATTGCCCTTAATTTTCTTGACTGTATATCTCTTAAATATCAACATATACACGTGTGATTTAGTTTAGGAAGATTTTTCAATGCCGAGAACCTCGATCAGAGAGTAAAAAAGGCGTAACGTTCACAATGGTGTAAAATTAAAATGGGATATACCGGGCTAGGATTCGAGTTATAGGAACAAGGGCCAAACCAACCACCCAAGAATGTAATCGTCGAGCGAAAACACTTGATAACCTCCTAGAAGCGGCTTTTCTTACCACTAGACCTTTCTCCATCAATTAGGAATCTGATGCCGTCACTAAACACATTCCTTAAATTGTAGCCATTTGTTGAGTGTTTTTTTTGGTGTCTAATCCGCATATATATCACCATTGCCCTTGATTTTCTTAACTGTATATCTCTTAAATATCAACATCTACACGTGTGATTTAGTTTACGAAGATTTTTAAATGCCGAGAACCTCGATCAGAGAGTAAAAAAAGGTGTAAGGTTCACACTGGTGTAAAATTAAAATGGGATATTACGGGCTAGGATTCGAGTTACAGGAATAAGGGCCAAACCAACCAACCAAGAATAGAATCGTCGAGCGAAAACACTTGATAACCTCCTAGAAGCAGCTTTTCTTACCACCAGACCTTTCTCCATCAATTAGGAATCTGATGCCGTCACTAAACACATTCCTTAAATTGTAGCCATTTGTTGAGTGTTTTTTTGTCTAATCCGCATATATATCACCATTGCCCTTAATTTTCTTAACTGTATATCTCTTAAATATCAACATATACACGTGTGATTTAGTTTATGAAGATTTTTAAATGCCGAGAACCTCGATCAGAGAGTAAAAAAAGTGTAAGGTTCACACTGGTGTAAAATTAAAATGGGATATTACGGGCTAGGATTCGAGTTACAGGAACAAGGGCCAAACCAACCACCCTAGAATGGAATCGTCGAGCGAAAACACTTGACAACCTCCTAGAAGCAGCTTTTCTTGCCACCAGACCTTTCTCCATCAATTAGGAATCTGATGCCATCACTAAACACATTCCTTAAATTGTAGCAATTTGTTGAGTGTTTTTTTTGTGTCTAATCGGCATATATATCACAATTGCCCTTGATTTTCTTGACTGTATATCTCTTAAATGTAAACATATACACGTGTGATTTAGTTTACGAAGATTTTTCAACGCCAAGAACCTCTATCAGAGAGTAAAAAAGGTGTAAGGTTCACAATGGTGTAAAATTAAAATGGGATATACCGGGCTAGGATTCGAGTTACAGGAACAAGGGCCAAACCAACCACCAAAGTATGGAATCGTCAAGCGAAAACACTTGACAACGTCCTAGAAGCAGCTTTTCTTGCCACCAGACCTTTCTCCATCAATTAGGAATCTGATACCGTCACTAAACACATTCCTTAAATTGTAGCCATTTGTTGAGTGTTTTTTTTTTGTGTCTAATCCGCATATATATCACCATAGCCCTTGATTTTCTTGACTGTATATCTCTTAAATATCAACATATACACGTGTGATTTAGTTTACGAAGATTTTTCAATGCCGAGAACCTCGATCAGAGAGTAAAAAAGGCGTAAGGTTCACATTGGTGTAAGATTAAAATGGGATATACCGGGCTAGGATTTGAGTTACAGGAACAAGGGCCAAACAAACCACCTAAGAATGGAATCGTCGATCGAAAACACTTGACAACGTCCTAGAAGCAGCTTTTCTTGCCACCAGACCTTTCTCCATCAATTAGGAATCTGATACCGTCACTAAACACATTCCTTAAATTGTAGCCATTTGTTGAGTGTTTTTTTTGGTGTCTAATCCGCATATATATCACCATTGCCCTTAATTTTCTTGACTGTATATCTCTTAAATATCAACATATACACGTGTGATTTAGTTTATGAATATTTTTCAACGCCGAGAACGTCGATCAGAGAGTAAAAAAGGCGTTAGGTTCACAATGGTGTAAAATTAAAATGGGATATACCGGGCTAGGATTCGAGTTATTGGAACAAGGGCCAAACCAACCACCCAATAATGGAATCGTCGATCGAAAACACTTAACAACCTCCTAGAAGCAGCTTTTCTTGCCACCAGACCTTTCTCCATCAATTAGGAATCTGATACCGTCACTAAACACATTCCTTAAATTGTAGCCATTTGTTGAGTGTTTTTTTTTTGTGTCTAATCCGCATATATATCACCATAGCCCTAGATTTTCTTAACTGTATATCTCTTAAATATCAACATATACACGTGTGATTTAGTTTACGAAGATTTTTAAATGCCGAGAACCTCGATCAGAGAGTAAAAAAAGGTGTAAGGTTCACACTGGTGTAAAATTAAAATGGGATATAACGGGCTAGGATTCGATTTACAGGAACAAGGGCCAAACCAACCAACCAAGAATAGAATCGTCGAGCGAAAACACTTGATAACCTCCTAGAAGCGGCTTTTCTTGCCACCAGACCTTTCTCCGTCAATTAGGAATCTGATACCGTCACTAAACACATTCCTTAAATTGTAGCCATTTGTTGAGTGTTTTTTTTTTTGGTGTCTAATCCGCATATATATCACCATAGCCCTAGATTTTCTTAACTGTATATCTCTTAAATATCAACATATACACGTGTGATTTAGTTTACAAAGATTTTTAAATGCCGAGAACCTCGATCAGAGAGTAAAAAAAGGTGTGAGGTTCACACTGGTGTAAAATTAAAATGGGATATTACGGACTAGGATTCGATTTACAGGAACAAGGGCTAAACCAACCAACCAAGAATAGAATCATCGAGCGAAAACACTTGATAACCTCCTAGAAGCAGCTTTTCTTACCACCAGACCTTTCTCCATCAATTAGGAATCTGATGCCGTCACTAAACACATTCCTTAAATTGTAGCCATTTGTTGAGTGTTTTTTTTTTTGTGTCTAATCCGCATATATATCACCATTGCCCTTAATTTTCTTAACTGTATATCTCTTAAATATCAACATATACACGTGTGATTTAGTTTAAGAAGGTTTTTAAATGCCGAGAACCTCGATCAGAGAGTAAAAAAGGTGTAAGGTTCACACTGGTGTAAAATTAAAATGGGATATTACGGGCTAGGATTCGAGTTACAGGAACAAGGGCCAAACCAACCACCCTAGAATGGAATCGTCGAGCGAAAACACTTGACAACCTCCTAGAGGCAGCTTTTCTTGCCACCAGACCTTTCTCCATCAATTAGGAATCTGATGCCATCACTAAACACATTCCTTAAATTGTAGCAATTTGTTGAGTGTTTTTTTTGTGTCTAATCCGCATATATATCACAATTGCCCTTGATTTTCTTGACTGTATATCTCTTAAATGTAAACATATACACGTGTGATTTAGTTTACGAAGATTTTTCAACGCCGAGAACCTCTATCAGAGAGTAAAAAAGGCGTAAGGTTCACAATGGTGTAAAATTAAAATGGGATATACCGGGCTAGGATTCGAGTTACAGGAACAAGGGCCAAACCAACCACCAAAGTATGGAATCGTCAAGCGAAGACACTTGACAGCCTCCTAGAAGTAGTTTTTCTTGCCCCCAGACCTTTCTCCATTAATTAGGAATCTGATGTTGTCACTAAACACATTCCTTAAATTGTAGCCATTTGTTCAGTGTTTTTTTTTTGTGTATAATCCGCATATATATCACCATTGCCCTTGATTTTCTTGACTGTATATCTCTTAAATATCAACATATACACGTGTGATTTAGTTTACGAAGATTTTTCAATACCGAGAACCTCGATCAGAGAGTAAAAAAGGCGTAAGGTTCACATTGGTGTAAGATTAAAATGGGATATACCGGGCTAGGATTTGAGTTACAGGAACAAGGGCCAAACAAACCACCTAAGAATGGAATCGTCGATCGAAAACACTTGACAACCTCCTTTAAGCAGCTTTTCTTGCCACCAGACCTTTCTCCATCAATTAGGAATCTGATACCGTCACTAAACACATTCCTTAAATTGTAGCCATTTGTTGAGTGTTTTTTTTGGTGTCTAATCCGCATATATATCACCATTGCCCTTAATTTTCTTGACTGTATATCTCTTAAATATCAACATATACACGTGTGATTTAGTTTATGAATATTTTTCAACGCCGAGAACCTCGATCAGAGAGTAAAAAAGGCGTTAGGTTCACAATGGTGTAAAATTAAAATGGGATATACCGGGCTAGGATTCGAGTTATAGGAACAAGGGCCAAACCAACCACCCAATAATGGAATCGTCGATCGAAAACACTTAACAACCTCCTAGAAGCAGCTTTTCTTGCCACCAGACCTTTCTCCATCAATTAGGAATCTGATACCGTCACTAAACACATTCCTTAAATTGTAGCCATTTGTTGAGTGTTTTTTTTTGTGTCTAATCCGCATATATATCACCATAGCCCTAGATTTTCTTAACTGTATATCTCTTAAATATCAACATATACACGTGTGATTTAGTTTACAAAGATTTTTAAATGCCGAGAACCTCGATCAGAGAGTAAAAAAAGGTGTGAGGTTCACACTGGTGTAAAATTAAAATGGGATATTACGGACTAGGATTCGATTTACAGGAACAAGGGCTAAACCAACCAACCAAGAATAGAATCATCGAGCGAAAACACTTGATAACCTCCTAGAAGCAGCTTTTCTTACCACCAGACCTTTCTCCATCAATTAGGAATCTGATGCCGTCACTAAACACATTCCTTAAATTGTAGCCATTTGTTGAGTGTTTTTTTTTTTTGTGTCTAATCCGCATATATATCACCATTGCCCTTAATTTTCTTAACTGTATATCTCTTAAATATCAACATATACACGTGTGATTTAGTTTAAGAAGGTTTTTAAATGCCGAGAACCTCGATCAGAGAGTAAAAAAGGTGTAAGGTTCACACTGGTGTAAAATTAAAATGGGATATTACGGGCTAGGATTCGAGTTACAGGAACAAGGGCCAAACCAACCACCCTAGAATGGAATCGTCGAGCGAAAACACTTGACAACCTCCTAGAGGCAGCTTTTCTTGCCACCAGACCTTTCTCCGTCAATTAGGAATCTGATACCGTCACTAAACACATTCCTTAAATTGTAGCCATTTGTTGAGTGTTTTTTTTTGTGTCTAATCCGCATATATATCACCATAGCCCTAGATTTTCTTAACTGAATATCTCTTAAATATCAACATATACACGTGTGATTTAGTTTACAAAGATTTTTAAATGCCGAGAACCTCGATCAGAGAGTAAAAAAAGGTGTGAGGTTCACACTGGTGTAAAATTAAAATGGGATATTACGGACTAGGATTCGATTTACAGGAACAAGGGCTAAACCAACCAACCAAGAATAGAATCATCGAGCGAAAACACTTGATAACCTCCTAGAAGCAGCTTTTCTTACCACCAGACCTTTCTCCATCAATTAGGAATCTGATGCCGTCACTAAACACATTCCTTAAATTGTAGCCATTTGTTGAGTGTTTTTTTTTTTTTTTGTGTCTAATCCGCATATATATCACCATTGCCCTTAATTTTCTTAACTGTATATCTCTTAAATATCAACATATACACGTGTGATTTAGTTTAAGAAGGTTTTTAAATGCCGAGAACCTCGATCAGAGAGTAAAAAAGGTGTAAGGTTCACACTGGTGTAAAATTAAAATGGGATATTACGGGCTAGGATTCGAGTTACAGGAACAAGGGCCAAACCAACCACCCAAGAATGGAATCGTCGAGCGAAAACACTTGACAACCTCCTAGAGGCAGCTTTTCTTGCCACCAGACCTTTCTCCATCAATTAGGAATCTGATGCCATCACTAAACACAGTCCTTAAATTGTAGCAATTTGTTGAGTGTTTTTTTTGTGTCTAATCCGCATATATATCACAATTGCCCTTGATTTTCTTGACTGTATATCTCTTAAATGTAAACATATACACGTGTGATTTAGTTTACGAAGATTTTTCAACGCCGAGAACCTCTATCAGAGAGTAAAAAAGGCGTAAGGTTCACAATGGTGTAAAATTAAAATGGGATATACCGGGCTAGGATTCGAGTTACAGGAACAAGGGCCAAACCAACCACCAAAGTATGGAATCGTCAAGCGAAGACACTTGACAGCCTCCTAGAAGTAGTTTTTCTTGCCCCCAGACCTTTCTCCATTAATTAGGAATCTGATGTTGTCACTAAACACATTCCTTAAATTGTAGCCATTTGTTAAGTGTTTTTTTTTTTTGTGTATAATCCGCATATATATCACCATTGCCCTTGATTTTCTTGACTGTATATCTCTTAAATATCAACATATACACGTGTGATTTAGTTTACGAAGATTTTTCAATACCGAGAACCTCGATCAGAGAGTAAAAAAGGCGTAAGGTTCACATTGGTGTAAGATTAAAATGGGATATACCGGGCTAGGATTTGAGTTACAGGAACAAGGGCCAAACAAACCACCTAAGAATGGAATCGTCGATCGAAAACACTTGACAACCTCCTTTAAGCAGCTTTTCTTGCCACCAGACCTTTCTCCATCAATTAGGAATCTGATACCGTCACTAAACACATTCCTTAAATTGTAGCCATTTGTTGAGTGTTTTTTTTTGGTGTCTAATCCGCATATATATCACCATTGCCCTTAATTTTCTTGACTGTATATCTCTTAAATATCAACATATACACGTGTGATTTAGTTTATGAATATTTTTCAACACCGAGAACCTCGATCAGAGAGTAAAAAAGGCGTTAGGTTCACAATGGTGTAAAATTAAAATGGGATATACCGGGCTAGGATTCGAGTTATAGGAACAAGGGCCAAACCAACCACCCAATAATGGAATCGTCGATCGAAAACACTTAACAACCTCCTAGAAGCAGCTTTTCTTGCCACCAGACCTTTCTCCATCAATTAGGAATCTGATACCGTCACTAAACACATTCCTTAAATTGTAGCCATTTGTTGAGTGTTTTTTTTTTTGTGTCTAATCCGCATATATATCACCATAGCCCTAGATTTTCTTAACTGTATATCTCTTAAATATCAACATATACACGTGTGATTTAGTTTACAAAGATTTTTAAATGCCGAGAACCTCGATCAGAGAGTAAAAAAAGGTGTGAGGTTCACACTGGTGTAAAATTAAAATGGGATATTACGGACTAGGATTCGATTTACAGGAACAAGGGCTAAACCAACCAACCAAGAATAGAATCATCGAGCGAAAACACTTGATAACCTCCTAGAAGCAGCTTTTCTTACCACCAGACCTTTCTCCATCAATTAGGAATCTGATGCCGTCACTAAACACATTCCTTAAATTGTAGCCATTTGTTGAGTGTTTTTTTTTTTTTGTGTCTAATCCGCATATATATCACCATTGCCCTTAATTTTCTTAACTGTATATCTCTTAAATATCAACATATACACGTGTGATTTAGTTTAAGAAGGTTTTTAAATGCCGAGAACCTCGATCAGAGAGTAAAAAAGGTGTAAGGTTCACACTGGTGTAAAATTAAAATGGGATATTACGGGCTAGGATTCGAGTTACAGGAACAAGGGCCAAACCAACCACCCTAGAATGGAATCGTCGAGCGAAAACACTTGACAACCTCCTAGAGGCAGCTTTTCTTGCCACCAGACCTTTCTCCGTCAATTAGGAATCTGATACCGTCACTAAACACATTCCTTAAATTGTAGCCATTTGTTGAGTGTTTTTTTTTTGTGTCTAATCCGCACATATATCACCATAGCCCTAGATTTTCTAAACTGTATATCTCTTAAATATCAACATATACACGTGTGATTTAGTTTACAAAGATTTTTAAATGCCGAGAACCTCGATCAGAGAGTAAAAAAAGGTGTGAGGTTCACACTGGTGTAAAATTAAAATGGGATATTACGGACTAGGATTCGATTTACAGGAACAAGGGCTAAACCAACCAACCAAGAATAGAATCATCGAGCGAAAACACTTGATAACCTCCTAGAAGCAGCTTTTCTTACCACCAGACCTTTCTCCATCAATTAGGAATCTGATGCCGTCACTAAACACATTCCTTAAATTGTAGCCATTTGTTGAGTGTTTTTTTTTTGTGTCTAATCCGCATATATATCACCATTGCCCTTAATTTTCTTAACTGTATATCTCTTAAATATCAACATATACACGTGTGATTTAGTTTAAGAAGGTTTTTAAATGCCGAGAACCTCGATCAGAGAGTAAAAAAGGTGTAAGGTTCACACTGGTGTAAAATTAAAATGGGATATTACGGGCTAGGATTCGAGTTACAGGAACAAGGGCCAAACCAACCACCCTAGAATGGAATCGTCGAGCGAAAACACTTGACAACCTCCTAGAGGCAGCTTTTCTTGCCACCAGACCTTTCTCCATCAATTAGGAATCTGATGCCATCACTAAACACATTCCTTAAATTGTAGCAATTTGTTGAGTGTTTTTTTTGTGTCTAATCCGCATATATATCACAATTGCCCTTGATTTTCTTGACTGTATATCTCTTAAATGTAAACATATACACGTGTGATTTAGTTTACGAAGATTTTTCAACGCCGAGAACCTCTATCAGAGAGTAAAAAAGGCGTAAGGTTCACAATGGTGTAAAATTAAAATGGGATATACCGGGCTAGGATTCGAGTTACAGGAACAAGGGCCAAACCAACCACCAAAGTATGGAATCGTCAAGCGAAGACACTTGACAGCCTCCTAGAAGTAGTTTTTCTTGCCCCCAGACCTTTCTCCATTAATTAGGAATCTGATGTTGTCACTAAACACATTCCTTAAATTGTAGCCATTTGTTCAGTGTTTTTTTTTTGTGTATAATCCGCATATATATCACCATTGCCCTTGATTTTCTTGACTGTATATCTCTTAAATATCAACATATACACGTGTGATTTAGTTTACGAAGATTTTTCAATACCGAGAACCTCGATCAGAGAGTAAAAAAGGCGTAAGGTTCACATTGGTGTAAGATTAAAATGGGATATACCGGGCTAGGATTTGAGTTACAGGAACAAGGGCCAAACAAACCACCTAAGAATGGAATCGTCGATCGAAAACACTTGACAACCTCCTTTAAGCAGCTTTTCTTGCCACCAGACCTTTCTCCATCAATTAGGAATCTGATACCGTCACTAAACACATTCCTTAAATTGTAGCCATTTGTTGAGTGTTTTTTTTGGTGTCTAATCCGCATATATATCACCATTGCCCTTAATTTTCTTGACTGTATATCTCTTAAATATCAACATATACACGTGTGATTTAGTTTATGAATATTTTTCAACGCCGAGAACCTCGATCAGAGAGTAAAAAAGGCGTTAGGTTCACAATGGTGTAAAATTAAAATGGGATATACCGGGCTAGGATTCGAGTTATAGGAACAAGGGCCAAACCAACCACCCAATAATGGAATCGTCGATCGAAAACACTTAACAACCTCCTAGAAGCAGCTTTTCTTGCCACCAGACCTTTCTCCATCAATTAGGAATCTGATACCGTCACTAAACACATTCCTTAAATTGTAGCCATTTGTTGAGTGTTTTTTTTTGTGTCTAATCCGCATATATATCACCATAGCCCTAGATTTTCTTAACTGTATATCTCTTAAATATCAACATATACACGTGTGATTTAGTTTACGAAGATTTTTAAATGCCGAGAACCTCGATCAGAGAGTAAAAAAAGGTGTAAGGTTCACACTGGTGTAAAATTAAAATGGGATATTACGGGCTAGGATTCGATTTACAGGAACAAGGGCCAAACCAACCAACCAAGAATAGAATCGTCGAGCGAAAACACTTGATAACCTCCTAGAAGCGGCTTTTCTTACCACCAGACCTTTCTCCATCAATTAGGAATCTGATGCCGTCACTAAACACATTCCTTAAATTGTAGCCATTTGTTGAGTGTTTTTTTGTGTCTAATCCGCATATATATCACCATTGCCCTTAATTTTCTTAACTGTATATCTCTTAAATATCAACATATACACGTGTGATTTAGTTTACGAAGATTTTTAAATGCCGAGAACCTCGATCAGAGAGTAAAAAAGGTGTAAGGTTCACACTGGTGTAAAATTAAAATGGGATATTACGGGCTAGGATTCGAGTTACAGGAACAAGGGCCAAACCAACCACCCAAGAATGAAATCGTCGAGCGAAAACACTTGACAACCTCCTAGAAGCAGCTTTTCTTCCCACCAGACCTTTCTCCATCAATTAGGAATCTGATGCCGTCACTAAACACATTCCTTAAATTGTAGCAATTTGTTGAGTTTTTTTTTTTGTGTCTAATCCGCATATATATCACCATTGCCCTTGATTTTCTTGACTGTATATCTCTTAAATGTAAACATATACACGTGTGATTTAGTTTACGAAGATTTTTCAACGCCGAGAACCTCTATCAGAGAGTAAAAAAGGCGTAAGGTTCACAATGGTGTAAAATTAAAATGGGATATACCGGGCTAGCATTCGAGTTACAGGAACAAGGGCCAAACCAACCACCAAAGTATGGAATCGTCGAGCGAAAACACTTAACAACCTCCTAGAAGTAGTTTTTCTTGCCCCCAGACCTTTCTCCATTAATTAGGAATCTGATGTTGTCACTAAACAAATTCCTTAAATTGTAGCCATTTGTTCAGTTTTTTTTTTTGTGTATAATCCGCATATATATCACCATTGCCCTTTATTTTCTTGACTGTATATCTCTTAAATATCAACATATACACGTGTGATTTAGTTTACGAAGATTTTTCAATGCCGAGAACCTCGATCAGAGAGTAAAAAAGGCGTAAGGTTCACATTGGTGTAAGATTAAAATGGGATATACCGGGCTAGGATTCGAGTTACAGGAACAAGGGCCAAACAAACCACCTAAGAATGGAATCGTCGATCGAAAACACTTGACAACCTCCTAGAAGCAGCTTTTCTTGCCACCAGACCTTTCTCCATCAATTAGGAATCTGATACCGTCACTAAACAAATTCCTTAAATTGTAGCCATTTGTTGAGTGTTTTTTTTGGTGTCTAATCCGCATATATATCACCATTGCCCTTAATTTTCTTGACTGTATATCTCTTAAATATCAACATATACACGTGTGATTTAGTTTACGAATATTTTTCAATGCCGAGAACCTCGATCAGAGAGTAAAAAAGTCGTTAAGTTCACAATGGTGTAAAATTAAAATGGGATATACCGGGCTAGGATTCGAGTTATAGGAACAAGGGCCAAACCAACCACCCAATAATGGAATCGTCGATCGAAAACACTTGACAACCTCCTAGAAGCAGCTTTTCTTGCCACCAGACCTTTCTCCATCAATTAGGAATCTGATACCATCACTAAACACATTCCTTAAATTGTAGCTATTTGTTGAGTGTTTTTTTTTTGGTGTCTGATCCGCAAATATATCACCATAGCCCTAGATTTTCTTAACTGTATATCTCTTAAATATCAACATATACACGTATGATTTAGTTTAGGAAGATTTTTCAATGCCGAGAACCTCGATCAGAGAGTAAAAAAGGCGTAAGGTTCACAATGGTGTAAAATTAAAATGGGATATACCGGGCTAGGATTCGAGTTATAGGAACAAGGGCCAAAGCAACCACCCAAGAATGGAATCGTCGAGCGAAAACACTTGATAACCTCCTAGAAGCGGCTTTTCTTACCACCAGACCTTTCTCCATCAATTAGGAATCTGATGCCGTCACTAAACACATTCCTTAAATTGTAGCCATTTGTTGAGTGTTTTTTTTTTGTGTCTAATCCGCATATATATCACCATTGCCCTTGATTTTCTTGACTGTATATCTCTTAAATGTAAACATATACACGTGTGATTTAGTTTACGAAGATTTTTCAACGCCGAGAACCTCTATCAGAGAGTAAAAAAGGCGTAAGGTTCACAATGGTGTAAAATTAAAATGGGATATACCGGGCTAGGATTCGAGTTACAGGAACAAGGGCCAAACCAACCACCAAAGTATGGAATCGTCGAGCGAAAACACTTAACAACCTCCTAGAAGTAGTTTTTCTTGCCCCCAGACCTTTCTCCATTAATTAGGATTCAGATGTTGTCACTAAACAAATTCCTTAAATTGTAGCCATTTATTCAGTGTTTTTTTGTGTATAATCCGCATATATATCACCATTGCCCTTTATTTTCTTAACTGTATATCTCTTAAATATCAACATATACACGTGTGATTTAGTTTACGAAGATTTTTCAATGCCGAGAACCTCGATCAGAGAGTAAAAAAGGCGTAAGGTTCACATTGGTGTAAGATTAAAATGGGATATACCGGGCTAGGATTTGAGTTACAGGAACAAGGGCCAAACAAACCACCTAAGAATGGAATCGTCGATCGAAAACACTTGACAACCTCCTTTAAGCAGCTTTTCTTGCCACCAGACCTTTCTCCATCAATTAGGAATCTGATACCGTCACTAAACACATTCCTTAAATTGTAGCCATTTGTTGAGTGTTTTTTTTGGTGTCTAATCCGCATATATATCACCATTGCCCTTAATTTTCTTGACTGTATATCTCTTAAATATCAACATATACACGTGTGATTTAGTTTATGAATATTTTTCAACGCCGAGAACCTCGATCAGAGAGTAAAAAAGGCGTTAGGTTCACAATGGTGTAAAATTAAAATGGGATATACCGGGCTAGGATTCGAGTTATAGGAACAAGGGCCAAACCAACCACCCAATAATGGAATCGTCGATCGAAAACACTTAACAACCTCCTAGAAGCAGCTTTTCTTGCCACCAGACCTTTCTCCATCAATTAGGAATCTGATACCGTCACTAAACACATTCCTTAAATTGTAGCCATTTGTTGAGTGTTTTTTTTTGTGTCTAATCCGCATATATATCACCATAGCCCTAGATTTTCTTAACTGTATATCTCTTAAATATCAACATATACACGTGTGATTTAGTTTACGAAGATTTTTAAATGCCGAGAACCTCGATCAGAGAGTAAAAAAAGGTGTAAGGTTCACACTGGTGTAAAATTAAAATGGGATATTACGGGCTAGGATTCGATTTACAGGAACAAGGGCCAAACCAACCAACCAAGAATAGAATCGTCGAGCGAAAACACTTGATAACCTCCTAGAAGCGGCTTTTCTTACCACCAGACCTTTCTCCATCAATTAGGAATCTGATGCCGTCACTAAACACATTCCTTAAATTGTAGCCATTTGTTGAGTGTTTTTTTGTGTCTAATCCGCATATATATCACCATTGCCCTTAATTTTCTTAACTGTATATCTCTTAAATATCAACATATACACGTGTGATTTAGTTTACGAAGATTTTTAAATGCCGAGAACCTCGATCAGAGAGTAAAAAAGGTGTAAGGTTCACACTGGTGTAAAATTAAAATGGGATATTACGGGCTAGGATTCGAGTTACAGGAACAAGGGCCAAACCAACCACCCAAGAATGAAATCGTCGAGCGAAAACACTTGACAACCTCCTAGAAGCAGCTTTTCTTCCCACCAGACCTTTCTCCATCAATTAGGAATCTGATGCCGTCACTAAACACATTCCTTAAATTGTAGCAATTTGTTGAGTTTTTTTTTTTGTGTCTAATCCGCATATATATCACCATTGCCCTTGATTTTCTTGACTGTATATCTCTTAAATGTAAACATATACACGTGTGATTTAGTTTACGAAGATTTTTCAACGCCGAGAACCTCTATCAGAGAGTAAAAAAGGCGTAAGGTTCACAATGGTGTAAAATTAAAATGGGATATACCGGGCTAGCATTCGAGTTACAGGAACAAGGGCCAAACCAACCACCAAAGTATGGAATCGTCGAGCGAAAACACTTAACAACCTCCTAGAAGTAGTTTTTCTTGCCCCCAGACCTTTCTCCATTAATTAGGAATCTGATGTTGTCACTAAACAAATTCCTTAAATTGTAGCCATTTGTTCAGTGTTTTTTTTTTGTGTATAATCCGCATATATATCACCATTGCCCTTTATTTTCTTGACTGTATATCTCTTAAATATCAACATATACACGTGTGATTTAGTTTACGAAGATTTTTCAATGCCGAGAACCTCGATCAGAGAGTAAAAAAGGCGTAAGGTTCACATTGGTGTAAGATTAAAATGGGATATACCGGGCTAGGATTCGAGTTACAGGAACAAGGGCCAAACAAACCACCTAAGAATGGAATCGTCGATCGAAAACACTTGACAACCTCCTAGAAGCAGCTTTTCTTGCCACCAGACCTTTCTCCATCAATTAGGAATCTGATACCGTCACTAAACAAATTCCTTAAATTGTAGCCATTTGTTGAGTGTTTTTTTTGGTGTCTAATCCGCATATATATCACCATTGCCCTTAATTTTCTTGACTGTATATCTCTTAAATATCAACATATACACGTGTGATTTAGTTTACGAATATTTTTCAATGCCGAGAACCTCGATCAGAGAGTAAAAAAGTCGTTAAGTTCACAATGGTGTAAAATTAAAATGGGATATACCGGGCTAGGATTCGAGTTATAGGAACAAGGGCCAAACCAACCACCCAATAATGGAATCGTCGATCGAAAACACTTGACAACCTCCTAGAAGCAGCTTTTCTTGCCACCAGACCTTTCTCCATCAATTAGGAATCTGATACCATCACTAAACACATTCCTTAAATTGTAGCTATTTGTTGAGTGTTTTTTTTTTGGTGTCTGATCCGCAAATATATCACCATAGCCCTAGATTTTCTTAACTGTATATCTCTTAAATATCAACATATACACGTATGATTTAGTTTAGGAAGATTTTTCAATGCCGAGAACCTCGATCAGAGAGTAAAAAAGGCGTAAGGTTCACAATGGTGTAAAATTAAAATGGGATATACCGGGCTAGGATTCGAGTTATAGGAACAAGGGCCAAAGCAACCACCCAAGAATGGAATCGTCGAGCGAAAACACTTGATAACCTCCTAGAAGCGGCTTTTCTTACCACCAGACCTTTCTCCATCAATTAGGAATCTGATGCCGTCACTAAACACATTCCTTAAATTGTAGCCATTTGTTGAGTGTTTTTTTTTTGTGTCTAATCCGCATATATATCACCATTGCCCTTGATTTTCTTGACTGTATATCTCTTAAATGTAAACATATACACGTGTGATTTAGTTTACGAAGATTTTTCAACGCCGAGAACCTCTATCAGAGAGTAAAAAAGGCGTAAGGTTCACAATGGTGTAAAATTAAAATGGGATATACCGGGCTAGGATTCGAGTTACAGGAACAAGGGCCAAACCAACCACCAAAGTATGGAATCGTCGAGCGAAAACACTTAACAACCTCCTAGAAGTAGTTTTTCTTGCCCCCAGACCTTTCTCCATTAATTAGGATTCAGATGTTGTCACTAAACAAATTCCTTAAATTGTAGCCATTTGTTCAGTGTTTTTTTGTGTATAATCCGCATATATATCACCATTGCCCTTTATTTTCTTAACTGTATATCTCTTAAATATCAACATATACACGTGTGATTTAGTTTACGAAGATTTTTCAATGCCGAGAACCTCGATCAGAGAGTAAAAAAGGCGTAAGGTTCACATTGGTGTAAGATTAAAATGGGATATACCGGGCTAGGATTCGAGTTACAGGAACAAGGGCCAAACAAACCACCTAAGAATGGAATCGTCGATCGAAAACACTTGACAACCTCCTAGAAGCAGCTTTTCTTGCCACCAGACCTTTCTCCATCAATTAGGAATCTGATACCGTCACTAAACACATTCCTTAAATTGTAGCCATTTGTTGAGTGTTGTTTTTGGTGTCTAATCCGCATATATATCACCATTGCCCTTAATTTTCTTGACTGTATATCTCTTAAATATCAACATATAAACGTGTGATTTAGTTTACGAATATTTTTCAATGCCGAGAACCTCGATCAGAGAGTAAAAAAGTCGTTAGGTTCACAATGGTGTAAAATTAAAATGGGATATACCGGGCTAGGATTCGAGTTATAGGAAAAAGGGCCAAACCAACCACCCAATAATGGAATTGTCGATCGAAAACACTTGACAACCTCCTAGAAGCAGCTTTTCTTGCCACCAGACCTTTCTCCATCAATTAGGAATCTGATACCGTCACTAAACACATTCCTTAAATTGTAGCCATTTGTTGAGTGTTTTTTTTTTTGGTGTCTAATCCGCAAATATATCACCATAGCCCTAGATTTTCTTAACTGTATATCTCTTAAATATCAACATATACACGTGTGATTTAGTTTAGGAAGATTTTTCAATGCCGAGAACCTCGATCAGAGAGTAAAAAAGGCGTAAGGTTCACAATGGTGTAAAATTAAAATGGGATATACCGGGCTAGGATTCGAGTTATAGGAACAAGGGCCAAACCAACCACCCAAGAATGGAATCGTCGAGCGAAAACACTTGACAACCTGCTAGAAGTAGTTTTTCTTGCCCCCAGACCTTTCTCCATTAATTAGGAATCTGATGTTCTCACTAAACACATTCCTTAAATTGTAGCCATTTGTTCAGTGTTTTTTTTTTGTATATAATCCGCATATATATCACCATTGCCCTTGATTTTCTTGACTGTATATCTCTTAAATATCAACATATACACGTGTGATTTAGTTTACGAAGATTTTTCAATGCCGAGAACCTCGACCAGAGAGTAAAAAAGGCGTAAGGTTCACACTGGTGTAAAATTAAAATGGGATATACCGGGCTAGGATTCGAGTTACAGGAACAAGGGCCAAACCAACCACCAAAGTATGGAATCGTCGAGCGAAAACACTTGACAACCTCCAAGAAGTAGTTTTTCTTGCCCCCAGACCTTTCTCCATTAATTAGGAATCTGATGTTCTCACTAAACACATTCCTTAAATTGTAGCCATTTGTTCAGTGTTTTTTTTTGTGTATAATCCGCATATATATCACCATTGCCCTTGATTTTCTTGACTGTATATCTCTTAAATATCAACATATACACGTGTGATTTAGTTTACGAAGATTTTTCAATGCCGAGAACCTCGATCAGAGAGTAAAAAAGGCGTAAGGTTCACATTGGTGTAAGATTAAAATGGGATGTACCGGGCTAGGATTCGAGTTACAGGAACAAGGGCAAACAAACCACCTAAGAATGGAATCGTCGATCGAAAACACTTGACAACCTCCTAGAAGCAGGTTTTCTTGCCACCAGACCTTTCTCCATCAATTAGGAATCTGATGCCGTCACTAAACACATTCCTTAAATTGTAGACATTTGTTGAGTGTTTTTTTTGGTGTCTAATCCGCATATATATCACGATTGCCCTTGATTTTCTTGACTGTATATCTCTTAAATATCAACATATACACGTGTGATTTAGTTTACGAAGATTTTTCAATGCCGAGAACCTCGATCAGAAAGTAAAGAACGCGTAAGGTTCACAAAGGTGTAAAATTAAAATGGGATATACCGGGCTAGGATTCGAGTTACAGAAACAAGGTCCAAACCAACCACCCAAGAATGAAATCGTCAAGCGAAAACACTTGACAACCTCCTAGAAGAAGCTTTTCTTACCACCAGACCTTTCTCCGTCAATTAGGAATCCGATGCCGTCACTAAACACATTCCTTAAATTGTAGCCATTTGTTGAGTGTTTTTTTTGGTGTCTAATCCGCATACATATCACCATTGCCCTTTATTTTCTTGACTGTATTTCTCTTAAATGTCAACATATACACGTGTGATTTAGTTTACGAAGATTTTTTAATGCCGAGAACCTCGATCAGAGAGAAAAAAAGGCGTAAGGTTCACAATGGTGTAAAATTAAAATGGGATATAACGGGCTAGGATTCGAGTTACAGGAACAAGGGCCAAACCAACCACCCAAGAATGGAATCATCGAGCGAAAACACTTGACAACCTTCTAGAAACAGCTTTTCTTACCACCAGACCTTTCTCCATCAATTGGGAATCTGATGCCGTCACAAAACACATTCCTTAAATTGTAGACATTTGTTGAGTGTTTTTTTTGGTGTCTAATCCGCATATATATCACCATTGCCCTTGATTTTCTTGACTGTATATCTCTTAAATATCAACATATACACGTGTGATTTAGTTTATGAAGATTTTTCAATGCCGAGAACCTCGATCAGAGAGTAAAAAAAGGCGTAAGGTTAACAATGGTGTAAAATTCAAATGGGATATAACGAGCTAGGATTCGAGTTACCGGAACAAGGGCCAAACCAACCACCCAAGAATGGAATCGTCGATCGAAAACACTTGACAACCTCCTAGAAGCAGCTTTTCTTACCACCAGACCTTTCTCCATCAATTAGGAATCTGATGCGGTCACTAGACACATTCCTTAAATTGTAGCCATTTGTTGAGTGTTTTTTTTGGTGTCTAATCCGCATACATATCACCATTGCCCTTGATTTTCTAGACTGTATATCTCTTAAATGTCAACATATACACGTTTGAATTAGTTTACGAAGATTTTTCAATGCCGAGAACCTCGATCAGAGAGTAAAAAAGGCGTAAGGTTCACAATGGTGTAAAATTAAAATGGGATATACCGGGCTAGGATTCGAGTTACAGGAACAAGGGCCAAACCAACCACCTAAGAATAGAATCGACGAGCGAAAACAGTTGACAACCTCCTAGAAGCAGCTTTTCTTTCCACCAGACCTTTCTCCATCAATTAGGAATCTGATGCCGTCACTAAACACATTCCTTAAATCGTAGCCATTTGTTTTGAGTGTTTTTTTTTGTGTCTAATCCGCATATATAATACCATTGCCCTTGATTTTCTTGACTGTATATCTCTTAAATATCAACATATATACGTGTGATTTAGTTTACGAAGATTTTTCAATGCCGAGAACCTCGATCAGAGAGTAAAAAAGGCGTAAGGTTCACAATGGTGTTAGATTAAAATGGGATATACCGGGCTAGGATTCGAGTTACAGGAACAAGGGCCAAACCAACCACCCAAGAATGGAATTGTCGAGCGAAAACACTTGACAACCTCCTAGAAGCAGCTTTTCTTACCACCAGACCTTTCTCCATCAATTAGGAATCTGATGCCGTCACTAAACACATTCCTTAAATTGTAGCCATTTGTTGAGTGTTTTTTTTTGGTGTCTAATCCGCATATATATCACCATTGCCCTTGATTTTCTTGACTGTATATCTCTTAAATATCAACATATACACGTCTGATTTAGTTTACGAAGATTTTTCAATGCCGAGAACCTCGATCAGAGAGTAAAAAAGGCGTAAGGTTCACAATGGTGTAAAATTAAAATGGGATATACCGGGCTAGGATTCTAGTTACCGGAACAAGGGCCAAACCAACCACCCAAGAATGGAATCGTCGAGCGAAAACACTTGACAACCTCTTAGAAGCAGCTTTTCTTACCACCAGACCTTTCTCCATCAATTAGGAATCTGATGCCGTCACTAAACACATTCCTTAAATTGTAGCCATTTGTTGAGTGTTTTTTTTTTGTGTCTAATCCGCATATATATCACCATTGCCCTTGATTTTCTTGACTGTATATCTCTTAAATGTAAACATATACACGTGTGATTTAGTTTACGAAGATTTTTCAACGCCGAGAACCTCTATCAGAGAGTAAAAAAGGCGTAAGGTTCACAATGGTGTAAAATTAAAATGGGATATACCGGGCTAGGATTCGAGTTACAGGAACAAGGGCCAAACCAACCACCAAAGTATGGAATCGTCGAGCGAAAACACTTGACAACCTGCTAGAAGTAGTTTTTCTTGCCCCCAGACCTTTCTCCATTAATTAGGAATCTGATGTTCTCACTAAACACATTCCTCAAATTGTAGCCATTTGTTCAGTGTTTTTTTTTTGTATATAATCCGCATATATATCACCATTGCCCTTGATTTTCTTGACTGTATATCTCTTAAATATCAACATATACACGTGTGATTTAGTTTACGAAGATTTTTCAATGCCGAGAACCTCGACCAGAGAGTAAAAAAGGCGTAAGGTTCACACTGGTGTAAAATTAAAATGGGATATACCGGGCTAGGATTCGAGTTACAGGAACAAGGGCCAAACCAACCACCAAAGTATGGAATCGTCGAGCGAAAACACTTGACAACCTCCAAGAAGTAGTTTTTCTTGCCCCCAGACCTTTCTCCATTAATTAGGAATCTGATGTTCTCACTAAACACATTCCTTAAATTGTAGCCATTTGTTCAGTGT
This sequence comes from Helianthus tuberosus, assembly GCA_030545235.1. Taxonomy (NCBI): domain Eukaryota; kingdom Viridiplantae; phylum Streptophyta; class Magnoliopsida; order Asterales; family Asteraceae; genus Helianthus; species Helianthus tuberosus. The sequence continues at coordinate 157,452,420 of CM060420.1, forward strand.
TTTTTTTTGTGTATAATCCGCATATATATCACCATTGCCCTTGATTTTCTTGACTGTATATCTCTTAAATATCAACATATACACGTGTGATTTAGTTTACGAAGATTTTTCAATGCCGAGAACCTCGATCAGAGAGTAAAAAAGGCGTAAGGTTCACATTGGTGTAAGATTAAAATGGGATGTACCGGGCTAGGATTCGAGTTACAGGAACAAGGGCCAAACAAACCACCTAAGAATGGAATCGTCGATCGAAAACACTTGACAACCTCCTAGAAGCAGGTTTTCTTGCCACCAGACCTTTCTCCATCAATTAGGAATCTGATGCCGTCACTAAACACATTCCTTAAATTGTAGACATTTGTTGAGTGTTTTTTTTGGTGTCTAATCCGCATATATATCACGATTGCCCTTGATTTTCTTGACTGTATATCTCTTAAATATCAACATATACACGTGTGATTTAGTTTACGAAGATTTTTCAATGCCGAGAACCTCGATCAGAAAGTAAAGAACGCGTAAGGTTCACAAAGGTGTAAAATTAAAATGGGATATACCGGGCTAGGATTCGAGTTACAGAAACAAGGTCCAAACCAACCACCCAAGAATGAAATCGTCAAGCGAAAACACTTGACAACCTCCTAGAAGAAGCTTTTCTTACCACCAGACCTTTCTCCGTCAATTAGGAATCCGATGCCGTCACTAAACACATTCCTTAAATTGTAGCCATTTGTTGAGTGTTTTTTTTGGTGTCTAATCCGCATACATATCACCATTGCCCTTTATTTTCTTGACTGTATTTCTCTTAAATGTCAACATATACACGTGTGATTTAGTTTACGAAGATTTTTTAATGCCGAGAACCTCGATCAGAGAGAAAAAAAGGCGTAAGGTTCACAATGGTGTAAAATTAAAATGGGATATAACGGGCTAGGATTCGAGTTACAGGAACAAGGGCCAAACCAACCACCCAAGAATGGAATCATCGAGCGAAAACACTTGACAACCTTCTAGAAACAGCTTTTCTTACCACCAGACCTTTCTCCATCAATTGGGAATCTGATGCCGTCACAAAACACATTCCTTAAATTGTAGACATTTGTTGAGTGTTTTTTTTGGTGTCTAATCCGCATATATATCACCATTGCCCTTGATTTTCTTGACTGTATATCTCTTAAATATCAACATATACACGTGTGATTTAGTTTATGAAGATTTTTCAATGCCGAGAACCTCGATCAGAGAGTAAAAAAAGGCGTAAGGTTAACAATGGTGTAAAATTCAAATGGGATATAACGAGCTAGGATTCGAGTTACCGGAACAAGGGCCAAACCAACCACCCAAGAATGGAATCGTCGATCGAAAACACTTGACAACCTCCTAGAAGCAGCTTTTCTTACCACCAGACCTTTCTCCATCAATTAGGAATCTGATGCGGTCACTAGACACATTCCTTAAATTGTAGCCATTTGTTGAGTGTTTTTTTTGGTGTCTAATCCGCATACATATCACCATTGCCCTTGATTTTCTAGACTGTATATCTCTTAAATGTCAACATATACACGTTTGAATTAGTTTACGAAGATTTTTCAATGCCGAGAACCTCGATCAGAGAGTAAAAAGGCGTAAGGTTCACAATGGTGTAAAATTAAAATGGGATATACTGGGCTAGGATTCGAGTTACAGGAACAAGGGCCAAACCAACCACCTAAGAATAGAATCGACGAGCGAAAACAGTTGACAACCTCCTAGAAGCAGCTTTTCTTTCCACCAGACCTTTCTCCATCAATTAGGAATCTGATGCCGTCACTAAACACATTCCTTAAATCGTAGCCATTTGTTTTGAGTGTTTTTTTTTGTGTCTAATCCGCATATATAATACCATTGCCCTTGATTTTCTTGACTGTATATCTCTTAAATATCAACATATACACGTGTGATTTAGTTTACGAAGATTTTTCAATGCCGAGAACCTCGATCAGAGAGTAAAAAAGGCGTAAGGTTCACAATGGTGTTAGATTAAAATGGGATATACCGGGCTAGGATTCGAGTTACAGGAACAAGGGCCAAACCAACCACCCAAGAATGGAATTGTCGAGCGAAAACACTTGACAACCTCCTAGAAGCAGCTTTTCTTACCACCAGACCTTTCTCCATCAATTAGGAATCTGATGCCGTCACTAAACACATTCCTTAAATTGTAGCCATTTGTTGAGTGTTTTTTTTTGGTGTCTAATCCGCATATATATCACCATTGCCCTTGATTTTCTTGACTGTATATCTCTTAAATATCAACATATACACGTCTGATTTAGTTTACGAAGATTTTTCAATGCCGAGAACCTCGATCAGAGAGTAAAAAAGGCGTAAGGTTCACAATGGTGTAAAATTAAAATGGGATATACCGGGCTAGGATTCTAGTTACCGGAACAAGGGCCAAACCAACCACCCAAGAATGGAATCGTCGAGCGAAAACACTTGACAACCTCTTAGAAGCAGCTTTTCTTACCAACAGACCTTTCTCCATCAATTAGGAATATGATGCCGTCACTAAACACATTCCTTAAATTGTAGCCATTTGTTGAGTGTTTTTTTTGGTGTCTAATCCGCATACATATCACCATTGCCCTTGATTTTCTAGACTGTATATCTCTTAAATGTCAACAGATACACGTTTGATTTAGTTTACGAAGATTTTTCAATGCCGAGAACCTCGATCAGAGAGTAAAAAAGGAGTAAGGTTCACAACGGTGTAAAATTAAAATAGGATATACCGGGCTAGGATTCAAGTTACAGGAACAAGGGCCAAACCAACCACCCAAGAATGGAATCGTCGAGCGAAAACACTTGACAACCTTCTAGAAGCATCTTTTCTTACCACCAGACTTTCTCCATCAATTAGGAATCTGATGCCGTCACTAAACACATTCCTTAAATTGTAGACATTTGTTGAGTGTTTTTTTTTTTGTGTCTAATCCGCATATATATATCACCATTGCCCTTGATTTTCTTGACTGTATATCTCTTAAATATCAACATATACACGTGTGATTTAGTTTACGAAGATTTTTCAATGCCGAGAACCTCGATCAGAAAGTAAAAAAGGCGTAAGGCTCACAATGGTGTAAAATTAAAATGAGATATACCGGGCTAGGATTCGAGTTACAGGAACAAGGGCCAAACCAACCACCCTAGAATGAAATCGGCGAGCGAAAACACTTGACAACCTCCTAGAAGAAGCTTTTCTTACCACCAGACCTTTCTCCATCAATTAGGAATTTGATGCCGTCCAAAATTTGACGTGATTGTCGTAGGTACACGCAAATTTAATCCCAATAACAACTATAGATAGTGGTAAGAGGGTATCGAACTCAGGGAGTATGTGGAAAGTGTGTTGATTTTATAGCTTTGCACTTAAACTAAGATTAAACTAAAATTGCAGAAATTAAAATTCAAGAGTTGATTGTTTTGATTTTAAGAACTAATATTAACTAATTAAATTGCAAATCAAAGAGTGTTTTTGTAAACAGATTAGGAACAAGCGACCATCCTAGATTTCTGGTTTTAATCCACACTAATGTTTATGCTTAACTAGAAAGAACCACATAGACATGACTCGTGTTTGATTATCTGTTTGTGATGAAAGAGAACTAAGTACTCGGATTATAAAATGCGAGGTTGTTACTCGATGTTCAATTGACAATTATCCAACCCTAATCCCTCCCATGATATCTCAATTGCCAATGGCACCAAGAACGTATGGTTTAGATTAACATCAAACAATAATCAACAATTTACAAACAAATATCCAAACACCATAATAACTCAAACACACATTCAAAGTTATTATTCTAGAAATTCAAGCACAAACATAGTGTTTCAAAAGCAAACCTTACATCTCGGATGATCACCAAAAGTTTAGCCACGCATGACTTGGTACATCATCATCACACAACGATTAATGTTCATACGAATCGAATACACAAACCGAATGTTAGGAATTGTTTAGAACCAAGCAAGAACAGCCAAAATCGCCCCTAGTGTCTCCAATAACCGACCAATCATGAGAATAATTGAAAATACACCATAAAACTGAGTTTAATGAGGCAGTTACAAAATTTCCGCAGACTCCACCGTAACTTACGGTTCCACTGTAAGTTACGGTGTCCTTCAAATGGTTACGGCAGTTGTTGTCTGAGTTACGGTGAGATTCAAGTGAAATTCAGGTCCACCGTAAATTACGGTGGGACCGTAATTTACGATAACCTCCTTTCTTTGTGCCTCACCAATGCTGCTGCCAATAATCTGCTCATTCACGTGTGCCTTGTATTCGTGTTAATCACAGCCGCCCCCAAAAGTGATTATGAGGTTGACTTTTGTGTCCTTCTTTCACGTGAATATCATTCTTTGTTTTCCTAGATGTACCGCCCAAATAACAAGTCCATTCGTGATGGCCCTTTGTCACGTGTCTGTTACTGCTCCCCAATAATGATGATGTTGAGATGATGTGTGCGGCTCCCCAAAGACCAAAACCCTTCACGTGCACCTCCCAATAACAGCCACCAACTATGCTAGTCCATCAAGTCGGCTCATGTTTGTTTTGTTATTCCAAAGTTTGCGGCCCACTATCCTTCCTTGCATGTGCTATACAAAAGCCCTAGTGAGATGTAATGTTATTTGTTTTGTTGATAGCCCACATGTGCAGCCAACTCTCAAGTCAGCGTATATATGTGTGTATTGTGATGTGATGTTCTCTTTTAAATGCTCTTCACGTGATGATGATGTTTGGTATTAATTTCTCCACCAAACCTCTCAAGTGCACACAAGCTCTCCTGTACACGTGTGCCACCCAAAGCCCACTTTCATGTGTGATGATGATTGAGGATGATTTTCTTAGAATTCAAGTCATGTCCTCTAAGTTAATGTTCACCTCCCAAAATCCAATGTCAGCCGCCAATTATATGTCCACATATGTGATAATTGCCTCCCTCAAAGTCTGCGTGACTTTTGATGATGATTTGGTTGACCATGTTGACTATGGAAGTGATCCAACTCACATGTTGATGTCGGCCCAATACAACAAATCCAAAGTCCCACTAGCATGTGATGATATTATTGACCTCTTTGGTTGTCTTTCTTCAAACCGTAACCTACGCGTTCCAATTTAACCGAATAAAGCGATTTACCTGCAAAACACACGAACATTCGTAGTTATCACATTCACGATACATAACCGTGTAAAATATGGGATATGCACGTATTTAGCTCATTTAAGGGTTGTCCTACGGACCACCCGTCAATATACCGGGCTAGGATTCGAGTTACAGGAACAAGGGCCAAACAAACCACCTAAGAATGCAATCGTCAATCAAAAACACTTGACAACCTCCTAGAAGCAGCTTTTCTTGCCACCAGACCTTTCTCCATCAATTAGGAATCTGATACCGTCACTAAACACCTTCCTTAAATTGTAGCCATTTGTTGAGTGTTTTTTTTGGTGTCTAATCCGCATATATATCACCATTGCCCTTAATTTTCTTGACTGTATATCTCTTAAATATCAACATATACACGTGTGATTTAGTTTAGGAAGATTTTTCAATGCCGAGAACCTCGATCAGAGAGTAAAAAAGGCGTAACGTTCACAATGGTGTAAAATTAAAATGGGATATACCGGGCTAGGATTCGAGTTATAGGAACAAGGGCCAAACCAACCACCCAAGAATGTAATCGTCGAGCGAAAACACTTGATAACCTCCTAGAAGCGGCTTTTCTTACCACCAGACCTTTCTCCATCAATTAGGAATCTGATGCCGTCACTAAACACATTCCTTAAATTGTAGCCATTTGTTGAGTGTTTTTTTTGGTGTCTAATCCGCATATATATCACCATTGCCCTTGATTTTCTTAACTGTATATCTCTTAAATATCAACATCTACACGTGTGATTTAGTTTACGAAGATTTTTAAATGCCGAGAACCTCGATCAGAGAGTAAAAAAAGGTGTAAGGTTCACACTGATGTAAAATTAAAATGGGATATTACGGGCTAGGATTCGAGTTACAAGAACAAGGGCCAAACCAACCAACCAAGAATAGAATCGTCGAGCGAAAACACTTGATAACCTCCTAGAAGCAGCTTTTCTTACCACCAGACCTTTCTCCATCAATTAGGAATCTGATGCCGTCACTAAACACATTCCTTAAATTGTAGCCATTTGTTGAGTGTTTTTTTTGTCTAATCCGCATATATATCACCATTGCCCATAATTTTCTTAACTGTATATCTCTTAAATATCAACATATACACGTGTGATTTAGTTTATGAAGATTTTTAAATGCCGAGAACCTCGATCAGAGAGTAAAAAAGGTGTAAGGTTCACACTGGTGTAAAATTAAAATGGGATATTACGGGCTAGGATTCGAGTTACAGGAACAAGGGCCAAACCAACCACCCTAGAATGGAATCGTCGAGCGAAAACACTTGACAACCTCCTAGAAGCAGCTTTTCTTGCCACCAGACCTTTCTCCATCAATTAGGAATCTGATGCCATCACTAAACACATTCCTTAAATTGTAGCAATTTGTTGAGTGTTTTTTTTGTGTCTAATCGGCATATATATCACAATTGCCCTTGATTTTCTTGACTGTATATCTCTTAAATGTAAACATATACACGTGTGATTTAGTTTACGAAGATTTTTCAACGCCAAGAACCTCTATCAGAGAGTAAAAAAGGCGTAAGGTTCACAATGGTGTAAAATTAAAATGGGATATACCGGGCTAGGATTCGAGTTACAGGAACAAGGGCCAAACCAACCACCAAAGTATGGAATCGTCAAGCGAAAACACTTGACAACGTCCTAGAAGCAGCTTTTCTTGCCACCAGACCTTTCTCCATCAATTAGGAATCTGATACCGTCACTAAACACATTCCTTAAATTGTAGCCATTTGTTGAGTGTTTTTTTTTGTGTCTAATCCGCATATATATCACCATAGCCCTTGATTTTCTTGACTGTATATCTCTTAAATATCAACATATACACGTGTGATTTAGTTTACGAAGATTTTTCAATGCCGAGAACCTCGATCAGAGAGTAAAAAAGGCGTAAGGTTCACATTGGTGTAAGATTAAAATGGGATATACCGGGCTAGGATTTGAGTTACAGGAACAAGGGCCAAACAAACCACCTAAGAATGGAATCGTCGATCGAAAACACTTGACAACGTCCTAGAAGCAGCTTTTCTTGCCACCAGACCTTTCTCCATCAATTAGGAATCTGATACCGTCACTAAACACATTCCTTAAATTGTAGCCATTTGTTGAGTGTTTTTTTTGGTGTCTAATCCGCATATATATCACCATTGCCCTTAATTTTCTTGACTGTATATCTCTTAAATATCAACATATACACGTGTGATTTAGTTTATGAATATTTTTCAACGCCGAGAACGTCGATCAGAGAGTAAAAAAGGCGTTAGGTTCACAATGGTGTAAAATTAAAATGGGATATACCGGGCTAGGATTCGAGTTATTGGAACAAGGGCCAAACCAACCACCCAATAATGGAATCGTCGATCGAAAACACTTAACAACCTCCTAGAAGCAGCTTTTCTTGCCACCAGACCTTTCTCCATCAATTAGGAATCTGATACCGTCACTAAACACATTCCTTAAATTGTAGCCATTTGTTGAGTGTTTTTTTTTGTGTCTAATCCGCATATATATCACCATTGCCCTTAATTTTCTTGACTGTATATCTCTTAAATATCAACATATACACGTGTGATTTAGTTTATGAATATTTTTCAACGCCGAGAACGTCGATCAGAGAGTAAAAAAGGCGTTAGGTTCACAATGGTGTAAAATTAAAATGGGATATACCGGGCTAGGATTCGAGTTATTGGAACAAGGGCCAAACCAACCACCCAATAATGGAATCGTCGATCGAAAACACTTAACAACCTCCTAGAAGCAGCTTTTCTTGCCACCAGACCTTTCTCCATCAATTAGGAATCTGATACCGTCACTAAACACATTCCTTAAATTGTAGCCATTTGTTGAGTGTTTTTTTTTGTGTCTAATCCGCATATATATCACCATAGCCCTAGATTTTCTTAACTGTATATCTCTTAAATATCAACATATACACGTGTGATTTAGTTTACGAAGATTTTTAAATGCCGAGAACCTCGATCAGAGAGTAAAAAAAGGTGTAAGGTTCACACTGGTGTAAAATTAAAATGGGATATACCGGGCTAGGATTCGATTTACAGGAACAAGGGCCAAACCAACCAACCAAGAATAGAATCGTCGAGCGAAAACACTTGATAACCTCCTAGAAGCGGCTTTTCTTGCCACCAGACCTTTCTCCATCAATTAGGAATCTGATACCGTCACTAAACACATTCCTTAAATTGTAGCCATTTGTTGAGTGTTTTTTTTTTTGGTGTCTAATCCGCATATATATCACCATAGCCCTAGATTTTCTTAACTGTATATCTCTTAAATATCAACATATACACGTGTGATTTAGTTTACAAAGATTTTTAAATGCCGAGAACCTCGATCAGAGAGTAAAAAAAGGTGTGAGGTTCACACTGGTGTAAAATTAAAATGGGATATTACGGACTAGGATTCGATTTACAGGAACAAGGGCTAAACCAACCAACCAAGAATAGAATCATCGAGCGAAAACACTTGATAACCTCCTAGAAGCAGCTTTTCTTACCACCAGACCATTCTCCATCAATTAGGAATCTGATGCCGTCACTAAACACATTCCTTAAATTGTAGCCATTTGTTGAGTGTTTTTTTTTTTTTTTGTCTAATCCGCATATATATCACCATTGCCCTTAATTTTCTTAACTGTATATCTCTTAAATATCAACATATACACGTGTGATTTAGTTTAAGAAGGTTTTTAAATGCCGAGAACCTCGATCAGAGAGTAAAAAAGGTGTAAGGTTCACACTGGTGTAAAATTAAAATGGGATATTACGGGCTAGGATTCGAGTTACAGGAACAAGGGCCAAACCAACCACCCTAGAATGGAATCGTCGAGCGAAAACACTTGACAACCTCCTAGAGGCAGCTTTTCTTGCCACCAGACCTTTCTCCATCAATTAGGAATCTGATGCCATCACTAAACACATTCCTTAAATTGTAGCAATTTGTTGAGTGTTTTTTTTTTGTGTCTAATCCGCATATATATCACAATTGCCCTTGATTTTCTTGACTGTATATCTCTTAAATGTAAACATATACACGTGTGATTTAGTTTACGAAGATTTTTCAACGCCGAGAACCTCTATCAGAGAGTAAAAAAGGCGTAAGGTTCACAATGGTGTAAAATTAAAATGGGATATACCGGGCTAGGATTCGAGTTACAGGAACAAGGGCCAAACCAACCACCAAAGTATGGAATCGTCAAGCGAAAACACTTGACAACGTCCTAGAAGCAGCTTTTCTTGCCACCAGACCTTTCTCCATCAATTAGGAATCTGATACCGTCACTAAACACATTCCTTAAATTGTAGCCATTTGTTGAGTGTTTTTTTTGGTGTCTAATCCGCATATATATCACCATTGCCCTTAATTTTCTTGACTGTATATCTCTTAAATATCAACATATACACGTGTGATTTAGTTTATTAATATTTTTCAACGCCGAGAACGTCGATCAGAGAGTAAAAAAGGCGTTAGGTTCACAATGGTGTAAAATTAAAATGGGATATACCGGGCTAGGATTCGAGTTATTGGAACAAGGGCCAAACCAACCACCCAATAATGGAATCGTCGATCGAAAACACTTAACAACCTCCTAGAAGCAGCTTTTCTTGCCACCAGACCTTTCTCCATCAATTAGGAATCTGATACCGTCACTAAACACATTCCTTAAATTGTAGCCATTTGTTGAGTGTTTTTTTTTGTGTCTAATCCGCATATATATCACCATAGCCCTAGATTTTCTTAACTGTATATCTCTTAAATATCAACATATACACGTGTGATTTAGTTTACGAAGATTTTTAAATGCCGAGAACCTCGATCAGAGAGTAAAAAAAGGTGTAAGGTTCACACTGGTGTAAAATTAAAATGGGATATACCGGGCTAGGATTCGATTTACAGGAACAAGGGCCAAACCAACCAACCAAGAATAGAATCGTCGAGCGAAAACACTTGATAACCTCCTAGAAGCGGCTTTTCTTGCCACCAGACCTTTCTCCATCAATTAGGAATCTGATACCGTCACTAAACACATTCCTTAAATTGTAGCCATTTGTTGAGTGTTTTTTTTTTTGGTGTCTAATCCGCATATATATCACCATAGCCCTAGATTTTCTTAACTGTATATCTCTTAAATATCAACATATACACGTGTGATTTAGTTTACAAAGATTTTTAAATGCCGAGAACCTCGATCAGAGAGTAAAAAAAGGTGTGAGGTTCACACTGGTGTAAAATTAAAATGGGATATTACGGACTAGGATTCGATTTACAGGAACAAGGGCTAAACCAACCAACCAAGAATAGAATCATCGAGCGAAAACACTTGATAACCTCCTAGAAGCAGCTTTTCTTACCACCAGACCATTCTCCATCAATTAGGAATCTGATGCCGTCACTAAACACATTCCTTAAATTGTAGCCATTTGTTGAGTGTTTTTTTTTTTTGTGTCTAATCCGCATATATATCACCATTGCCCTTAATTTTCTTAACTGTATATCTCTTAAATATCAACATATACACGTGTGATTTAGTTTAAGAAGGTTTTTAAATGCCGAGAACCTCGATCAGAGAGTAAAAAAGGTGTAAGGTTCACACTGGTGTAAAATTAAAATGGGATATTACGGGCTAGGATTCGAGTTACAGGAACAAGGGCCAAACCAACCACCCTAGAATGGAATCGTCGAGCGAAAACACTTGACAACCTCCTAGAGGCAGCTTTTCTTGCCACCAGACCTTTCTCCATCAATTAGGAATCTGATGCCATCACTAAACACATTCCTTAAATTGTAGCAATTTGTTGAGTGTTTTTTTTTGTGTCTAATCCGCATATATATCACAATTGCCCTTGATTTTCTTGACTGTATATCTCTTAAATGTAAACATATACACGTGTGATTTAGTTTACGAAGATTTTTCAACGCCGAGAACCTCTATCAGAGAGTAAAAAAGGCGTAAGGTTCACAATGGTGTAAAATTAAAATGGGATATACCGGGCTAGGATTCGAGTTACAGGAACAAGGGCCAAACCAACCACCAAAGTATGGAATCGTCAAGCGAAGACACTTGACAGCCTCCTAGAAGTAGTTTTTCTTGCCCCCAGACCTTTCTCCATTAATTAGGAATCTGATGTTGTCACTAAACACATTCCTTAAATTGTAGCCATTTGTTCAGTGTTTTTTTTTTGTGTATAATCCGCATATATATCACCATTGCCCTTAATTTTCTTGACTGTATATCTCTTAAATATCAACATATACACGTGTGATTTAGTTGACGAAGATTTTTCAACGCCGAGAACGTCGATCAGAGAGTAAAAAAGGCGTTAGGTTCACAATGGTGTAAAATTAAAATGGGATATACCGGGCTAGGATTCGAGTTATTGGAACAAGGGCCAAACCAACCACCCAATAATGGAATCGTCGATCGAAAACACTTAACAACCTCCTAGAAGCAGCTTTTCTTGCCACCAGACCTTTCTCCATCAATTAGGAATCTGATACCGTCACTAAACACATTCCTTAAATTGTAGCCATTTGTTGAGTGTTTTTTTTTGTGTCTAATCCGCATATATATCACCATAGCCCTAGATTTTCTTAACTGTATATCTCTTAAATATCAACATATACACGTGTGATTTAGTTTACGAAGATTTTTAAATGCCGAGAACCTCGATCAGAGAGTAAAAAAAGGTGTAAGGTTCACACTGGTGTAAAATTAAAATGGGATATACCGGGCTAGGATTCGATTTACAGGAACAAGGGCCAAACCAACCAACCAAGAATAGAATCGTCGAGCGAAAACACTTGATAACCTCCTAGAAGCGGCTTTTCTTGCCACCAGACCTTTCTCCATCAATTAGGAATCTGATACCGTCACTAAACACATTCCTTAAATTGTAGCCATTTGTTGAGTGTTTTTTTTTTGGTGTCTAATCCGCATATATATCACCATAGCCCTAGATTTTCTTAACTGTATATCTCTTAAATATCAACATATACACGTGTGATTTAGTTTACAAAGATTTTTAAATGCCGAGAACCTCGATCAGAGAGTAAAAAAAGGTGTGAGGTTCACACTGGTGTAAAATTAAAATGGGATATTACGGACTAGGATTCGATTTACAGGAACAAGGGCTAAACCAACCAACCAAGAATAGAATCATCGAGCGAAAACACTTGATAACCTCCTAGAAGCAGCTTTTCTTACCACCAGACCATTCTCCATCAATTAGGAATCTGATGCCGTCACTAAACACATTCCTTAAATTGTAGCCATTTGTTGAGTGTTTTTTTTTTTTTGTGTCTAATCCGCATATATATCACCATTGCCCTTAATTTTCTTAACTGTATATCTCTTAAATATCAACATATACACGTGTGATTTAGTTTAAGAAGGTTTTTAAATGCCGAGAACCTCGATCAGAGAGTAAAAAAGGTGTAAGGTTCACACTGGTGTAAAATTAAAATGGGATATTACGGGCTAGGATTCGAGTTACAGGAACAAGGGCCAAACCAACCACCCTAGAATGGAATCGTCGAGCGAAAACACTTGACAACCTCCTAGAGGCAGCTTTTCTTGCCACCAGACCTTTCTCCATCAATTAGGAATCTGATGCCATCACTAAACACATTCCTTAAATTGTAGCAATTTGTTGAGTGTTTTTTTTTGTGTCTAATCCGCATATATATCACAATTGCCCTTGATTTTCTTGACTGTATATCTCTTAAATGTAAACATATACACGTGTGATTTAGTTTACGAAGATTTTTCAACGCCGAGAACCTCTATCAGAGAGTAAAAAAGGCGTAAGGTTCACAATGGTGTAAAATTAAAATGGGATATACCGGGCTAGGATTCGAGTTACAGGAACAAGGGCCAAACCAACCACCAAAGTATGGAATCGTCAAGCGAAGACACTTGACAACCTCCTAGAAGTAGTTTTTCTTGCCCCCAGACCTTTCTCCATTAATTAGGAATCTGATGTTGTCACTAAACACATTCCTTAAATTGTAGCCATTTGTTCAGTGTTTTTTTTTTGTGTATAATCCGCATATATATCACCATTGCCCTTGATTTTCTTGACTGTATATCTCTTAAATATCAACATATACACGTGTGATTTAGTTTACGAAGATTTTTCAATGCCGAGAACCTCGATCAGAGAGTAAAAAAGGCGTAAGGTTCACATTGGTGTAAGATTAAAATGGGATATACCGGGCTAGGATTTGAGTTACAGGAACAAGGGCCAAACAAACCACCTAAGAATGGAATCGTCGATCGAAAACACTTGACAACCTCCTTGAAGCAGCTTTTCTTGCCACCAGACCTTTCTCCATCAATTAGGAATCTGATACCGTCACTAAACACATTCCTTAAATTGTAGCCATTTGTTGAGTGTTTTTTTTGGTGTCTAATCCGCATATATATCACCATTGCCCTTAATTTTCTTGACTGTATATCTCTTAAATATCAACATATACACGTGTGATTTAGTTTATGAATATTTTTCAACGCCGAGAACCTCGATCAGAGAGTAAAAAAGGCGTTAGGTTCACAATGGTGTAAAATTAAAATGGGATATACCGGGCTAGGATTCGAGTTATAGGAACAAGGGCCAAACCAACCACCCAATAATGGAATCGTCGATCGAAAACACTTAACAACCTCCTAGAAGCAGCTTTTCTTGCCACCAGACCTTTCTCCATCAATTAGGAATCTGATACCGTCACTAAACACATTCCTTAAATTGTAGCCATTTGTTGAGTGTTTTTTTTTGTGTCTAATCCGCATATATATCACCATAGCCCTAGATTTTCTTAACTGTATATCTCTTAAATATCAACATATACACGTGTGATTTAGTTTACGAAGATTTTTAAATGCCGAGAACCTCGATCAGAGAGTAAAAAAAGGTGTAAGGTTCACACTGGTGTAAAATTAAAATGGGATATTATGGGCTAGGATTCGATTTACAGGAACAAGGGCCAAACCAACCAACCAAGAATAGAATCGTCGAGCGAAAACACTTGATAACCTCCTAGAAGCGGCTTTTCTTACCACCAGACCTTTCTCCATCAATTAGGAATCTGATGCCGTCACTAAACACATTCCTTAAATTGTAGCCATTTGTTGAGTGTTTTTTTGTGTCTAATCCGCATATATATCACCATTGCCCTTAATTTTCTTAACTGTATATCTCTTAAATATCAACATATACACGTGTGATTTAGTTTACGAAGATTTTTAAATGCCGAGAACCTCGATCAGAGAGTAAAAAAGGTGTAAGGTTCACACTGGTGTAAAATTAAAATGGGATATTACGGGCTAGGATTCGAGTTACAGGAACAAGGGCCAAACCAACCACCCAAGAATGAAATCGTCGAGCGAAAACACTTGACAACCTCCTAGAAGCAGCTTTTCTTCCCACCAGACCTTTCTCCATCAATTAGGAATCTGATGCCGTCACTAAACACATTCCTTAAATTGTAGCAATTTGTTGAGTTTTTTTTTTGTGTCTAATCCGCATATATATCACCATTGCCCTTGATTTTCTTGACTGTATATCTCTTAAATGTAAACATATACACGTGTGATTTAGTTTACGAAGATTTTTCAACGCCGAGAACCTCTATCAGAGAGTAAAAAAGGCGTAAGGTTCACAATGGTGTAAAATTAAAATGGGATATACCGGGCTAGCATTCGAGTTACAGGAACAAGGGCCAAACCAACCACCAAAGTATGGAATCGTCGAGTGAAAACACTTAACAACCTCCTAGAAGTAGTTTTTCTTGCCCCCAGACCTTTCTCCATTAATTAGGAATCTGATGTTGTCACTAAACAAATTCCTTAAATTGTAGCCATTTGTTCAGTGTTTTTTTTTTTGTGTATAATCCGCATATATATCACCATTGCCCTACATTTTCTTGACTGTATATCTCTTAAATATCAACATATACACGTGTGATTTAGTTTACGAAGATTTTTCAATGCCGAGAACCTCGATCAGAGAGTAAAAAAGGCGTAAGGTTCACATTGGTGTAAGATTAAAATGGGATATACCGGGCTAGGATTCGAGTTACAGGAACAAGGGCCAAACAAACCACCTAAGAATGGAATCGTCGATCGAAAACACTTGACAACCTCCTAGAAGCAGCTTTTCTTGCCACCAGACCTTTCTCCATCAATTAGGAATCTGATACCGTCACTAAACAAATTCCTTAAATTGTAGCCATTTGTTGAGTGTTTTTTTTGGTGTCTAATCCGCATATATATCACCATTGCCCTTAATTTTCTTGACTGTATATCTCTTAAATATCAACATATACACGTGTGATTTAGTTTACGAATATTTTTCAATGCCGAGAACCTCGATCAGAGAGTAAAAAAGTCGTTAGGTTCACAATGGTGTAAAATTAAAATGGGATATACCGGGCTAGGATTCGAGTTATAGGAACAAGGGCCAAACCAACCACCCAATAATGGAATCGTCGATCGAAAACACTTGACAACCTCCTAGAAGCAGCTTTTCTTGCCACCAGACCTTTCTCCATCAATTAGGAATCTGATACCATCACTAAACACATTCCTTAAATTGTAGCTATTTGTTGAGTGTTTTTTTTTTGGTGTCTGATCCGCAAATATATCACCATAGCCCTAGATTTTCTTAACTGTATATCTCTTAAATATCAACATATACACGTATGATTTAGTTTAGGAAGATTTTTCAATGCCGAGAACCTCGATCAGAGAGTAAAAAAGGCGTAAGGTTCACAATGGTGTAAAATTAAAATGGGATATACCGGGCTAGGATTCGAGTTATAGGAACAAGGGCCAAAGCAACCACCCAAGAATGGAATCGTCGAGCGAAAACACTTGATAACCTCCTAGAAGCGGCTTTTCTTACCACCAGACCTTTCTCCATCAATTAGGAATCTGATGCCGTCACTAAACACATTCCTTAAATTGTAGCCATTTGTTGAGTGTTTTTTTTTTGTGTCTAATCCGCATATATATCACCATTGCCCTTGATTTTCTTGACTGTATATCTCTTAAATGTAAACATATACACGTGTGATTTAGTTTACGAAGATTTTTCAACGCCGAGAACCTCTATCAGAGAGTAAAAAAGGCGTAAGGTTCACAATGGTGTAAAATTAAAATGGGATATACCGGGCTAGGATTCGAGTTACAGGAACAAGGGCCAAACCAACCACCAAAGTATGGAATCGTCGAGCGAAAACACTTAACAACCTCCTAGAAGTAGTTTTTCTTGCCCCCAGACCTTTCTCCATTAATTAGGATTCAGATGTTGTCACTAAACAAATTCCTTAAATTGTAGCCATTTGTTCAGTGTTTTTTTGTGTATAATCCGCATATATATCACCATTGCCCTTTATTTTCTTAACTGTATATCTCTTAAATATCAACATATACACGTGTGATTTAGTTTACGAAGATTTTTCAATGCCGAGAACCTCGATCAGAGAGTAAAAAAGGCGTAAGGTTCACATTGGTGTAAGATTAAAATGGGATATACCGGGCTAGGATTCGAGTTACAGGAACAAGGGCCAAACAAACCACCTAAGAATGGAATCGTCGATCGAAAACACTTGACAACCTCCTAGAAGCAGCTTTTCTTGCCACCAGACCTTTCTCCATCAATTAGGAATCTGATACCGTCACTAAACACATTCCTTAAATTGTAGCCATTTGTTGAGTGTTTTTTTTGGTGTCTAATCCGCATATATATCACCATTGCCCTTAATTTTCTTGACTGTATATCTCTTAAATATCAACATATACACGTGTGATTTAGTTTACGAATATTTTTCAATGCCGAGAACCTCGATCAGAGAGTAAAAAAGTCGTTAGGTTCACAATGGTGTAAAATTAAAATGGGATATACCGGGCTAGGATTCGAGTTATAGGAACAAGGGCCAAACCAACCACCCAATAATGGAATCGTCGATCGAAAACACTTGACAACCTCCTAGAAGCAGCTTTTCTTGCCACCAGACCTTTCTCCATCAATTAGGAATCTGATACCATCACTAAACACATTCCTTAAATTGTAGCTATTTGTTGAGTGTTTTTTTTTTGGTGTCTGATCCGCAAATATATCACCATAGCCCTAGATTTTCTTAACTGTATATCTCTTAAATATCAACATATACACGTATGATTTAGTTTAGGAAGATTTTTCAATGCCGAGAACCTCGATCAGAGAGTAAAAAAGGCGTAAGGTTCACAATGGTGTAAAATTAAAATGGGATATACCGGGCTAGGATTCGAGTTATAGGAACAAGGGCCAAAGCAACCACCCAAGAATGGAATCGTCGAGCGAAAACACCTGATAACCTCCTAGAAGCGGCTTTTCTTACCACCAGACCTTTCTCCATCAATTAGGAATCTGATGCCGTCACTAAACACATTCCTTAAATTGTAGCCATTTGTTGAGTGTTTTTTTTTTGTGTCTAATCCGCATATATATCACCATTGCCCTTGATTTTCTTGACTGTATATCTCTTAAATGTAAACATATACACGTGTGATTTAGTTTACGAAGATTTTTCAACGCCGAGAACCTCTATCAGAGAGTAAAAAAGGCGTAAGGTTCACAATGGTGTAAAATTAAAATGGGATATACCGGGCTAGGATTCGAGTTACAGGAACAAGGGCCAAACCAACCACCAAAGTATGGAATCGTCGAGCGAAAACACTTAACAACCTCCTAGAAGTAGTTTTTCTTGCCCCCAGACCTTTCTCCATTAATTAGGATTCAGATGTTGTCACTAAACAAATTCCTTAAATTGTAGCCATTTGTTCAGTGTTTTTTTGTGTATAATCCGCATATATATCACCATTGCCCTTTATTTTCTTAACTGTATATCTCTTAAATATCAACATATACACGTGTGATTTAGTTTACGAAGATTTTTCAATGCCGAGAACCTCGATCAGAGAGTAAAAAAGGCGTAAGGTTCACATTGGTGTAAGATTAAAATGGGATATACCGGGCTAGGATTCGAGTTACAGGAACAAGGGCCAAACAAACCACCTAAGAATGGAATCGTCGATCGAAAACACTTGACAACCTCCTAGAAGCAGCTTTTCTTGCCACCAGACCTTTCTCCATCAATTAGGAATCTGATACCGTCACTAAACACATTCCTTAAATTGTAGCCATTTGTTGAGTGTTTTTTTTGGTGTCTAATCCGCATATATATCACCATTGCCCTTAATTTTCTTGACTGTATATCTCTTAAATATCAACATATACACGTGTGATTTAGTTTACGAATATTTTTCAATGCCGAGAACCTCGATCAGAGAGTAAAAAAGTCGTTAGGTTCACAATGGTGTAAAATTAAAATGGGATATACCGGGCTAGGATTCGAGTTATAGGAAAAAGGGCCAAACCAACCACCCAATAATGGAATCGTCGATCGAAAACACTTGACAACCTCCTAGAAGCAGCTTTTCTTGCCACCAGACCTTTCTCCATCAATTAGGAATCTGATACCGTCACTAAACACATTCCTTAAATTGTAGCCATTTGTTAAGTGTTTTTTTTTTTTGGTGTCTAATCCGCAAATATATCACCATAGCCCTAGATTTTCTTAACTGTATATCTCTTAAATATCAACATATACACGTGTGATTTAGTTTAGGAAGATTTTTCAATGCCGAGAACCTCGATCAGAGAGTAAAAAAGGCGTAAGGTTCACAATGGTGTAAAATTAAAATGGGATATACCGGGCTAGGATTCGAGTTATAGGAACAAGGGCCAAACCAACCACCCAAGAATGGAATCGTCGAGCGAAAACACTTGATAACCTCCTTGAAGCGGCTTTTCTTACCACCAGACCTTTCTCCATCAATTAGGAATCTGATGCCGTCACTAAACACATTCCTTAAATTGTAGCCATTTGTTGAGTGTTTTTTTTTTGTGTCTAATCCGCATATATATCACCATTGCCCTTGATTTTCTTGACTGTATATCTCTTAAATGTAAACATATACACGTGTGATTTAGTTTACGAAGATTTTTCAACGCCGAGAACCTCTATCAGAGAGTAAAAAAGGCGTAAGGTTCACAATGGTGTAAAATTAAAATGGGATATACCGGGCTAGGATTCGAGTTACAGGAACAAGGGCCAAACCAACCACCAAAGTATGGAATCGTCGAGCGAAAACACTTGACAACCTGCTAGAAGTAGTTTTTCTTGCCCCCAGACCTTTCTCCATTAATTAGGAATCTGATGTTCTCACTAAACACATTCCTTAAATTGTAGCCATTTGTTCAGTGTTTTTTTTTTGTATATAATCCGCATATATATCACCATTGCCCTTGATTTTCTTGACTGTATATCTCTTAAATATCAACATATACACGTGTGATTTAGTTTACGAAGATTTTTCAATGCCGAGAACCTCGACCAGAGAGTAAAAAAGGCGTAAGGTTCACACTGGTGTAAAATTAAAATGGGATATACCGGGCTAGGATTCGAGTTACAGGAACAAGGGCCAAACCAACCACCAAAGTATGGAATCGTCGAGCGAAAACACTTGACAACCTCCAAGAAGTAGTTTTTCTTGCCCCCAGACCTTTCTCCATTAATTAGGAATCTGATGTTCTCACTAAACACATTCCTTAAATTGTAGCCATTTGTTCAGTGTTTTTTTTTTGTGTATAATCCGCATATATATCACCATTGCCCTTGATTTTCTTGACTGTATATCTCTTAAATATCAACATATACACGTGTGATTTAGTTTACGAAGATTTTTCAATGCCGAGAACCTCGATCAGAGAGTAAAAAAGGCGTAAGGTTCACATTGGTGTAAGATTAAAATGGGATGTACCGGGCTAGGATTCGAGTTACAGGAACAAGGGCCAAACAAACCACCTAAGAATGGAATCGTCGATCGAAAACACTTGACAACCTCCTAGAAGCAGGTTTTCTTGCCACCAGACCTTTCTCCATCAATTAGGAATCTGATGCCGTCACTAAACACATTCCTTAAAATGTAGCAATTTGTTGAGTGTTTTTTTTTGTGTCTAATCCGCATATATATCACCATTGCCCTACATTTTCTTAACTGTATATCTCTTAAATATCAACATATACACGTGTGATTTAGTTTACGAAGATTTTTAAATGCCGAGAACCTCGATCAGAGAGTAAAAAAAGGTATATGGTTCACACTGGTGTAAAATTAAAATGCGATATTACGGGCTAGGATTCGATTTACAGGAACAAGGGCCAAACCAACCAACCAAGAATAGAATCGTCGAGCTAAAACACTTGATATCCTCCTAGAAGCAGCTTTTCTTACCACCAGACCTTTCTCCATCAATTAGGAATCTGATGCCGTCACTAAACACATTCCTTAAATTGTAGCCATTTATTGAGTGTTTTTTTTTTGTGTCTAATCCGCATATATATCACCATTGCCCTTAATTTTCTTAAATGTATATCTCTTAAATATCAACATATACACGTGTGATTTAGTTTACGAAGATTTTTAAATGCCGAGAACCTCGATCAGAGAGTAAAAAAGGTGTAAGGTTCACACTGGTGTAAAATTAAAATGGGATATTACGGGCTAGGATTCGAGTTACAGGAACAAGGGCCAAACCAACCACCCAAGAATGGAATCGTCGAGCGAAAACAATTGACAACCTCCTAGAAGCAGCTTTTCTTGCCATCAAACCTTTCTCCATCAATTAGGAATCTGATGCCGTCACTAAACACATTCCTTAAATTGTAGCAATTTGTTGAGTGTTTTTTGTGTGTGTCTAATCCGCATATATATCACCATTGCCCTTGATTTTCTTGACTGTATATCTCTTAAATGTAAACATATACACGTGTGATTTAGTTTACGAAGATTTTTCAACGCCGAGAACCTCTATCAGAGATAAAAAAAGGCGTAAGGTTCACAATGGTGTAAATTAAAATGGGATATACCGGGCTAGGATTCGAGTTACAGGAACAAGGGCCAAACCAACCACCAAAGTATGGAATCGTCGAGCGAAAACACTTGACAACCTCCTAGAAGTAGTTTTTCTTACCCCCAGACCTTTCTCCATTAATTAGGAATCTGATGTTGTCACTAAACACATTCCTAAATTGTAGCCATTTGTTCAGTGTTTTTTTTTTGTGTATAATCCGCATATATATCACCATTGCCCTTGATTTTCTTGACTGTATATCTCTTAAATATCAACATATACACTTGTGGTTTAGTTTACGAAGATTTTTCAATGCCGAGAACCTCGATCAGAGAGTAAAAAAGGCGTGAGGTTCACATTGGTGTAAGATTAAAATGGGATATACCGGGCTAGGATTCGAGTTAGAGGAACAAGGGCCAAACAAACCACCTAAGAATGGAATCGTCGATCGAAAACACTTGACAACCTCCTAGAAGCAGCTTTTCTTCCACCAGACCTTTCTCCATCAATTAGGAATCTGATACCGTCACTAAACACATTCCTTAAATTGTAGCCATTTGTTGAGTGTTTTTTTTTTGTGTCTAATCCGCATATATATCACCGTTGCTCTTAATTTTCTTAACTGTATATCTCTTAAATATCAACATATACACGTGTGATTTAGTTTACGAAGATTTTTAAATGCCGAGAACCTCGATCAGAGAGTAAAAAAGGTGTGAGGTTCACACTGGTGTAAAATTAAAATGGGATATTACGGGCTAGGATTCGAGTTACAGGAACAAGGGCCAAACCAACCACCCAAGAATGGTATCATCGAGCGAAAACACTTGACAACCTCCTAGAAGTAGCTTTTCTTGCCACCAGACCTTTCTCCATCAATTAGGAATCTGATGCCGTCACTAAACACATTCCTTAAATTGTAGCAATTTGTTGAGTGTTTTTTTTTTTGTCTAATCCGCATATATATCACCATTGCCCTTGATTTTCTTGACTGTATATCTCTTAAATGTAAACATATACACGTGTGATTTAGTTTACGAAGATTTTTCAACGCCGAGAACCTCTATCAGAGAGTAAAAAAGGCGTAAGGTTCACAATGGTGTAAAATTAAAATGGGATATACCGAGCTAGGATTCGAGTTACAGGAACAAGGGCCAAACCAACCACCAAAGTATGGAATCGTCGAGCGAAAACACTTGACAACCTCCTAGAAGTAGTTTTTCTTGCCCCCAGACCTTTCTCCATTAATTAGGAATCTGATGTTGTCACTAAACACATTCCTTAAATTGTAGCCATTTGTTCAGTGTTTTTTTTTTTGTGTATAATCCGCATATATATCACCATTGCCCTTGATTTTCTTGACTGTATATCTCTTAAATATCAACATATACACGTGTGATTTAGTTTACGAAGATTTTTCAATGCCGAGAACCTCGATCAGGGAGTAAAAAAGGCGTAAGGTTCACATTGGGGTAAGATTAAAATGGGATATACCGGGCTAGGATTCGAGTTACAGGAACAAGGGCCAAACAAACCACCTAAGAATGGAATCGTCGATCGAAAACACTTGAAAACCTCCTAGAAGAAGCTTTTCTTGCCACCAGACCTTTCTCCATCAATTAGGAATCTGATACCGTCACTAAACACATTCCTTAAATTGTAGCCATTTGTTGAGTGTTTTTTTTTTGGTGTCTAATCCGCATATATATTACCATTGCCCTTAATTTTCTTGACTGTATATCTCTTAAATATCAACATATACACGTGTGATTTAGTTTACGAAGATTTTTCAATGCCGAGAACCTCGATCAGAGAGTAAAAAAGGCGTTAGGTTCTGTTACACCCCCAAAATACCACCTGCGGGAACTCCGCGAGGCGTGTTACTCATCAGAGTTCGAGCCACCAATCACATTGAACCAATGATAAATACTTAAATAAAACATGTTATGAATTACCAATAGAAAATGTCAAACATAAAGTTACTCCCAAAGAGTTGAGTAGCGGAAGCATATAATAAATCGTTTAACAATTGTTTCATAATAAATGTTCAAAACCAACGTTTCACTTATAAGTTAATCCAAGAGCCTCGATCCATGACCACTCCAGCACTCCCAGATAGCAAGTCCACGTCACGAATTCTAATGACCTGCAAGCATGCAGACAAGTGTGTCAGACGACGCTGGTGAGTTCAAGGTTATGTTAATGTGTGTAGTTACCAGATATCCGTTAAGTCAACTCATCGTTTCGTTTTGAAATTGTTATGAACGTAGGAGAGTCTTATATATTGGAAGTGTGTCCAATATATACCATGGGAGTGTGCCCAATATAACCTGGGAGTGTGCCCAACCCCAATGCCCCTAACCAAGCATTGGTAATGATGTCCCGGTAACTAGTTACCCCATTGCCTTACAGGCAACACGGTAGATGATCGATTCTGTATTCAATAACCAACATCCCAAATAGCAGTTTACCCAGTATTTCTTTTAAAAACGTTTACCAGATGTCCCAAAACCACCGGGACGCATGCTTAGAGAAGTGCAATGAACTCACCTTGGGTTTGCTCGGTAAGATTAAATATCTTGTTTATCAGTTATACAAACACGTCCTATAATGGTTACCGATAATAGTTAGTTCTATAAGCACACGGATCACATTTTTCACGAGCAAATAAGTCACGTATTCGTTGTTCATGTGAAACACTATTACTGTATATGCACATATCCAATTAATTCAACTCAATATACAATCAGTCAACATACCACATACACACCTTCATGATCGACTAAAATATGTTTCAAACCCACTTATAGAATATGGGCGGCCCATTTACATTCGCTGATCTAACCACATGTGGTATGCTCAATACCCTAATACAACCATAGATCAGCTAATGTATGTGCACTAACACCTACAATCGACTGGCCCATGTTGCTGGACTCATCAGCCCAATTTATTTTATGTATATTAACACTTTATTTGTTAAGTCAAGATTACATGTTAAAACCTCCTCTAGCATACAAACCATCAAGATAGCTTTTAACAGTTAATGTCGATTCTAAAAAAAATCCCCAATTACTATACACCATTAATTAACAACATGTGAGTTTCATTTACATACTAGACACTATTAACCCACACCATTACCACATGTTGACACCTAACCAGCCCAAGGTATTAAGTCCCTAACTCAACCCATTCGGCCTAGCTATGTTGTAACCCCTGCCCCAAATAAAAGTGTTCCAATAACTTACATAAGCCCAAACCAATAAATCAATATGTATATATACATGTGTGTCCAGTGATCGTATGCGGCCCAACTATAAATCATCCAACAATTTCTACTATTATCCACATGACTCGATACCCTAAACATATGAATAATCAGTCAATATCCTATCAATTTCTTTTTATTTGCAATATTGACATAATTATTTAATAACAGGTTGTCGGCTAAATCATGGAATCGTAACCCATCATATTTTAGTTTACAACACATTGACTCACATGAAGCACACATGGGCCGCCACACTATGAAATCACATGCATCAACAATAATTAACATCTATCCTCTCATATAACATAAATAATCCATAGTCATGCATCATTATACCATCTACATATTTTCAAGATTTAATTATGTATCATGCCCACCTAGTTCGTACAACCAAAACGTACAGACATCTATCATCACAATTCATTCATGAACAAACACCTAAAGAACAATCAATTAGCAATTAATATAGCATAGATTTACTAACCAAGATGATATCTCATAAGAGGGGAGGGGGTCTTCTCTCCTGCCGATCGTAACTAAGGGGATGTAGGGTTTGATTTGGTTATAGTTTTGTGATAATTAAAACATAATACGTATACTAAAAGGTATTATGTTTTGGGGCGGTTAATGAACCGAGATGGGCTCAGCCCTTTTTAATTGGGCCATCATTCAAGTAATTGTTATATGCAATTATTTAAAAATCTAAACAAATAATTAAGCTATAATACTAAAATCTAAACAAGTGAGCCGGTTATGCTAAACAGTTGGGCTACAAAGATTGGGCCATGCTAAACTGCACATGCTAGGTTGGGCTCGGGTGAAACGAGATTAATCCAATATACGGCGCAGCCCAAGGTGTCACTATATTAATTAGTCGGATCATACGACGTTTAGTTTAACAGGGTTATCACGGAGCGGAACATTTTAACACCAGAGAGGAAAATAACAAGAAATAAAGATAGTAAAATAGAACGTTTTGACATTGGAAGTCCGGGTTGTCACAGGTTCACAATGGTGTAAAATTAAAATGGGATATACCGGGCTAGGATTCGAGTTATAGGAACAAGGGCCAAACCAACCACCCAAGAATGGACTCGTCGAGCGAAAACACTTGATAACCTCCTAGAAGCGGCTTTTCTTACCACCAGACCTTTCTCCATCAATTAGGAATCTGATGCCGTCACTAAACACATTCCTTAAATTGTAGCCATTTGTTGAGTGTTTTTTTTTTGGTGTCTAATCCGCATATATATCACCATTGCCCTTGATTTTCTTAACTGTATATCTCTTAAATATCAACATATACACGTGTGATTTAGCTTACGAAGATTTTTAAATGCCGAGAACATCGATCAGAGAGTAAAAAAAAGGTGTATGGTTCACACTGGTGTAAAATTAAAATGGGATATTACGGGCTAGGATTCGAGTTACAGGAACAAGGGCCAAATCAACTAACCAAGAATAGAATCGTCGAGCGAAAACACTTGACAACCTCCTATAAGAAGCTTTTCTTGCCACCAGACCTTTCTCCATCAATTAGGAATCTGATGCCGTCACTAAACACATTCCTTAAATTGTAGCAATTTGTTGAGTGTTTTTTTTTTTGGTGTCTAATCCGCATATATATCACCATTGCCCTTGATTTTCTTAACTGTATATCTCTTAAATGTCAACATATACACGTGTGATTTAGTTTACGAAGATTTTTCAATGCCAAGAACCTCTATCAGAGAGTAAAAAAGGCGTAAGGTTCACAATGGTGTAAAATTAAAATGAGATATACCGGGCTATTATTCGAGTTACAGGAACCAGGGCCAAACCAACCACCCAAGTATGGAATCGTCGAGCGAAAACACTTGACAACCTCCTAGAAGCAGCTTTTCTTGCCACCAGACCTTTCTTCATCAATTAGTAATCTAATGCCGTCACTAAACACATTCCTTAAATCGTACCCATTTGTTGAGTGTTTTTTTTTTGGTGCCTAATCCGCATATATATCACCATTTCCCTTGATTTTCTTGACTGCATATCTCTTAAATGTCAACATATACACGTGTGATTTAGTTTACGAAGATTTTTCAATGCCGAGAACCTCGATCAGAGTTTAAAAAAGGCGTAAGGTTCAGAATGGTGTAAAATTAAAATGGGATATACCGGGCTAGGATTCGAGTTACAGAAACAAGGGCCAAACCAACCACCCAAGAATGGAATCGTCGAGCAAAAACACTTGACAATCTCCTGGAAGCTGCTTTTCTTGCCACCAGACCTTTCTCCATCATTTAGGAATCTGATGCCGTCACTAAACACATTCCTTAAATCGTAGCCATTTGTTGAGTGTTTTTTTTGGTGCATAATCCGCATATATATCACCATTGCCCTTGATTTTCTTGACTGTATATCTCTTAAATATCAACATATACATGTGTGATTTAGTTTACGAAGATTTTTCAATGCCGAGAACGTCGATCAGAGAGTAAAAAAGGCGTAAGGTTCACAATGGTGTAAAATTAATATGGGATATACCGGGCTAGGATTCAAGTTACAGGAACAAGGGCCAAACTAACCACCCAAGAATGGAATCGTGAAGCGAAAACACTTGACAACCTCCTAGAAGCAGTTATTCTTGCCATCAGACCTTTCTCCATCAATTAGGAATCTGATGCCGTCACTAAACACATTCCTTCAATTGTAGCCATTTGTTAAGTGTTTTTTTTGTGTCTAATCCGCATATATATCACCATTGCCCTTGATTTTCTTGACTGTATATCTCTTAAATGTCAACATATACATGTGTGATTTAGTTTACGAAGATTTTTCAATGCCGGGAACCTCGATCAGAGAGTAAAAAAGGCGTAAGGTACACAATGGTCTAAGATTAAAATGGGATATACCGGACTAGGATTTTGAGTTACAATAACAAGGGCCAAACCAACCACCCAAGAATGGAATCGTCGAGCGAAAACACTTGACAACCTCCTAGAAGCAACTTTTCTTGCCACCAGACCATTCTCCATCAATTAGGAATCTAATGCCGTCACTAAACACATTCCTTAAATTATAGCCATTTGTTGAGTGTTTTTTTTGGTGTCTAATCCGCATATATATCACCATTGCCCTTGATTTTCTTTACTGTATATCTCTTAAATATCAACATATACATGTGTGATTTAGTTTACGAAGATTTTTCAATGCCGAGAACCTCGATCAGAGAGTAAAAAAGGCGTAAGGTTCACAATGGTGTAAAATTAAAATGGGATATACCGGGCTAGGATTCGAGTAACAAGAACAAGGGCCAAACCAACCACCCAAGAATGGAATCGTCAAGCGAAAACACTTGACAACCTCCTAGAAATAGCTTTTCTTACCACCAGACCTTTCTCCATCAATTAGGAATCTGATGCCGTGACTAGACACATTCCTTAAATTGTAGCCATTTATTGAGTGTTTTTTTTGTGTCTAATCCGCATATATATCACCATTGCCCTTGATTTTCTTGACTGTATATCTCTTAAATATCAACATATACACGTGTGATTTAGTTTACGAAGATTTTTAAATGCCGAGAATCTCGATCAGAGTTTAAAAAAGGTGTAAGGTTCACAATTGTGTAAAATTAAAATGGGATATACCGGGCTAGGTTTCGAGTTACATGAACAAGGGCCAAACCAACCACCCAAGAATGGAATCGTCAAGCGAAAACACTTGACAACCTCCTAGAAGCAGCTTTTCTTGCCACCAGACCTTTCTTCATCAATTAGTAATCTAATGCCGTCACTAAACACATTCCTTAAATCGTACCCATTTGTTGAGTGTTTTTTTTTTGGTGCCTAATCCGCATATATATCACCATTTCCCTTGATTTTCTTGACTGCATATCTCTTAAATGTCAACATATACACGTGTGATTTAGTTTACGAAGATTTTTCAATGCCGAGAACCTCGATCAGAGTTTAAAAAAGGCGTAAGGTTCAGAATGGTGTAAAATTAAAATGGGATATACCGGGCTAGGATTCGAGTTACAGAAACAAGGGCCAAACCAACCACCCAAGAATGGAATCGTCGAGCAAAAACACTTGACAATCTCCTGGAAGCTGCTTTTCTTGCCACCAGACCTTTCTCCATCATTTAGGAATCTGATGCCGTCACTAAACACATTCCTTAAATCGTAGCCATTTGTTGAGTGTTTTTTTTGGTGCATAATCCGCATATATATCACCATTGCCCTTGATTTTCTTGACTGTATATCTCTTAAATATCAACATATACATGTGTGATTTAGTTTACGAAGATTTTTCAATGCCGAGAACGTCGATCAGAGAGTAAAAAAGGCGTAAGGTTCACAATGGTGTAAAATTAATATGGGATATACCGGGCTAGGATTCAAGTTACAGGAACAAGGGCCAAACTAACCACCCAAGAATGGAATCGTGAAGCGAAAACACTTGACAACCTCCTAGAAGCAGTTATTCTTGCCATCAGACCTTTCTCCATCAATTAGGAATCTGATGCCGTCACTAAACACATTCCTTCAATTGTAGCCATTTGTTAAGTGTTTTTTTTGTGTCTAATCCGCATATATATCACCATTGCCCTTGATTTTCTTGACTGTATATCTCTTAAATGTCAACATATACATGTGTGATTTAGTTTACGAAGATTTTTCAATGCCGGGAACCTCGATCAGAGAGTAAAAAAGGCGTAAGGTACACAATGGTCTAAGATTAAAATGGGATATACTGGACTAGGATTTTGAGTTACAATAACAAGGGCCAAACCAACCACCCAAGAATGGAATCGTCGAGCGAAAACACTTGACAACCTCCTAGAAGCAACTTTTCTTGCCACCAGACCATTCTCCATCAATTAGGAATCTAATGCCGTCACTAAACACATTCCTTAAATTATAGCCATTTGTTGAGTGTTTTTTTTGGTGTCTAATCCGCATATATATCACCATTGCCCTTGATTTTCTTTACTGTATATCTCTTAAATATCAACATATACATGTGTGATTTAGTTTACGAAGATTTTTCAATGCCGAGAACCTCGATCAGAGAGTAAAAAAGGCGTAAGGTTCACAATGGTGTAAAATTAAAATGGGATATACCGGGCTAGGATTCGAGTAACAAGAACAAGGGCCAAACCAACCACCCAAGAATGGAATCGTCAAGCGAAAACACTTGACAACCTCCTAGAAATAGCTTTTCTTACCACCAGACCTTTCTCCATCAATTAGGAATCTGATGCCGTGACTAGACACATTCCTTAAATTGTAGCCATTTATTGAGTGTTTTTTTTGTGTCTAATCCGCATATATATCACCATTGCCCTTGATTTTCTTGACTGTATATCTCTTAAATATCAACATATACACGTGTGATTTAGTTTACGAAGATTTTTAAATGCCGAGAATCTCGATCAGAGTTTAAAAAAGGTGTAAGGTTCACAATTGTGTAAAATTAAAATGGGATATACCGGGCTAGGTTTCGAGTTACATGAACAAGGGCCAAACCAACCACCCAAGAATGGAATCGTCAAGCGAAAACACTTGACAACCTCCTAGAAGCAGCTTTTTCTTGCCACCGGGCCTTTCTCCATCATTTAGGAATCTGATGTCGTCACTAAACACATTCCTTAAATCGTAGCCATTTGTTGAGTGTTTTTTTTTGTGCCTAATCCGCATATATATCACCATTGCCCTTGATTTTCTTGACTGTATATCTCTTAAATATCAACATATACACGTGTGATTTAGTTTACGAAGATTTTTCAATGCTGAGAACCTCGATCAGAGAGTAAAAAAGGCGTAAGGTTCACAATGGTGTAAAATTAAAATGGGATATACCGGGCTAGGATTCGAGTTACAGGAACAAGGGCCAAACCAACCACCCAAGAATGGAATCGTCGAGTGAAAACACTTGACAACCTCCTAGAAGCAGCTTTTCTTGCCACCAGACCTTTCTTCATCAATTAGGAATCTGATGCTGTCACTAAACACATTCCTTAAATTGTAGCCATTTGTTGAGTGTTTTTTTTTTTGGAGTCTAATCCGCATATATATCACCATTGCCCTTGATTTTCTTGACTGTATATCTCTGAAATGTCAACATATACACGTGTGATTTAGTTTACGAAGATTTTTCAATGCCGAGAACCTCGATCTGAGAATAAAAAAGGCGTAAGGTTCACACTGGTGTAAAATTAAAATGGGATATACCGGGCTAGGATTCGAGTTACAGGAACAAGAGCCAAACCATCCACCCAAGAATGGAATCGTCGAGCGAAAACACTTGACAACCTCCTAGAAGCAGCTTTTCTTACCACCAGACCTTTCTCCATCAATTAGGAATCTAATGCCGTGACTAGACACATTCCTTAAATTGTAGCCATTTATTGAGTGTTTTTTTGTGTCTAATCCGCATATATATCACCATTGCCCTTGATTTTCTTGACTGTATATCTCTTAAATATCAACATATACACGTGTGATTTAGTTTACGAAGATTTTTCAATGCTGAGAACCTCGATCAGTGAGTAAAAAAGGCGTAAGGTTTCACAATGGTGTAAAATTAAAATGGGATATACCGGGCTAGGATTCGAGTTACAGGAACAAGGGCCAAACCAACCACCCAAGAATGGAATCGTCGAGTGAAAACACTTGACAACCTCCTAGAAGCAGCTTTTCTTGCCACCAGACCTTTCTCCATCAATTAGGAATCTAATGCCGTCACTAAACACATTCCTTAAATTGTAGCCATTTGTTGAGTGTTTTTTTTGTTGTCTAATCCGCATATATATCACCATTGCCCTTAATTTTCTTTACTGTATAAGTCTTAAATATCAACATATACACGTGTGATTTAGTTTACGAAGATTTTTCAATGCCGAGAACCTCGATCAGAGAGTAAAAAAGGCGTAAGGTTCACAATGGTGTAAAATTAAAATGGGATATACCGGGCTAGGATTCGAGTTACAGGAACAAGGGCCAAACCAACCACCCAAGAATGGAATCGTCAAGCAAAAACACTTGACAACCTCCTAGAAGCAGCTTTTCTTACCACCAGACCTTTCTCCATCAATTAGGAATCTAATGCTGTCACTAAACACATTCCTTAAATTGTAGCCATTTGTTGAGTGTTTTGTTTTTTTTTTTTTGGTGTCTAATCCGCATATATATCAACATTGCCCTTAATTTTCTTGACGGCATATCTCTGAAATGTCAACATATACATTTGTGATTTAGTTTACGAAGATTTTTCAATGCCGAGAACCTCGATCAGAGAGTAAAAAAGGCGTAAGCTTCACAAAGGTGTAAGATTAAAATGGGATATACCGGACTAGGATTTTGAGTTACAGGAACAAGGGCCAAACCAACCACCCAAGAATGGAATCGTCGAGCGAAAACACTTGACAACCTCCTAGAATCAGCTTTTCTAGCCACCAGACCTTTCTCCATCAATTAGGAATCTAATGCCGTCACTAAACACATTCCTTAAATTGTAGCCATTTGTTGAGTGTTTTTTTTGTTGTCTAATCCGCATATATATCACCATTGCCCTTAATTTTCTTTACTGTATAAGTCTTAAATATCAACATATACACGTGTGATTTAGTTTACGAAGATTTTTCAATGCCGAGAACCTCGATCAGAGAGTAAAAAAGGCGTAAGGTTCACAATGGTGTAAAATTAAAATGGGATATACCGGGCTAGGATTCGAGTTACAGGAACAAGGGCCAAACCAACCACCCAAGAATGGAATCGTCAAGCAAAAACACTTGACAACCTCCTAGAAGCAGCTTTTCTTACCACCAGACCTTTCTCCATCAATTTGGAATCTGATGCCGTCACTAAACACATTCCTTAAATTGTAGCCATTTGTTGAGTGTTTTTTTTGTGTCTAATCCGCATATATATCACCATTGCCCTAGATTTTCTTGACTGTGTATCTCTTAAATGTCAACATATACATGTGTGATTTAGTTTACGAAGATTTTTCAATGCCAAGAACCTCGATCAGAGAGTAAAAAAGGTGTAAGGTACACAATGGTCTAAGATTAAAATGGGATATACCGGACTCGGATTTTGAGTTACAATAACAAGGGCCAAACCAACCACCCAAGAATGGAATCGTCAAGCGAAAACACTTGACAACCTCCTAGAAGCAGCTTTCTTACCACCTGACCTTTCTCCATCAATTAGGAATCTGATGCCGTCACTAAACACATTCCTTAAATTGTAGCCATTTATTGAGTGTTTTTTTTTTTGTGTCTAATCCGCATATATATCACCATTGCCCTTGATTTTCTTGACTGTATATCTCTTAAATATGAACATATACACGTGTGATTTAGTTTACGAAGATTTTTAAATGGCGAGAACCTCGATCAGAGAATAAAAAAGGCGTAAGGTTCACACTGGTGTAAAATTAAAATGGGATATTCCGGGCTAGGATTCGAGTTACAGGAATAAGAGCCAAACCAACCACCCAAGAATGGAATCGTCGAGCGAAAACACTTGACAACTTCCTAGAAGCAGCTTTTCTTGCCACCAGACCTTTCTCCATCAATTAGGAATCTGATGCCGTCACTAAACACATTCCTTAAATTGTAGCCATTTGTTGAGTGTTTTTTTTTTTTGGTGTCTAATCCGCATATATATCACCATTGCCCTTAATTTTCTTGACTGTATATCTCTGAAATGTCAACATATACATGTGTGATTTAGTTTACGAAGATTTTTCAATGCCAAGAACCTCGATCAGAGAGTAAAAAAGGCGAAAGCTTCACAATGGTGTAAGATTAAAATGGGATATACCGGACTAGGATTTTGAGTTACAGAAACAAGGGCCAAACCAACCACCCAAGAATGGAATCGTCGAGCGAAAACACTTGACAACCACCTAGAATCAGCTTTTCTTGCCACCAGACCTTTCTCCATCAATTAGGAATCTGATGCCGTCACTAAACACATTCCTTAAATTGTAGCCATTTGTTGAGTGTTTTTTTTTTGTTGTCTAATCCGCATATATATCACCATTGCCCTTTATTTTCTTTACTGTATAAGTCTTAAATATCAACATATACACGTGTGATTTAGTTTACGAAGATTTTTCAATGCCGAGAACCTCGATCAGAGAGTAAAAAAGGCGTAAGGTACACAATGGTCTAAGATTAAAATGGGATATATCGGACTCGGATTTTGAGTTACAATAACAAGGGCCAAACCAACCACCCAAGAATGGAATCGTCAAGCGAAAACACTTGACAACCTCCTAGAAGCAGCTTTTCTTACCACCTGACCTTTCTCCATCAATTAGGAATCTGATGTCGTCACTAAACACATTCCTTAAATTGTAGCCATTTATTGAGTGTTTTTTTTTTTGTGTCTAATCCGCATATATATCACCATTGCCCTTGATTTTCTTGACTGTATATCTCTTAAATATGAACATATACACGTGTGATTTAGTTTACGAAGATTTTTAAATGCCGAGAACCTCGATCAGAGAATAAAAAAGGCGTAAGGTTCACACTGGTGTAAAATTAAAATGGGATATATCGGGCTAGGATTCGAGTTACAGGAACAAGAGCCAAACCAACCACCCAAGAATGGAATCGTCAAGCGAAAACACTTGACAACCTCCTAGAAGCAGCTTTTCTTACCACCAGAACTTTCTCCATCAATTAGGAATCTGATGTCGTGACTAGACACATTCCTTAAATTGTAGCCATTTATTGAGTTTTTTTTGTGTCTAATCCGCATATATATCACCATTGCCCTTGATTTTCTTGACTGTATATCTCTTAAATATCAACATATACACGTGTGATTTAGTTTACGAAGATTTTTAAATGGCGAGAACCTCGATCAGAGAATAAAAAAGGCGTAAGGTTCACACTGGTGTAAAATTAAAATGGGATATTCCGGGCTAGGATTCGAGTTACAGGAATAAGAGCCAAACCAACCACCCAAGAATGGAATCGTCGAGCGAAAACACTTGACAACTTCCTAGAAGCAGCTTTTCTTGCCACCAGACCTTTCTCCATCAATTAGGAATCTGATGCCGTCACTAAACACATTCCTTAAATTGTAGCCATTTGTTGAGTGTTTTTTTTTTTTTTTGGTGTCTAATCCGCATATATATCACCATTGCCCTTAATTTTCTTGACTGTATATCTCTGAAATGTCAACATATACATGTGTGATTTAGTTTACGAAGATTTTTCAATGCCAAGAACCTCGATCAGAGAGTAAAAAAGGCGAAAGCTTCACAATGGTGTAAGATTAAAATGGGATATACCGGACTAGGATTTTGAGTTACAGAAACAAGGGCCAAACCAACCACCCAAGAATGGAATCGTCGAGCGAAAACACTTGACAACCACCTAGAATCAGCTTTTCTTGCCACCAGACCTTTCTCCATCAATTAGGAATCTGATGCCGTCACTAAACACATTCCTTAAATTGTAGCCATTTGTTGAGTGTTTTTTTTTTGTTGTCTAATCCGCATATATATCACCATTGCCCTTTATTTTCTTTACTGTATAAGTCTTAAATATCAACATATACACGTGTGATTTAGTTTACGAAGATTTTTCAATGCCGAGAACCTCGATCAGAGAGTAAAAAAGGCGTAAGGTACACAATGGTCTAAGATTAAAATGGGATATATCGGACTCGGATTTTGAGTTACAATAACAAGGGCCAAACCAACCACCCAAGAATGGAATCGTCAAGCGAAAACACTTGACAACCTCCTAGAAGCAGCTTTTCTTACCACCTGACCTTTCTCCATCAATTAGGAATCTGATGTCGTCACTAAACACATTCCTTAAATTGTAGCCATTTATTGAGTGTTTTTTTTTTTTGTGTCTAATCCGCATATATATCACCATTGCCCTTGATTTTCTTGACTGTATATCTCTTAAATATGAACATATACACGTGTGATTTAGTTTACGAAGATTTTTAAATGCCGAGAACCTCGATCAGAGAATAAAAAAGGCGTAAGGTTCACACTGGTGTAAAATTAAAATGGGATATATCGGGCTAGGATTCGAGTTACAGGAACAAGAGCCAAACCAACCACCCAAGAATGGAATCGTCAAGCGAAAACACTTGACAACCTCCTAGAAGCAGCTTTTCTTACCACCAGAACTTTCTCCGTCAATTAGGAATCTGATGCCGTGACTAGACACATTCCTTAAATTGTAGCCATTTATTGAGTTTTTTTTGTGTCTAATCCGCATATATATCACCATTGCCCTTGATTTTCTTGACTGTATATCTCTTAAATATCAACATATACACGTGTGATTTAGTTTACGAAGATTTTTAAATGGCGAGAACCTCGATCAGAGAATAAAAAAGGCGTAAGATTCACACTGGTGTAAAATTAAAATGGGATATACCGGGCTAGGATTCGAGTTACAGGAATAAGAGCCAAACCAACCACCCAAGAATGGAATCGTCGAGCGAAACACTTGACAACTTCCTAGAAGCAGCTTTTCTTGCCACCAGACCTTTCTCCATCAATTAGGAATCTGATGCCGTCACTAAACACATTCCTTAAATTGTAGCCATTTGTTGAGTGTTTTTTTTTTCTTTTTGTGTCTAATCCTCATATATATCACCATTGCCCTTGATTTTCTTGACTGTATATCTCTTAATTGTCAACATATACACGTGTGATTTAGTTTACGAAGATTTTTCAATGCTGAGAACCTCGATCAGAGAGTAAAAAATGCGTAAGGTTCACAATGGTGTAAAATTAAAATGGGATATACCGGGCTAGGATTCGAGTTACAGGAAAAAGGGCCAAACCAACCACCCAAGAATGGAACCGTCGAGTGAAAACACTTGACAACCTCCTAGAAGCAGCTTTTCTTGCCACCAGACCTTTCTCCATCAATTAGGAATCTGATGTTGTCACTAAACACATTCCTTAAATTGTAGCCATTTGTTGAGTGTTTTTTTTTTTTTTTTGTGTCTAATCCGCATATATATCACCATTGCCCTTGATTTTCTTGACTGTATATCTCTGAAATGTCAACATATACATGTGTGATTTAGTTTACGAAGATTTTTCAATGCCAAGAACCTCGATCAGAGAGTAAAAAAGGCGAAAGCCTCACAATGGTGTAAGATTAAAATGGGATATACCGGACTAGGATTTTGAGTTACAGAAACAAGGGCCAAACCAACCACCCAAGAATGGAATCGTCGAGCGAAAACACTTGACAACCTCCTAGAATCAGCTTTTCTTGCCACCAGACCTTTCTCCATCAATTAGGAATCTGATGCCGTCACTAAACACATTCCTTAAATTATAGCCATTTGTTGAGTGTTTTTTTTTTTTTTGTTGTCTAATCCGCATATATATCACCATTGCCCTTAATTTTCTTTACTGTATAAGTCTTAAATATCAACATATACTCGTGTGATTTAGTTTACGAAGATTTTTCAATGCCGAGAACCTCGATCAGAGAGTAAAAAAGGCGTAAGTTTCACAATGGTGTAAAATTAAAATGGGATATACCGGGCTAGGATTCGAGTTACAGGAACAAGGGCCAAACCAACCACCCAAGAATGGAATCGTCAAGCAAAAACACTTGACAACCTCCTAGAAGCAGCTTTTCTTACCACCAGACCTTTCTCCATCAATTAGGAATCTGATGCCGTCACTAAACATATTCCTTAAATTGTAGGCATTTGTTGAGTGTTTTTTTTTTGTGTCCAATCCGCATATATATCACTATTGCCCTTGATTTTCTTGACTGTGTAACTCTTAAATGTCAACATATACATGTGTGATTTAGTTTACGAAGATTTTTCAATGCCAAGAACCTCGATCAGAGAGTAAAAAAGGCGTAAGATACACAATGGTCAAAGATTAAAATGGGATATACCGGACTCGGATTTTGAGTTACAATAACAAGGGCCAAACCAACCACCCAAGAATGGAATCTTCAAGCGAAAACAATTGACAACCTCCAAGAAGCATCTTTTCTTACCACCAGACCTTTCTCCATCAATTAGGAATCTGATGCCGTCACTAAACACATTCCTTAAATTGTAGCCATTTATTGAGTGTTTTTTTTTTTGTGTTTAATCCGCATATATATCACCATTGCCCTTGATTTTCTTGACTGTATATCTCTTAAATGTCAACATATACACGTGTGATTTAGTTTACGAAGATTTTTCAATGCCCAGAGTCTCGATCAGAGTTTAAAAAAGGTGTAAGGTTCACAATGGTGTAAAATTATAATGGGATATACCGGGCTAGGTTTCGAGTTACAGGAACAAGGGCCAAACCAACCACCCAAGAATGGATTCGTCGAGCGAAAACACTTGACAACCTCCTAGAAGCAGCTTTTCTTACCACCAGACCTTTCTCCATCAATTAGGAATCTGATGCCGTCACTAAACACATTCCTTAAATTGTAGCCATTTGTTGAGTGTTTTTTTTTGTGTCTAATCCGCATATATATCACTATTGCCCTTGATTTTCTTGACTGTGTATCTCTTAAATGTCAACATATACATGTGTGATTTAGTTTACGAAGATTTTTCAATGTCAAGAACCTCGATCAGAGAGTAAAAAAGGCGTAAGGTACACAATGGTCTAAGATTAAAATGGGATATACCGGACTCGGATTTTGAGTTACAATAACAAGGGCCAAACCAACCACCCAAGAATGGAATCGTCAAGCGAAAACACTTGACAACCTCCTAGAAGCAGCTTTTCTTACCACCTGACCTTTCTCCATCAATTAGGAATCTGATGCCGTCACTAAACACATTCCTTAAATTGTAGCCATTTGTTGAGTGTTTTTTTTTTTGGTGTCTAATCCGCATATATATCACCATTGCCCTTGATTTTCTTGAATGTATATCTCTGAAATGTCAACATATACATGTGTTATTTAGTTTACGAAGATTTTTCAATGCCATGAACCTCGATCAGAGAGTAAAAGAGGCGAAAGCTTCACAATGGTGTAAGATTAAAATGGGATATACCGGACTAGGATTTTGAGTTACAGGAACAAGAGCCAAACCAACCACCCAAGAATGGAATCGTCGAGCGAAAACAGTTGACAACCTCCTAGAATCAGCTTTTCTTGCCACCAGACCTTTCTCCATCAATTAGGAATCTGATGCCGTCACTAAACATATTCCTTAAATTGTAGCCATTTATTGAGTGTTTTTTTTGTGTGTCTAATCCGCATATATATCACCATTGCCCTTGATTTTCTTGACTGTATATCTCTTAAATGTCAACATATACACGTGTGATTTAGTTTACGAAGATTTTTCAA
Source organism: Helianthus tuberosus (assembly GCA_030545235.1). Taxonomy (NCBI): domain Eukaryota; kingdom Viridiplantae; phylum Streptophyta; class Magnoliopsida; order Asterales; family Asteraceae; genus Helianthus; species Helianthus tuberosus. Next base: position 157,491,205 of record CM060420.1, read on the forward strand.
TGCCCAGAATCTCGATCAGAGTTTAAAAAAGGTGTAAGGTTCACAATGGTGTAAAATTATAATGGGATATACCGGGCTAGGTTTCGAGTTACAGGAACAAGGGCCAAACCAACCACCCAAGAATGGAATCGTCGAGCGAAAACACTTGACAACCTCCTAGAAGCAGCTTTTCTTGCCACCAGACCTTACTCCATCATTTAGGAATCTGATGCCGTCACTAAACACATTCCTTAAATTGTAGCCATTTGTTGAGTGTTTTTTTGTGCCTAATCCGCATATATATCACAATTGCCCTTGATTTTCTTGACTGTATATCTCTTAAATGTCAACATATACACGTGTGATTTAGTTTACGATGATTTTTCAATGCCGAGAACCTCGATCAGAGAGTAAAAAAGGCTTAAGGTTCACAATGGTGTAAAATTAAATTGGGATATACCGGGAAAGGATTCGAGTTGCAGGAACAAGGGCCAAACCAACCACCCAAGAATGGAATCGTCGAGCGAAAATACTTGACAACCTCCTAGAAGGAGGTTTTCTTGCCACCATACCTTTCTCCATCAATTAGGAATCTGATGCTTTCACTAAACACATTCCTTAAATTGTAGCCATTTGTAGAGTGTTTTTTTTTGTGTCTAATCCGCATATATGTCACCATTGCCCTTGATTTTCTTGAGTGTATATCTCTTAAATGTCAACATATACACGTGTGATTTAGTTTACGAAGATTTTTCAATGCCGAGAACCTCGATCAGAGAGTAAAAAAGGCGTAAGGTTCACAATGGTGTAAGATTAAAATGGGATATACTGGACTAGGATTTTGAGTTACAGGAACAAGGGCCAAACCAACCACCCAAGAATGGAATCGTCGAGCGAAAACACTTGACAACCTCCAAGAATCAGCTTTTCTTGCCACCAGACCTTTCTCCATCAATTAGGAATCTGATGCCGTCACTAAACACATTCCTTAAATTGTAGCCATTTGTTGAGTGTTTTTTTTTTTTGTCTAATCCGCATATATATCACCATTGCCCTTAATTTTCTCTACTGTATAATTCCTAAATATCAACATATACACGTGTGATTTAGTTTACGAAGATTTTTCAATGCTGAGAACCTCGATCAGAGAGTAAAAAAGGCGTAAGGTTCACAATAGTGTAAAATTAAAATGGGATATACCGTGCTAGGATTCGAGTTACAGGAACAAGGGCCAAACCAACCACCCAAGAATGGAATCGTCAAGCCAAAACACTTGACAACCTCCTAGAAGCAGCTTTTCTTACCACCAGACCTTTCTCCATCAATTAGGAATCTGATGCCGTCACTAAACACATTCCTTAAATTGTAGCCATTTGTTGGGTGATTTTTTTTTGTGTCTAATCCGCATATATATCACCATTGCCCTTGAATTTCTTGACTGTATATCTCTTAAATATCAACATATACACGTGTGATTTAGTTTGCGAAGATTTTTCAATGCCGAGAACCTCGATCAGAGAGTAAAAAAGGCGTAAGGTTCACAATGGTGTAAAATTAAAATGGGATATACCGGGCTAGGATTCGAGTTACAGGAACAAAGGCCAAACCAACCACCCAAGAATGGAATCGTCGAGCGAAAAAACTTGACAACCTCCTAGAAGCAGCTTTTCTTGCTAACAGACCTTTCTGCATCAATTAGCAATCTGATGCCGTCACTAAACACATTCCTTAAATTGTAGCCATTTGTTGAGTGTTTTTTTTTTGTCTAATCCGCATATATATCACCATTGCCCTTGATTTTCTTGACTGTATATCTCTTAAATGTCAACATATACACGTGTGATTTAGTTTACGATGATTTTTCAATGCCGAGAACCTCGATCAGAGAGTAAAAAAGGCGTAAGGTTCACAATGGTGTAAAATTAAAATGGGATATACCGGGCTAGGATTCGAGTTACAGGAACAAGGGCCAAACCAACCACCCAAGAATGGAATCGTCGAGCGAAAACACTTGACGACCTCCTAGAAGGAGGTTTTCTTGCCACCATACCTTTCTCCATCAATTAGGAATCTGATGCTGTCACTAAACACATTCCTTAAATTGTAGCCATTTGTTGAGTGTTTTTTTTTGTGTCTAATCCGTATATATATCACCATTGCCCTTGATTTTCTTGACTGTATATCTCTTAAATGTCAACATATACACGTGTGATTTAGTTTACGAAGATTTTTCAATGCCGAGAACCTCGATCAGAGAGTAAAAAAGGCGTAAGGTTCACAATGGTGTAAAATTATAATGGGATATACCGGGCTAGGTTTCGTGTTACAGGAACAAGGGCCAAACCAACCACCCAAGAATGGAATCGTCGAGCGAAAACACTTGACAACCTCCTAGAAGCAGCTTTTCTTGCCACCAGACCTTACTCCATCATTTAGGAATCTGATGCCGTCACTAAACACATTCCTTAAATTGTAGCCATTTGTTGAGTGTTTTTTTGTGCCTAATCCGCATATATATCACCATTGCCCTTGATTTTCTTGACTGTATATCTCTTAAATGTCAACATATACACGTGTGATTTAGTTTACGATGATTTTTCAATGCCGAGAACCTCGATCAGAGAGTAAAAAAGGCTTAAGGTTCACAATGGTGTAAAATTAAATTGGGATATACCGGGAAAGGATTCGAGTTGCAGGAACAAGGGCCAAACCAACCACCCAAGAACGGAATCGTCGAGCGAAAATACTTGACAACCTCCTAGAAGGAGGTTTTCTTGCCACCATACCTTTCTCCATCAATTAGGAATCTGATGCTTTCACTAAACACATTCCTTAACTTGTAGCCATTTGTAGAGTGTTTTTTTTTTTTTGTGTCTAATCCGCATATATGTCACCATTGCCCTTGATTTTCTTGAGTGTATATCTCTTAAATGTCAACATATACACATGTGATTTAGTTTACGAAGATTTTTCAATGCCGAGAACCTCGATCAGAGAGTAAAAAAGGCGTAAGGTTCACAATGGTGTAAGATTAAAATGGGATATACCGGACTAGGATTTTGAGTTACAGGAATAAGGGCCAAACCAACCACCCAAGAATGGAATCGTCGAGCGAAAACACTTGACAACCTCCAAGAATCAGCTTTTCTTGCCACCAGACCTTTCTCCATCAATTAGGAATCTGATGCCGTCACTAAACACATTCCTTAAATTGTAGCCATTTGTTGAGTGATTTTTTTTTGTGTCTAATCCGCATATATATCACCATTGCCCTTGAATTTCTTGACTGTATATCTCTTAAATATCAACATATACACGTGTGATTTAGTTTGCGAAGATTTTTCAATGCCGAGAACCTCGATCAGAGAGTAAAAAAGGCGTAAGGTTCACAATGGTGTAAAATTAAAATGGGATATACCGGGCTAGGATTCGAGTTACAGGAACAAAGGCCAAACCAACCACCCAAGAATGGAATCGTCGAGCGAAAAAACTTGACAACCTCCTAGAAGCAGCTTTTCTTGCTAACAGACCTTTCTGCATCAATTAGCAATCTGATGCCGTCACTAAACACATTCCTTAAATTGTAGCCATTTGTTGAGTGTTTTTTTTTTGTCTAATCCGCATATATATCACCATTGCCCTTGATTTTCTTGACTGTATATCTCTTAAATGTCAACATATACACGTGTGATTTAGTTTACGATGATTTTTCAATGCCGAGAACCTCGATCAGAGAGTAAAAAAGGCGTAAGGTTCACAATGGTGTAAAATTAAAATGGGATATACCGGGCTAGGATTCGAGTTACAGGAACAAGGGCCAAACCAACCACCCAAGAATGGAATCGTCGAGCGAAAACACTTGACGACCTCCTAGAAGGAGGTTTTCTTGCCACCATACCTTTCTCCATCAATTAGGAATCTGATGCTGTCACTAAACACATTCCTTAAATTGTAGCCATTTGTTGAGTGTTTTTTTTTTTTGTGTCTAATCCGCATATATATCACCATTGCCCTTGATTTTCTTGACTGTATATCTCTTAAATGTCAACATATACACGTGTGATTTAGTTTATGAAGATTTTTCAATGCCGAGAACCTCGATCAGAGAGTAAAAAAGGCGTAAGGTTCACAATGGTGTAAAATTATAATGGGATATACCGGGCTAGGTTTCGAGTTACAGGAACAAGGGCCAAACCAACCACCCAAGAATGGAATCGTCGAGCGAAAACACTTGACAACCTCCTAGAAGCAGCTTTTCTTGCCACCAGACCTTACTCCATCATTTAAGAATCTGATGCCGTCACTAAACACATTCCTTAAATTGTAGCCATTTGTTGAGTGTTTTTTTTGTGCCTAATCCGCATATATATCACCATTGCCCTTGATTTTCTTGACTGTATATCTCTTAAATGTCAACATATACACGTGTGATTTAGTTTACGATGATTTTTCAATGCCGAGAACCTCGATCATAGAGTAAAAAAGGCTTAAGGTTCACAATGGTGTAAAATTAAATTGGGATATACCGGGAAAGGATTCGAGTTGCAGGAACAAGGGCCAAACCAACCACCCAAGAATGGAATCGTCGAGCGAAAATACTTGACAACCTCCTAGAAGGAGGTTTTCTTGCCACCATACCTTTCTCCGTCAATTAGGAATCAGATGCCGTCACTAAACATATTCCTTAAATTGTAGCCATTTGTTGAGTGATTTTTTTTTGTGTCTAATCCGCATATATATCACCATTGCCCTTGAATTTCTTGACTGTATATCTCTTAAATATCAACATATACACGTGTGATTTAGTTTGCGAAGATTTTACAATGCCGAGAACCTCGATCAGAGAGTAAAAAAGGCGTAAGGTTCACAATGGTGTAAAATTAAAATGGGATATACCGGGCTAGGATTCGAGTTACAGGAACAAAGGCCAAACCAACCACCCAAGAATGGAATCGTCGAGCGAAAAAACTTGACAACCTCCTAGAATCAGCTTTTCTTGCCACCAGACCTTTCTGCATCAATTAGGAATCTGATGCCGTCACTAAACACATTCCTTAAATTGTAGCCATTTGTTGAGTGTTTTTTTTTGTCTAATCCGCATATCTATCACCATTGCCCTTGATTTTCTTGACTGTATATCTCCTAAATGTCAACATATACACGTGTGATTTAGTTTACGAAGATTTTTCAATGCTGAGAACCTCGATCAGAGAGTAAAAAAGGCGTAAGGTTCACAATGGTGTAAAATTAAAATGGGATATACTGGGCTAGGATTCGAGTTACAGGAACAAAGGCCAAACCAACCACCCAAGAATGGAATCGTCGAGCGAAAACACTTGACAACCTCCTAGAAGCAGCTTTTCTTGCCACCAGACCTTTCTCCATCAATTAGGAATCTGATGCCGTCACTAAAAACATTACTTAAATTGTAGCCATTTGTTGACTGATTTTTTTTGGTGTCTAATCCGCATATATATCACCATTGCCCTTGATTTTCTTGACTGTATATCTCTTAAATATCAACATATACACGTTTGATTTAGTTTACGAAGATTTTTCAATGCCGAGAACCTCGATCAGAGAGTAAAAAAGGCGTAAGGTTCACAATGGTGTAAAATTAAAATGGGATATACCGGGCTAGGATTCGAGTTACAGGAACAAGGGCCAAACCAACCACCCAAGAATGGAATCGTCGAGCGAAAACACTTGACGACCTCCTAGAAGGAGGTTTTCTTGCCACCATACCTTTCTCCATCAATTAGGAATCTGATGCTGTCACTAAACACATTCCTTAAATTGTAGCCATTTGTTGAGTGTTTTTTTTTTTTTGTGTCTAATCCGCATATATATCACCATTGCCCTTGATTTTCTTGACTGTATATCTCTTAAATGTCAATATATACACGTGTGATTTAGTTTACGAAGATTTTTCAATGCCGAAAACCTCGATCAGAGAGTAAAAAAGGCGTAAGGTTCACAATGGTGTAAAATTAAAATGGGATATACCGGGCTAGGATTCGAGTTACAGGAACAAAGGCCAAACCAACCACCCAAGAATGGAATCGTCGAGCGAAAACACTTGACGACCTCCTAGAAGCAGCTTTTCTTGCCACCAGACCTTTCTCCGTCAATTAGGAATCTGATGCCGTCACTAAACACATTCCTTAAATTGTAGCCATTTGTTGAGTGATTTTTTTTTGTGTCTAATCCGCATATATATCACCATTGCCCTTGATTTTATTGACTGTATATCTCTTAAATATCAACATATACACGTGTGATTTAGTTTACGAAGATTTTTCAATGCCGAGAACTTCGATCAGAGAGTAAAAAAGGCGTAACGTTCACAATGGTGTAAAATTAAAATGGGATATACCGGGCTAGGATTCGAGTTACAGGAACAAAGGCCAAACCAACCACCCAAGAATGGAATCGTCGAGCGAAAAAACTTGACAACCTCCTAGAAGCAGCTTTTCTTGCTAACAGACCTTTCTGCATCAATTAGGAATCTGATGCCGTCACTAAACACATTCCTTAAATTGTAGCCATTTGTTGAGTGTTTTTTTTTTGTCTAATCCGCATATATATCACCATTGCCCTTGATTTTCTTGACTGTATATCTCTTAAATATCAACATATACTCGTTTGATTTAGTTTACGAAGATATTTCAATGCCGAGAACCTCGATCAGAGAGTAAAAAAGGCGTAAGGTTCACAATGGTGTAAAATTAAAATGGGATATACCGGGCTAGGATTCGAGTTACAGGAACAAGGGCCAAACCAACCACCCAAGAATGGAATCGTCGAGCGAAAACACTTGACGACCTCCTAGAAGGAGGTTTTCTTGCCACCATACCTTTCTCCATTAATTAGGAATCTGATGCTGTCACTAAACACATTCCTTAAATTGTAGCCATTTGTTGAGTGTTTTTTTTTGTGTCTAATCCGCATATATATCACCATTGCCCTTGATTTTCTTGACTGTATATCTCCTAAATGTCAACATATACACGTGTGATTTAGTTTACGAAGATTTTTCAATGCCGAGAACCTCGATCAGAGAGTAAAAAAGGCGTAAGGTTCACAATGGTGTAAAATTAAAATGGGATATACCGGGCTAGGATTCGAGTTACAGGAACAAAGGCCAAACCAACCACCCAAGAATGGAATCGTCGAGCGAAAACACTTGACAACCTCCTAGAAGCAGCTTTTCTTGCCACCAGACCTTTCTCCATCAATTAGGAATCTGATGCCGTCACTAAACACATTCCTTAAATTGTAGCCATTTGTTGAATGATTTTTTTTGGTTTCTAATCCGCATATATATCACCATTGCCCTTGATTTTCTTGACTGTATATCTCTTAAATATCAACATATACACGTTTGATTTAGTTTACGAAGATTTTTCAATGCCGAGAACCTCGATCAGAGAGTAAAAAAGGCGTAAGGTTCACAATGGTGTAAAATTAAAATGGGATATACCGGGCTAGGATTCGAGTTACAGGAACAAAGGCCAAACCAACCACCCAAGAATGGAATCGTCGAGCGAAAACACTTGACGACCTCCTAGAAGGAGGTTTTCTTGCCACCATACCTTTCTCCATCAATTAGGAATCTGATGCTGTCACTAAACACATTCCTTAAATTGTAGCCATTTGTTGAGTGTTTTTTTTTTTTTTGTGTCTAATCCGCATATATATCACCATTGCCCTTGATTTTCTTGACTGTATATCTCTTAAATGTCAACATATACACGTGTGATTTAGTTTACGAAGATTTTTCAATGCCGAAAACCTCGATCAGAGAGTAAAAAAGGCGTAAGGTTCACAATGGTGTAAAATTAAAATGGGATATACCGGGCTAGGATTCGAGTTACAGGAACAAAGGCCAAACCAACCACCCAAGAATGGAATCGTCGAGCGAAAACACTTGACAACCTCCTAGAAGCAGCTTTTCTTGCCACCAGACCTTTCTCCATCAATTAGGAATCTGATGCCGTCACTAAAAACATTCCTTAAATTGTAGCCATTTGTTGACTGATTTTTTTTGGTGTCTAATCCGCATATATATCACCATTGCCCTTGATTTTCTTGACTGTATATCTCTTAAATATCAACATATACACGTGTGATTTAGTTTACGAAGATTTTTAAATGCCGAGAACCTCGATCAGAGAGTAAAAAAGGCTTAAGGTTCACAATAGTCTAAATTAAAATGGGGTATAACGGGCTAGGATTCGAGTTACAGGAACAAGGGCCAAACCAACCACCCAAGAATGGAATCGTCGAGCGAAAACACTTAACAACCTCCTAGAATCAGCTTTTCTTGCCACCAGACCTTTCTCCATCAATTAGGAATCTGATGCCGTCACTAAACACATTCCTTAAATTGTAGCCATTTGTTGAGTGTTTTTTTTTTGTTGTCTAATCCGCATATATATCACCATTGCCCTTGATTTTCTTTACTGTATATCTCTTAAATATCAACATCTACACGTGTGATTTAGTTTACGAAGATTTTTCAATGCCGAGAACCTCGATCAGAGTTTAAAAAAGGCGTAAGGTTCACAATGGTGTAAAATTAAAATGGGATATACCGGGCTAGGATTCGAGTTACGGGAACAAGGGCCAAACCAACCACCCAAGAATGGAATCGTCGAGCGAAAACACTTGACAACATCCTAAAAGCAGCTTTTCTTGCCACCAGACCTTTCTCCATCTATTAGGAATCTGATGCCGTCACTAAACACATTCCTTAAATTGTAGCCATTTGTTGAGTGTTTTTTTTTTGTGTCTAATCCGCATATATATCACCATTGCCCTTGATTTTCTTGACTGTATATCTCTTAAATGTCAACATATACACGTGTGATTTAGTTTACGGTGATTTTTCAATGCCGAGAACCTCGATCAGAGAGTAAAAAAGGCGTAAGGTTCACAATGCTGTAAAATTAAAATGGGATATACCGGGCTAGGATTCGAGTTACAGGAACAAGGGCCAAACCAACAACCCAAGAATGGAATCGTCGAGCGAAAACACTTGACAACCTCCTAGAAGGAGGTTTTCTTGCCACCATACCTTTTTCCATCAATCAGGAATCTGATGCTGTCACTAAACACATTCCTTAAATTGTAGCCATTTGTTGAGTGTTTTTTTTTGTGTCTAATCCGCATATATATCACCATTGCCCTTGATTTTCTTGACTGTATATCTCTTAAATGTCAACATATACACGTGTGATTTAGTTTACGAAGATTTTTCAATGCCGAGAACCTCAATCAGAGAGTAAAGAAGGCGTAAGGTTCACAATGGTGTAAGATTAAAATGGGATATACCGGACTAGGATTTTGAGTTACAGGAACAAAGGCCAAACCAACCACCCAAGAATGAAATCGTCGAGCGAAAACACTTGACAGCCTCCTAGAAGCAGCTTTTGTTGCCACCAGACCTTTCTCCATCAATTAGAAATCTGATGCCGTCACTAAACACATTCCTTAAATTGTAGCCATTTGTTGAGTGTTTTTTTTTTGTGACTAATCCGTATATATATCACCATTGCCCTTGATTTTCTTTACTGTATATCTCTTAAATATCAACATCTACACGTGTGATTTAGTTTACGAAGATTTTTCAATGCCGAGAACCTCGATCAGAGTTTAAAAAAGGCGTAAGGTTCACAATGGTGTAAAATTAAAATGGGATATACCGGGCTAGGATTCGAGTTACGGGAACAAGGGCCAAACCAACCACCCAAGAATGGAATCGTCGAGCGAAAACACTTGACAACATCCTAAAAGCAGCTTTTCTTGCCACCAGACCTTTCTCCATCTATTAGGAATCTGATGCCGTCACTAAACACATTCCTTAAATTGTAGCCATTTGTTGAGTGTTTTTTTTTGTCCAATCCGCATATATATCACCATTGCCCTTCATTTTCTTGACTGTATTTCTCTTAAATGTCAACATATACAAGTGTGATTTAGTTTACGATGATTTTTCAATGCCGAGAACCTCGATCAGAGAGTAAAAAAGGCGTAAGGTTCACAATGGTGTAAAATTAAAATGGGATAAACCGGGCTAGGTTTCGAGTTACAGGAACAAGGGCCAAACCAACCACCCAAGAATGGAATCGTCGAGCGAAAACACTTGACAACCTCCTAGAAGCAGCTTTTCTTGCCACCAGACCTTTTTCCATCAATTAGGAATCTGATGTCGTCACTAAACACATTCCTTAAATTGTAGCCATTTGTTGAGTGTTTTTTTTGGTGTCTAATCCGCGTATATATCACCATTGCTCTTGATTTTCTTGACTGTATATCTCTTAAATGTCAACATATACACGTGTGATTTAGTTTACGAAGATTTTTCAATGCCGAGATCCTCTATCAGAGAGTAAAAAAGGCGTAAGGTTCACAATGGTGTAAGATTAAAATGGGATATACCGGACTAGGATTTTGAGTTACAGGAACAAGGGCCAAACCAAACACCCAAGAATGGAATCGTCGAGCGAAAACACTTGACAACCTCCTAGAAGCAGCTTTTCTTGCCACAAGACCTTTCTCTATCAACTAGGAATCTGACGCCGTCACTAAACACATTCCTTAAATTGTAGCCATTTGTTGAGTGTTTTTTTTTTGTGTCTAATCCGCATATATATCACCATTGCCCTTGATTTTCTTTACAGTATATCTCTTAAATATCAACATATACACGTGTGATTTAGTTTACGAAGATTTTTCAATGCCGAGAACCTCGATCAGAGTTTAAAAAAGGCGTAAGGTTCACAATGGTGTAAAATTAAAATGGGATATACCGGGCTAGGATTCGAGTTACGGGAACAAGGGCCAAACCAACCACCCAAGAATGGAATCGTCGAGCGAAAACACTTGACAACATCCTAAAAGCAGCTTTTCTTGCCACCAGACCTTTCTCCATCAATTAGGAATCTGATGCCGTCACTAAACACATTCCTTAAATTGTAGCCATTTGTTGAGTGTTTTTTTTTTGTCTAATCCGCATATATATCACCATTACCCTTGATTTTCTTGACTGTATATCTCTTAAATGTCAACATATACAAGTGTGATTTAGTTTACGATGATTTTTCAATGCCGAGAACCTCGATCAGAGAGTAAAAAAGGCGTAAGGTTCACAATGGTGTAAAATTAAAATGGGATAAACCGGGCTAGGATTCGAGTTACAGGAACAAGGGCCAAACCAACCACCCAAGAATGGAATCGTCGAGCGAAAACACTTGACAACCTCCTAGAAGCAGCTTTTCTTGCCACCAAACCTTTTTCCATCAATTAGGAATCTGATGCCGTCACTAAACACATTCCTTAAATTGTAGCCATTTGTTGAGTGTTTTTTTTTTGTGTCTAATCCGCATATATATCACCATTGCCCTTGATTTTCTTTACAGTATATCTCTTAAAAATCAACATATACACGTGTGATTTAGTTTACGAAGATTTTTCAATGCCGAGAACCTCGATCAGAGTTTAAAAAAGGCGTAAGGTTCACAATGGTGTAAAATTAAAATGGGATATACCGGGCTAGGATTCGAGTTACGGGAACAAGGGCCAAACCAACCACCCAAGAATGGAATCGTCGAGCGAAAACACTTGACAACATCCTAAAAGCAGCTTTTCTTGCCACCAGACCTTTCTCCATCAATTAGGAATCTGATGCCGTCACTAAACACATTCCTTAAATTGTAGCCATTTGTTGAGTGTTTTTTTTTTGTCTAATCCGCATATATATCACCATTACCCTTGATTTTCTTGACTGTATATCTATTAAATGTCAACATATACAAGTGTGATTTAGTTTACGATGATTTTTCAATGCCGAGAACCTCGATCAGAGAGTAAAAAAGGCGTAAGGTTCACAATGGTGTAAAATTAAAATGGGATAAACCGGGCTAGGATTCGAGTTACAGGAACAAGGGCCAAACCAACCACCCAAGAATGGAATCGTCGAGCGAAAACACTTGACAACCTCCTAGAAGCAGCTTTTCTTGCCACCAGACCTTTTTCCATCAATTAGGAATCTGATGCCGTCACTAAACACATTCCTTAAATTGTAGCCATTTGTTGAGTGTTTTTTTTTTGTGTCTAATCCGCATATATATCACCATTGCCCTTGATTTTCTTTACAGTATATCTCTTAAATATCAACATATACACGTGTGATTTAGTTTACGAAGATTTTTCAATGCCGAGAACCTCGATCAGAGTTTAAAAAAGGCGTAAGGTTCACAATGGTGTAAAATTAAAATGGGATATACCGGGCTAGGATTCGAGTTACGGGAACAAGGGCCAAACCAACCACCCAAGAATGGAATCGTCGAGCGAAAACACTTGACAACATCCTAAAAGCAGCTTTTCTTGCCACCAGACCTTTCTCCATCAATTAGGAATCTGATGCCGTCACTAAACACATTCCTTAAATTGTAGCCATTTGTTGAGTGTTTTTTTTTTGTCTAATCCGCATATATATCACCATTACCCTTGATTTTCTTGACTGTATATCTCTTAAATGTCAACATATACAAGTGTGATTTAGTTTACGATGATTTTTCAATGCCGAGAACCTCGATCAGAGAGTAAAAAAGGCGTAAGGTTCACAATGGTGTAAAATTAAAATGGGATAAACCGGGCTAGGTTTCGAGTTACAGGAACAAGGGCCAAACCAACCACCCAAGAATGGAATCGTCGAGCGAAAACACTTGACAACCTCCTAGAAGCAGCTTTTCTTGCCACCAGACCTTTTTCCATCAATTAGGAATCTGATGTCGTCACTAAACACATTCCTTAAATTGTAGCCATTTGTTGAGTGTTTTTTTTTTGTGTCTAATCCGCGTATATATCACCATTGCTCTTGATTTTCTTGACTGTATATCTCTTAAATGTCAACATATACACGTGTGATTTAGTTTACGAAGATTTTTCAATGCCGAGATCCTCTATCAGAGAGTAAAAAAGGCGTAAGGTTCACAATGGTGTAAGATTAAAATGGGATATACCGGACTAGGATTTTGAGTTACAGGAACAAGGGCCAAACCAAACACCCAAGAATGGAATCGTCGAGCGAAAACACTTGACAACCTCCTAGAAGCAGCTTTTCCTGCCACAAGACCTTTCTCTATCAACTAGGAATCTGACGCCGTCACTAAACACATTCCTTAAATTGTAGCCATTTGTTGAGTGTTTTTTTTTTGTGTCTAATCCGCATATATATCACCATTGCCCTTGATTTTCTTTACAGTATATCTCTTAAATATCAACATATACACGTGTGATTTAGTTTACGAAGATTTTTCAATGCCGAGAACCTCGATCAGAGTTTAAAAAAGGCGTAAGGTTCACAATGGTGTAAAATTAAAATGGGATATACCGGGCTAGGATTCGAGTTACGGGAACAAGGGCCAAACCAACCACCCAAGAATGGAATCGTCGAGCGAAAACACTTGACAACATCCTAAAAGCAGCTTTTCTTGCCACCAGACCTTTCTCCATCAATTAGGAATCTGATGCCGTCACTAAACACATTCCTTAAATTGTAGCCATTTGTTGAGTGTTTTTTTTTTGTCTAATCCGCATATATATCACCATTACCCTTGATTTTCTTGACTGTATATCTCTTAAATGTCAACATATACAAGTGTGATTTAGTTTACGATGATTTTTCAATGCCGAGAACCTCGATCAGAGAGTAAAAAAGGCGTAAGGTTCACAATGGTGTAAAATTAAAATGGGATAAACCGGGCTAGGATTCGAGTTACAGGAACAAGGGCCAAACCAACCACCCAAGAATGGAATCGTCGAGCGAAAACACTTGACAACCTCCTAGAAGCAGCTTTTCTTGCCACCAGACCTTTTTCCATCAATTAGGAATCTGATGCCGTCACTAAACACATTCCTTAAATTGTAGCCATTTGTTGAGTGTTTTTTTTTTGTGTCTAATCCGCATATATATCACCATTGCCCTTGATTTTCTTTACAGTATATCTCTTAAATATCGACATATAAACGTGTGATTTAGTTTACGAAGATTTTTCAATGCCGAGAACCTCGATCAGAGTTTAAAAAAGGCGTAAGGTTCACAATGGTGTAAAATTAAAATGGGATATACCGGGCTAGGATTCGAGTTACGGGAACAAGGGCCAAACCAACCACCCAAGAATGGAATCGTCGAGCGAAAACACTTGACAACATCCTAAAAGCAGCTTTTCTTGCCACCAGACCTTTCTCCATCAATTAGGAATCTGATGCCGTCACTAAACACATTCCTTAAATTGTAGCCATTTGTTGAGTGTTTTTTTTTGTCTAATCCGCATATATATCACCATTACCCTTGATTTTCTTGACTGTATATCTCTTAAATGTCAACATATACAAGTGTGATTTAGTTTACGATGATTTTTCAATGCCGAGAACCTCGATCAGAGAGTAAAAAAGGCGTAAGGTTCACAATGGTGTAAAATTAAAATGGGATAAACCGGGCTAGGATTCGAGTTACAGGAACAAGGGACAAACCAACCACCCAAGAATGGAATTGTCGAGCGAAAACACTTGACAACCTCCTAGAAGCAGCTTTTCTTGCCACCAGACCTTTTTCCATCAATTAGGAATCTGATGCCGTCACTAAACACATTCCTTAAATTGTAGCCATTTGTAGAGTGTTTTTTTTGTGTCTAATCCGCATATATATCACCATTGCTCATGATTTTCTTGACTGTATATCTCTTAAATGTCAACATATACACGTGTGATTTAGTTTACGAAGATTTTTCAATGCCGAGATCCTCTATCAGAGAGTAAAAAAGGCGTAAGGTTCACAATGGTGTAAGATTAAAATGGGATATACCAGACTAGGATTTTGAGTTACAGGAACAAGGGCCAAACCAACCACCCAAGAATGGAATCGTCGAGCGAAAACACTTGACAACCTCCTAGAAGCAGCTTTTCTTGCCACAAGACCTTTTTCTATCAATTAGGAATCTGACGCCGTCACTAAACACATTCCTTAAATTGTAGCCATTTGTTGAGTGTTTTTTTTTGTGTCTAATCCGCATATATATCACCATTGCCCTTGATTTTCTTTACTGTATATCTCTTAAATATCAACATATACACGTGTGATTTAGTTTACGAAGATTTTTCAATGCCGAGACCTCGATCAGAGTTTAAAAAAGGCGTAAGGTTCACAATGGTGTAAAATTAAAATGGGAGATACCGGGCTAGGATTCGAGTTACAGGAACAAGGGCCAAACCAACCACCCAAGAATGGAATCGTCGAGCGAAAACACTTGACAACATCCTAAAAGCAGCTTTTCTTGCCACCAGACCTTTCTCCATCTATTAGGAATCTGATGCCGTCACTAAACACATTCCTTAAATTGTAGCCATTTGTTGAGTGTTTTTTTTGTCCAATCCGCATATATATCACCATTGCCCTTCATTTTCTTGACTGTATTTCTCTTAAATGTCAACATATACAAGTGTGATTTAGTTTACGAAGATTTTTCAATGCCGAGAACCTCGATCAGAGAGTAAAAAAGGCGTAAGGTTCACAATGGTGTAAAATTATAATGGGATAAACCGGGCTAGGTTTCGAGTTACAGGAACAAGGGCCAAACCAACCACCCAAGAATGGAATCGTCGAGCGAAAACACTTGACAACCTCCTAGAAGCAGCTTTTCTTGCCACCAGACCTTTTTCCATCAATTAGGAATCTGATGTCGTCACTAAACACATTCCTTAAATTGTAGCCATTTGTTGAGTGTTTTTTTTGGTGTCTAATCCGCGTATATATCACCATTGCTCTTGATTTTCTTGACTGTATATCTCTTAAATGTCAACATATACACGTGTGATTTAGTTTACGAAGATTTTTCAATGCCGAGATCCTCTATCAGAGAGTAAAAAAGGCGTAAGGTTCACAATGGTGTAAGATTAAAATGGGATATACCGGACTAGGATTTTGAGTTACAGGAACAAGGGCCAAACCAAACACCCAAGAATGGAATCGTCGAGCGAAAACACTTGACAACCTCCTAGAAGCAGCTTTTCTTGCCACAAGACCTTTCTCTATCAACTAGGAATCTGACGCCGTCACTAAACACATTCCTTAAATTGTAGCCATTTGTTGAGTGTTTTTTTTTTGTCTAATCCGCATATATATCACCATTGCCCTTGATTTTCTTTACAGTATATCTCTTAAATATCAACATATACACGTGTGATTTAGTTTACGAAGATTTTTCAATGCCGAGAACCTCGATCAGAGTTTAAAAAAGGCGTAAGGTTCACAATGGTGTAAAATTAAAATGGGATATACCGGGCTAGGATTCGAGTTACGGGAACAAGGGCCAAACCAACCACCCAAGAATGGAATCGTCGAGCGAAAACACTTGACAACATCCTAAAAGCAGCTTTTCTTGCCACCAGACCTTTCTCCATCAATTAGGAATCTGATGCCGTCACTAAACACATTCCTTAAATTGTAGCCATTTGTTGAGTGTTTTTTTTTTGTCTAATCCGCATATATATCACCATTACCCTTGATTTTCTTGACTGTATATCTCTTAAATGTCAACATATACAAGTGTGATTTAGTTTACGATGATTTTTCAATGCCGAGAACCTCGATCAGAGAGTAAAAAAGGCGTAAGGTTCACAATGGTGTAAAATTAAAATGGGATAAACCGGGCTAGGATTCGAGTTACAGGAACAAGGGCCAAACCAACCACCCAAGAATGGAATCGTCGAGCGAAAACACTTGACAACCTCCTAGAAGCAGCTTTTCTTGCCACCAGACCTTTTTCCATCAATTAGGAATCTGATGCCGTCACTAAACACATTCCTTAAATTGTAGCCATTTGTTGAGTGTTTTTTTTTTTGTGTCTAATCCGCATATATATCACCATTGCCCTTGATTTTCTTTACAGTATATCTCTTAAATATCAACATATACACGTGTGATTTAGTTTACGAAGATTTTTCAATGCCGAGAACCTCGATCAGAGTTTAAAAAAGGCGTAAGGTTCACAATGGTGTAAAATTAAAATGGGATATACCGGGCTAGGATTCGAGTTACGGGAACAAGGGCCAAACCAACCACCCAAGAATGGAATCGTCGAGCGAAAACACTTGACAACATCCTAAAAGCAGCTTTTCTTGCCACCAGACCTTTCTCCATCAATTAGGAATCTGATGCCGTCACTAAACACATTCCTTAAATTGTAGCCATTTGTTGAGTGTTTTTTTTTGTCTAATCCGCATATATATCACCATTACCCTTGATTTTCTTGACTGTATATCTCTTAAATGTCAACATATACAAGTGTGATTTAGTTTACGATGATTTTTCAATGCCGAGAACCTCGATCAGAGAGTAAAAAAGGCGTAAGGTTCACAATGGTGTAAAATTAAAATGGGATAAACCGGGCTAGGATTCGAGTTACAGGAACAAGGGACAAACCAACCACCCAAGAATGGAATTGTCGAGCGAAAACACTTGACAACCTCCTAGAAGCAGCTTTTCTTGCCACCAGACCTTTTTCCATCAATTAGGAATCTGATGCCGTCACTAAACACATTCCTTAAATTGTAGCCATTTGTAGAGTGTTTTTTTTGTGTCTAATCCGCATATATATCACCATTGCTCATGATTTTCTTGACTGTATATCTCTTAAATGTCAACATATACACGTGTGATTTAGTTTACGAAGATTTTTCAATGCCGAGATCCTCTATCAGAGAGTAAAAAAGGCGTAAGGTTCACAATGGTGTAAGATTAAAATGGGATATACCAGACTAGGATTTTGAGTTACAGGAACAAGGGCCAAACCAACCACCCAAGAATGGAATCGTCGAGCGAAAACACTTGACAACCTCCTAGAAGCAGCTTTTCTTGCCACAAGACCTTTTTCTATCAATTAGGAATCTGACGCCGTCACTAAACACATTCCTTAAATTGTAGCCATTTGTTGAGTGTTTTTTTTTGTGTCTAATCCGCATATATATCACCATTGCCCTTGATTTTCTTTACTGTATATCTCTTAAATATCAACATATACACGTGTGATTTAGTTTACGAAGATTTTTCAATGCCGAGAACCTCGATCAGAGTTTAAAAAAGGCGTAAGGTTCACAATGGTGTACAATTAAAATGGGTTATACCGGGCTAGGATTCAAGGTACAGGAACAAGGGCCAAACCAACCACCCAAGAATGGAATCATCGAGCGAAAACACTTGGCAAACTTCTAGAAGCAGCTTTTCTTGCCACCAGACCTTTTTCCATCAATTAGGAATCTGATACCGTCACTAAACACATTCCTTAAATTGTAGCCATTTGTTGAGTGTTTTTTTGGTGTCTAATCCGCATATATATCACCATTCCCCTTGATTTTCTTGACTGGATATCTCTTAAATATCAACATATACACGTGTGATTTAGTTTACGAAGATTTTTCAATGCCGAGAACCTCGATCAGAGAGTAAAAAAGGCGTAAGGTTCACAATGGTGTAAAATTAAAATGGGATATATCGGGCTAGGATTCGAGTTACAGGAACAAAGGCCAAACCAACCACCCAAGAATGGAATCGTCGAGCGAAAACACTTGACAACCTCCTAGAAGCAGCTTTTCTTGCCACCAGACGTTTCTCCATCAATTAGGAATCTGATGCCGTCAATAAACACATTCCTTAAATTGTAGCCATTTGTTGAGTGTTTTTTTTTGTGTCTAATCCGCATATATATCACCATTGCCCTTGATTTTCTTGACTGTATATCTCTTAAATATCAACATATACACGTGTGATTTAGCTTACGAAGATTTTTCAATGCCGAGAACCTCGATCAGAGAGTAAAAAAAGGCGTAAGGTTCACAATGGTGTAAAATAAAAATGGGATATACCGTGTTAGGATTCGAGTTACAGGAACAAGGGCCAAACCAACCACCCAAGAATGGAATCGTCGAGCGAAAACACTTGACAACCTCCTTGAAGCAACTTTTCTTGCCACCAGACCTTTCTCTATCAATTAGGAATCTGATACCCTCACTAAACACATTCCTTAAATTGTAGCCATTTGTTGAGTGTTTTTTTTTTTGGTGTCTAATCCGCATATATATCACCATTGCCCTTGATTTTCTTGACTGTATATCTCTTAAATGTCAACATATATACGTGTGATTTAGTTTACGAAGATTTTTCAATGCCGAGAACCTCGATCAGAGAGTAAAAAAGGCGTACGAGTCACAATGGTGTAAAATTAAAATGGGATATAACGGGCTAGGATTCGAGTTACAGGAACAAGGGCCAAACCAACCACCCAAGAATGGAATCGTTGAGCGAAAACACTTGACAACCTCCTAGAAGCAGCTTTTCTTGCCACCAGACCTTTCTCCATCAATTAGGAATCTGATGCCGTCACTAAACACATTCCTTAAATTGTAGCCATTTGTTGAGTGATTTTTTTTGGTGTCTAATCCGCATATATATCACCATTGCCCTTGATTTTCTTTATTGTATATATCTTAAATATCAACATATACACGTGTGATTTAGTTTACGAAGATTTTTCAATGCCGAATACCTCGATCAAAGAGTAAAAAATGCGTAAGGTTCACAATGGTGTAAAATTAAAATGGGATATAACGGGCTAGGATTCGAGTTACAGGAACAAAGGCCAAACCAACCACCCAAGAATGGAATAGTCGAGCGAAAACACTCGACAACCTCTTAGAAGCAGCTTTTCTTTCCAACAGACCTTTCTCCATCAATTAGGAATCTGATGCCGTCACTAAACACATTCCTTAAATTGTAGCCATTTGTTGAGTGTTTTTTTTTGTATCTAATCCGCATATATATCACCATTGCCCTTGATTTTCTTGACTGTATATCTCTTAAATATCAATATATACACGTGTGATTTAGTTTGCGAAGATTTTTCAATGCCGAGAACCTCGATCAGTGAGTAAAAAACGCGTAAGGTTCACAATGGTGTAAAATTAAAATGGGATATACCGGGCTAGGATTCGAATTACAGGAACAAAGGCCAAACCAACCATCCAAGAATGGAATCGTCGAGCGAAAATACTGGACAACCTCCTAGAAGCAGCTTTTTTTGCTACCAGACCTTTCTCCATCAATTAGGAATCTGATGCCGTCACTAAACACATTCCTTAAATTGTAGCCATTTGTAGAGTGTTTTTTTTTTTGTGTCTAATCCGCATATATATCACCATTGCCCTTGATTTTCTTTACTGTATATCTCTTAAATATCAACATATACACGTGTGATTTAGTTTACGAAAATTTTTCAATGCCGAGAACTCGATCAGAGAGTAAAAAAGGCGTAAGGTTCACAATGGTGTAAAATTAAAATGGGATATACCGGGATAGGATTCGAGGTACAGGAACAAGGGCCAAACCAACCACCCAAGAATGGAATCGTCGACCGAAAACACTTGGCAAACTTCTAGAAGCAGCTTTTCTTGCCACCGGACCTTTTTCCATCAATTAGGAATTTGATGCCGTCACTAAACACATTCCTTAACTTGTAGCCATTTGTTGATTGTTTTTTTGTGTCTAATCCGCATATATATCACCATTGCCCTTGATTTTATTGATTGTATATCTCTTAAATATCAACATATACATGTGTGATTTAGTTTACGAAGATTTTTCAATGTCGAGAACCTCGGTCAGAGAGTAAAAAAGGCGTAAAGTTCAAAATGGTGTAAAATTAAAATGGGATATACCGGGCTAGGATTCGAGTTACAGGAACAAGGGCCAAACCAACCACCCAAGAATGGAATAGTCGAGCGAAAACACTCGACAACCTCTTAGAAGCAGCTTTTCTTACCAACAGACCTTTCTCCATCAATTAGGAATCTGATGCCGTCACTAAACACATTCCTTAAATTGTAGCCATTTGTTGAGTGTTTTTTTTTTGGTATCTAATCCGCATATATATCACCATTGCCCTTGATTTTCTTGACTGTATATCTCTTAAATATCAATATATACACGTGTGATTTAGTTTGCGAAGATTTTTCAATGCCGAGAACCTCGATCAGTGAGTAAAAAAGGCGTAAGGTTCACAATGGTGTAAAATTAAAATGGGATATACTGGGCTAGGATTCGAGTTACAGGAACAAAAGCCAAACCAACCATCCAAGAATGGAATCGTCGAGCGAAAATACTTGACAACCTCCTAGAAGCAGCTTTTTTTGCTACCAGACCTTTCTCCATCAATTAGGAATCTGATGCCGTCACTAAACACATTCCTTAAATTGTAGCCATTTGTAGAGTGTTTTTTTTTGTGTCTAATCCGCATATATATCACCATTGCCCTTGATTTTCTTTACTGTATATCTCTTAAATATCAACATATACACGTGTGATTTAGTTTACGAAAATTTTTCAATGCCGAGAACTCGATCAGAGAGTAAAAAAGGCGTAAGGTTCACAATGGTGTAAAATTAAAATGGGATATACCGGGCTAGGATTCGAGGTACAGGAACAAGG
This sequence comes from Helianthus tuberosus, assembly GCA_030545235.1. NCBI lineage: Eukaryota > Viridiplantae > Streptophyta > Magnoliopsida > Asterales > Asteraceae > Helianthus > Helianthus tuberosus. Next base: position 157,512,728 of record CM060420.1, read on the forward strand.
GCCAAACCAACCACCCAAGAATGGAATCGTCGACCGAAAACACTTGGCAAACTTCTAGAAGCAGCTTTTCTTGCCACCGGACCTTTTTCCATCAATTAGGAATTTGATGCCGTCACTAAACACATTCCTTAACTTGTAGCCATTTGTTGATTTTTTTTTGTGTCTAATCCGCATATATATCACCATTGCCCTTGATTTTATTGATTGTATATCTCTTAAATATCAACATATACATGTGTGATTTAGTTTACGAAGATTTTTCAATGTCGAGAACCTCGGTCAGAGAGTAAAAAAGGCGTAAAGTTCAAAATGGTGTAAAATTAAAATGGGATATACAGGGCTAGGATTCGAGTTACAGGAACAAGGGCCAAACCAACCACCCAAGAATGGAATCGTCGAGCGAAAACACTTGACAACCTTCTAGAATCAGCTTTTCTTGCCACCAGACATTTCTCCATCAATTAGGAATCTGATGTCGTCACTAAACACATTCCTTAAATTGTAGCCATTTGTTGAGTGTTTTTTTTTTGTGTCTAATCCTCATATATATCACCATTGCGCTTGATTTTCTTTACTGTATATCACTTAAATGTCAACATATACACGTGTGATTTAATTTACGAAGATTTTTCAATGCCGAGAACCTCGATCAGAGAGTAAAAAAGGGGTAAGGTTTACAATGGTATAAATTTAAAAAGGGACATACCGGGCTAGGATTCTAGTTACAGGAACAAGGGCCAAACCAACCACCCAAGAATGGAATCGTCGAGCGAAAACACTTGACAACCTTCTAGAAGCAGCTTTTCTTGCCACCAGACATTTCTCCATCAATTAGGAATCTGATGCCGTCACTAAACACATTCCTTAAATTGTAGCCATTTGTTGAGTGATTTTTTTTGTGTCTAATCCGCATATATATCACCATTGCCCTTGATTTTATTGACTGTATATCTCTTAAATATCAACATATACACGTGTGATTTAGTTTGCGATGATTTTTCAATGCCGAGAACCTCGATCAGAGAGTAAAAAAGGCGTAAGGTTCACAATGGTGTAAAATTAAAATGGTATATACTGGGCTAGGATTTGAGTTACAGGAACAAAGGCCAAACCAACCACCCAAGAATGGAATCGTCGAGCGAAAACACTTGACAACCTCCTAGAAGCAGCTTTTCTTGCTACCAGACCTTTCTCCATCAATTAGGAATCTAATGCCATCACTAAACACATTCCTTAAAGTGTAGCCATTTGTTGAGTGATTTTTTTTGGTGTCTAATCCGCATATATATCACCATTGCCCTAGATTTTCTTGTCTGTATATCTCTTAAATATCAACATATACACGTGTGATTTAGTTTACGAAGATTTTTCAATGCCGAATACCTCAATCAAAGAGTAAAAAAGGCGTAAGGTTCACAATGGTGTAAAATTAAAATGGGATATACCGGGCTAGGATTCGAGTTACAGGAACAAAGGCCAAACCAACCACCCAAGAATGGAATCATCGAGCGAAAACACTTGACAACCTCCTAGAAGCAGCTTTTCTTACCACCAGACCTTTCTTCAACAATTAGGAATCTGATGCCGTCACTAAACACATTCCTTAAATTGTAGCCATTTGTTGAGTGTTTTTTTTTTTGGTGTCTAATCCGCATATATATCACCATTGCCCTTGATTTTCTTTACTGTATATCTCTTAAATATCAACATATACACGTGCGATTTAGTTTACGAAGATTTTTCAATGCCGAGAACCACAATCAGAGTTTAAAAAAGGCGTAAGGTTCACAATGGTATAAAATTAAAATGGGATATACCGGGCTAGGATTCGAGGTACAGGAACAAGGGCCAAACCAACCACCCAAGAATGGAATCGTCGAGCGAAAACACTTGGCAAACTTCTAGATGTAGCTTTTCTTGCCACCAGACCTTTCTCCATCAATTAGGAATCTGATGTCGTCACTAAACACATTCCTTAAATTGTAGCCATTTGTTGAGTGTTTTTTTTGGTGTCTAATCCTCATATATATCACCATTGCGCTTGATTTTCTTTACTGTATATCACTTAAATGTCAACATATACACGTGTGATTTAATTTACGAAGATTTTTCAATGCCGAGAACCTCGATCAGAGAGTAAAAAAGGGGTAAGGTTTACAATGGTATAAAATTAAAAAGGGATATACCGGGCTAGGATTCTAGTTACAGGAACAAGGGCCAAACCAACCACCCAAGAATGGAATCGTCGAGCGAAAACACTTGACAACCTTCTAGAAGCAGCTTTTCTTGCCACCAGACATTTCTCCATCAATTAGGAATCTGATGCCGTCACTAAACACATTCCTTAAATTGTAGCCATTTGTTGAGTGATTTTTTTTTGTAACTAATCCGCATATATATCACCATTGCCCTTGATTTTATTGACTGTATATCTCTTAAATATCAACATATACACGTGTGATTTAGTTTGCGATGATTTTTCAATGCCGAGAACCTCGATCAGAGAGTAAAAAAGGCGTAAGGTTCACAATGGTGTAAAATTAAAATGGGATATACTGGGCTAGGATTTGAGTTACAGGAACAAAGGCCAAACCAACCACCCAAGAATGGAATCGTCGAGCGAAAACACTTGACAACCTCCTAGAAGCAGCTTTTCTTGCTACCAGACCTTTCTCCATCAATTAGGAATCTAATGCCATCACTAAACACATTCCTTAAATTGTAGCCATTTGTTGAGTGATTTTTTTTGGTGTCTAATCCGCATATATATCACCATTGCCCTTGATTTTCTTGTCTGTATATCTCTTAAATATCAACATATACACGTGTGATTTAGTTTACGAAGATTTTTCAATGCCGAATACCTCGATCAAAGAGTAAAAAAGGCGTAAGGTTCACAATGGTGTAAAATTAAAATGGGATATACCGGGCTAGGATTCGAGTTACAGGAACAAAGGCCAAACCAACCACCCAAGAATGGAATCATCGAGCGAAAACACTTGACAACCTCCTAGAAGCAGCTTTTCTTACCACCAGACCTTTCTTCAACAATTAGGAATCTGATGCCGTCACTAAACACATTCCTTAAATTGTAGCCATTTGTTAAGTGTTTTTTTTTGGTGTCTAATCCGCATATATATCACCATTGCCCTTGATTTTCTTTACTGTATATCTCTTAAATATCAACATATACACGTGCGATTTAGTTTACGAAGATTTTTCAATGCCGAGAACCTCGATCAGAGTTTAAAAAAGGCGTAAGGTTCACAATGGTATAAAATTAAAATGGGATATACCGGGCAAGGATTCGAGGTACAGGAACAAGGGCCAAACCAACCACCCAAGAATGGAATCGTCGACCGAAAACACTTGGCAAACTTCTAGAAGCAGTTTTTCTTGCCACCGGACCTTTTTCCATCAATTAGGAATCTGATGCCGTCACTAAACACATTCCTTAACTTGTAGCCATTTGTTGAGTGTTTTTTTTTGTGTCTAATCCGCATATATATCACAATTGCCCTTGATTTTCTTTATTGTATATCTCTTAAATATCAACATATACATGAGTGATTTAGTTTACGAAGATTTTTCAATGCCGAGAACCTCGATCAGAGAGTAAAAAAGGGGTAAGGTTTACAATGGTATAAAATTAAAAAGGGATATACCGGGCTAGGATTCTAGTTACAGGAACAAGGGCCAAACCAACCACCCAAGAATGGAATCGTCGAGCGAAAACACTTGACAACCTTCTAGAATCAGCTTTTCTTGCCACCAGACATTTCTCCATCAATTAGGAATCTGATGCCGTCACTAAACACATTCCTTAAATTGTAGCCATTTGTTGAGTGATTTTTTTTGTGTCTAATCCGCATATATATCACCATTGCCCTTGATTTTATTGACTGTATATCTCTTAAATATCAACATATACACGTGTGATTTAGTTTGCGATGATTTTTCAATGCCGAGAACCTCGATCAGAGAGTAAAAAAGGCGTAAGGTTCACAATGGTGTAAAATTAAAATGGGATATACTGGGCTAGGATTTGAGTTACAGGAACAAAGGCCAAACCAACCACCCAAGAATGGAATCGTCGAGCGAAAACACTTGACAACCTTCTAGAAGCAGCTTTTCTTGCTACCAGACCTTTCTCCATCAATTAGGAATCTAATGCCATCACTAAACACATTCCTTAAAGTGTAGCCATTTGTTGAGTGATTTTTTTTGGTGTCTAATCCGCATATATATCACCATTGCCCTTGATTTTCTTGTCTGTATATCTCTTAAATATCAACATATACACGTGTGATTTAGTTTACGAAGATTTTTCAATGCCGAATACCTCAATCAAAGAGTAAAAAAGGCGTAAGGTTCACAATGGTGTAAAATTAAAATGGGATATACCGGGCTAGGATTCGAGTTACAGGAACAAAGGCCAAACCAACCACCCAAGAATGGAATCATCGAGCGAAAACACTTGACAACCTCCTAGAAGCAGCTTTTCTTACCACCAGACCTTTCTTCAACAATTAGGAATCTGATGCCGTCACTAAACACATTCCTTAAATTGTAGCCATTTGTTGAGTGTTTTTTTTGGTGTCTAATCCGCATATATATCACCATTGCCCTTGATTTTCTTTACTGTATATCTCTTAAATATCAACATATACACGTGCGATTTAGTTTACGAAGATTTTTCAATGCCGAGAACCTCGATCAGAGTTTAAAAAAGGCGTAAGGTTCACAATGGTATAAAATTAAAATGGGATATACCGGGCTAGGATTCGAGGTACAGGAACAAGGGCCAAACCAACCACCCAAGAATGGAATCGTCGACCGAAAACACTTGGCAAACTTCTAGAAGCAGTTTTTCTTGCCACCGGACTTTTTCCATCAATTAGGAATCTGATGCCGTCACTAAACACATTCCTTAACTTGTAGCCATTTGTTGAGTGTTTTTTTTTTTTTGTGTCTAATCCGCATATATATCACAATTGCCCTTGATTTTCTTGATTGTATATCTCTTAAATATCAACATATACATGAGTGATTTAGTTTACGAAGATTTTTCAATGTCGAGAACCTCGATCAGAGAGTAAAAAAGGCGTAAAGTTCAAAATGGTGTAAAATTAAAATGGGATATACCGGGCTAGGATTCGAGTTACAGGAACAAGGGCCAAACCAACCACCCAAGAATGGAATCGTCGAGCGAAAACACTTGACAACCATCTAGAAGTAGCTTTTCTTGCCACCAGACCTTTCTCCATCAATTAGGAATCTGATGTCGTCACTAAACACATTCCTTAAATTGTAGCCATTTGTTGAGTGTTTTTTTTGGTGTCTAATCCTCATATATATCACCATTGCGCTTGATTTTCTTTACTGTATATCACTTAAATGTCAACATATACACGTGTGATTTAATTTACGAAGATTTTTCAATGCCGAGAACCTCGATCAGAGAGTAAAAAAGGGGTAAGGTTTACAATGGTATAAAATTAAAAAGGGATATACCGAGCTAGGATTCTAGTTACAGGAACAAGGGCCAAACCAACCACCCAAGAATGGAATCGTCGAGCGAAAACACTTGACAACCTTCTAGAAGCAGCTTTTCTTGCCACCAGACATTTCTCCATCAATTAGGAATCTGATGCCGTCACTAAACACATTCCTTAAATTGTAGCCATTTGTTGAGTGATTTTTTTTTTGTGTCTAATCCGCATATATATCACCATTGCCCTTGATTTTATTGACTGTATATCTCTTAAATATCAACATATACACGTGTGATTTAGTTTGCGATGATTTTTCAATGCCGAGAACCTCGATCAGAGAGTAAAAAAGGCGTAAGGTTCACAATGGTGTAAAATTAAAATGGGATATACTGGGCTAGGATTTGAGTTACAGGAACAAAGGCCAAACCAACCACCCAAGAATGGAATCGTCGAGCGAAAACACTTGACAACCTCCTAGAAGCAGCTTTTCTTGCTACCAGACCTTTCTCCATCAATTAGGAATCTAATGCCATCACTAAACACATTCCTTAAATTGTAGCCATTTGTTGAGTGATTTTTTTTGGTGTCTAATCCGCATATATATCACCATTGCCCTTGATTTTCTTGTCTGTATATCTCTTAAATATCAACATATACACGTGTGATTTAGTTTACGAAGATTTTTCAATGCCGAATACCTCGATCAAAGAGTAAAAAAGGCGTAAGGTTCACAATGGTGTAAAATTAAAATGGGATATACCGGGCTAGGATTCGAGTTACAGGAACAAAGGCCAAACCAACCACCCAAGAATGGAATCATCGAGCGAAAACACTTGACAACCTCCTAGAAGCAGCTTTTCTAACCACCAGACCTTTCTTCAACAATTAGGAATCTGATGCCGTCACTAAACACATTCCTTAAATTGTAGCCATTTGTTGAGTGTGTTTTTTTTGGTGTCTAATCCGCATATATATCACCATTGCCCTTGATTTTCTTTACTGTATATCTCTTAAATATCAACATATACACGTGCGATTTAGTTTACGAAGATTTTTCAATGCCGAGAACCTCGATCAGAGTTTAAAAAAGGCGTAAGGTTCACAATGGTATAAAATCAAAATGGGATATACCGGGCTAGGATTCGAGGTACAGGAACAAGGGCCAAACCAACCACCCAAGAATGGAATCGTCGACCGAAAACACTTGGCAAACTTCTAGAAGCAGTTTTTCTTGCCACCGGACCTTTTTCCATCAATTAGGAATTTGATGCCGTCACTAAACACATTCCTTAACTTGTAGCCATTTGTTGAGTGTTTTTTTTTTTTGTGTCTAATCCCCATATATATCACAATTGCCCTTGATTTTCTTTATTGTATATCTCTTAAATATCAACATACACATGAGTGATTTAGTTTACGAAGATTTTTCAATGCCGAGAACCTCGATCAGAGAGTAAAAAAGGGGTAACGTTTACAATGGTATAAAATTAAAAAGGGATATACCGGGCTAGGATTCTAGTTACAGGAACAAGGGCCAAACCAACCACCCAAGAATGGAATCGTCGAGCGAAAACACTTGACAACCTTCTAGAAGCAGCTTTTCTTGCCACCAGACATTTCTCCATCAATTAGGAATCTGATGCCGTCACTAAACACATTCCTTAAATTGTAGCCATTTGTTGAGTGATTTTTTTTGTGTCTAATCCGCATATATATCACCATTGCCCTTGATTTTATTGACTGTATATCTCTTAAATATCAACATATACACGTGTGATTTAGTTTGCGATGATTTTTCAATGCCGAGAACCTCGATCAGAGAGTAAAAAAGGCGTAAGGTTCACAATGGTGTAAAATTAAAATGGGATATACCGGGCTAGGATTCGAGTTACAGGAACAACGGCCAAACCAACCTCCTAGAAGCAGCTTTTCTTGCTACCAGACCTTTCTCCAACAATTAGGAATCTAATGCCATCACTAAACACATTCCTTAAATTGTAGCCATTTGTTGAGTGATTTTTTTTGGTGTCTAATCCGCATATATATCACCATTGCCCTTGATTTTCTTGTCTGTATATCTCTTAAATATCAACATATACACGTGTGATTTAGTTTACGAAGATTTTTCAATGCCGAGAACCTCGATCAGAGAGTAAAAATGGCGTAAGGTTCACAATGGTGTAAAATTAAAATGGGATATACCGGGCTAGGATTCGAGTTACAGGAACAAAGGCCAAACCAACCACGCAAGAATGGAATCATCGAGCGAAAACACTTGACAACCTCCTAGAAGCAGCTTTTCTTACCACCAGACCTTTCTTCAACAATTAGGAATCTGATGCCGTCACTAAACACATTCCTTAAATTGTAGCCATTTGTTGAGTGTTTTTTTTTGGTGTCTAATCCGCATATATATCACCATTGCCCTTGATTTTCTTTACTGTATATCTCTTAAATATCAACATATACACGTGCGATTTAGTTTACGAAGTTTTTTCAATGCCGAGAACCTCGATCAGAGTTTCAAAAAGGCGTAAGGTTCACAATGGTGTAAAATTAAAATGGGATATACCGGGCTAGGATTCGAGTTACAGGAACAAGGGCCAAACCAACCACCCAAGAATGGAATCATCGACCGAAAACACTTGGCAAACTTCTAGAAGCAGCTTTTCTTGCCACTGGACCTTTTTCCATCAATTAGGAATCTGATGCCGTCACTAAACACATTCTTTAAGTTGTAGCCATTTGTTGAGTGTTTTTTTTGTGTCTAATCCGCATATATATCACCATTGCCCTTGATTTTCTTGATTGTATATCTCTTAAATATCAACATATACATGAGTGATTTAGTTTACGATGATTTTTCAATGTCGAGAACCTCGATCAGAGAGTAAAAAAGGCGTAAAGTTCAAAATGGTGTAAAATTAAAATGGGATATACCGGGCTAGGATTCGAGTTACAGGAACAAGGGCCAAACCAACCACCCAAGAATGGAATCGTCGAGCGAAAACACTTGACAACCTCCTAGAAGTAGCTTTTCTTGCCACCAGACCTTTCTCTATCAATTAGGAATCTGATGTCGTCACTAAACACATTCCTTAAATTGTAGCCATTTGTTGAGTGTTTTTTTTGGTATCTTATCCTCATATATATCACCATTGCCCTTGATTTTCTTTACTGTATATCACTTAAATGTCAACATATTCACGTGTGATTTTACGAAGATTTTTAAATGCCGAGAACCTCGATCAGAGAGTAAAAAAGGCGTAAGGTTTACAATGGTATAAAATTAAAAAGGGATATACCGGGCTAGGATTCTAGTTACAGGAACAAGGGCCAAACCAACCACCCAAGAATGGAATCGTCGAGCGAAAACACTTGACAACCTCCTAGAAGCAGCTTTTCTTGCCACCAGACATTTCTCCATCAATTAGGAATCTGATGCCGTCACTAAACACATTCCTTAAATTGTAGCCATTTGTTGAGTGATTTTTTTTGTGTCTAATCCGCATATATATCACCATTGCCCTTGATTTTATTGACTGTATATCTCTTAAATATCAACATATACACGTGTGATTTAGTTTGCGATGATTTTTCAATGCCGAGAACCTCGATCAGAGAGTAAAAAAGGCGTAAGGTTCACAATGGTGTAAAATTAAAATGGGATATACCGGGCTAGGATTTGAGTTACAGGAACAAAGGCCAAACCAACCACCCAAGAATGGAATCGTCGAGCGAAAACACTTGACAACCTCCTAGAACAGCTTTTCTTGCTACCAGACCTTTCTCCTTCAATTAGGAATCTAATGCCATCACTAAACACATTCCTTAAATTGTAGCCATTTGTTGAGTGATTTTTTTTGGTGTCTAATCCGCATATATATCACCATTGCCCTTGATTTTTGATGCGTGCGAAGTGTTACTTATATTAGGTGTATATTTTAAGCCCTTTTTAACACTTATTTTAGCCAAGTTTTAAATTTATAAAACACGATATTTCACTAACACTAAACACACATATGGGCAAGTGCACCCATCGTTGAGTGTAGTATAGCGTTGGTAAGATACCGAGGTCGTCCAAGGACACAAGAGCTTTTAGTACCGGTTTATCCTCAACGTCTAACCAAAATAAAAGTTTAGAAAAATGTTTTACACTAAGAAAAATAAAGCTAACTAAAATGCTGAAAATAAAAATAAAAGAAAAACAGATAGACAAGATGAATCACTTGGTTCCGACTCGTATCTAGTATAACCTTTGATTATTTCCGCACTTTTGCACATAATTAAGAGATTATCTTAGTTATTGTAGTAGGCCCCTCTTTTGAAGGCGACGTTACCCTCACCCCAGTAGTTTGAGTCAGCAGGGATACAATCCTGAAAGGGTGGATTATTGGAAGATAATGAATTAAGTTATTAATGCAGTATTGTGGTAGGCCCCGCTTTTGGCGGTGACGTTACCCTCGGCTAAGTAGTCTGAGTCAGCAGGGATACAGTCCTAAATAGCCGGGTTATAGTATTAATAGTAGTTAACTTATGAGGGGATCAAAGAGTTTGGACCCCCGCCATCCAATACCGTGAAGTATTGAAGGAGGTCCTACTAAATTTGACCCAGGTCCATTGCAGGACCTCTAAACGCTGAACAATGGCAAGACCTTTACCAAACCGTTCCCTTAACCCCCTACCAGGTAGCCAACATACCTCCATATAGACCGTGGAGATATGAATGGTGAAAATCCTTTATTTTATATAGATAGTAAAATAATGCCAAGACACCACGGACAAACGATAAGGAAAGATCACCTTCAACATAAGTAACTAGTTATTAAAGTCATTAATACAAAACCAAATAAAAAGTGCAAAAGATTAGAAATAAAAAGTATTATACTAGACACTTTGTCTTCACCAAGTGATGTAAGAGACTTAGGCAAACATGGCCTTGATTGTCAAGAACTCTTACGATCAATCTTGGATCCCGAGACGACTCACAAAAAGTATTATACTAGACACTTTGTCTTCACCAAGTGATGTAAGAGACTTAGGCAAACATGGCCTTGATTGTCAAGAACTCTTACGATCAATCTTGGATCCCGAGACGACTCACACACTCTACGATGGACAATGGATGATGGTGGTGGATGATGGTGTTGTGATGGTGGTGGATGATGGTGTTGTGATGGTGGTGGGTGGTGGATGAAGTGTGAGAGAGGTGGTGTGCCAAGGGATGAGATGAAATGAATCCAAGCACTCCTATTTATAGGCTGAACAGAGAGCTGGACACAGCCCCGTGTCCGCTGGGCACGGCCCCGTGTCCGTCTGACAATCTCTCTCCTCATTAATTGTAATTCGCAATTACAATAAATGCGCCTGCTGTACTTTCGACACGCCCCCGTGTCCGCTGAGCACGGCCCCGTGATGGGCAATAGAAGCTTCTATGGATTTGTCTTTTCTGCTGCTTCTTGGGCACGGCCCCGTGCTGGCTGAGCACGGGGCGTGTTCAGCCTTCTGTCTTCTCCTTTTTGCTTTGGAAGGTGCCGTTGAGGGGTCGGACAGTCCACTAATGTTCCTTTCCTTGTATTTATGTTGGATTTAGCTGTCTTTTTGCTTCTTTTGCGTTTTTGAGCTCATTTAATCCTGAAAATACAAAAGGAAGACAAAAACACTCTTTTTCCAATATTAGTACTTAAAAAGGGTTAGTTTTATGCCTCATTTGATGTAATTTATATGTTGCATTTTACACACATCAAATACCCCCACACTTGAACTTTTGCTTGTCCTCAAGCAAAACTCTTTAATATGTGGCTTACACTCTCAAATGGAATAGGTAGAAGAGAAGGTTTTGGGCTTGTCGTAGAGTGTCGGGACTTCCAAGATCTTTTTGGGTTTTATTTTTATTTATTTACACTCCTATTCGTAATGATTTATTTAGAACTTTTCATAAAAGAAATTAATTATTTGGGCATAACATGCCTTTTTAAAATTCTATTTATATACAAGTTCACATACCTCACGGGGAAATAACTCACACTCGGCCGAAGGTGTATTTTTAGTGAATCACTCGAGAGCGGCATGAAACTTATTCCTACCATAGGCTTGCCAAGAAATCAATCCTCCTCCTTTTTAACTTTTATACCTTTGTAGATATCAAGAGGACTTTGTGGGTTAAGGGTTAGGCTAGGGTTAAAGGTAGGTGGTTGGGTTAGTGGTTAGTAGAAAAAGGGCTAAAAGCGTAACAAGTATCGGTTTTCGTATTTTTGCAACTTTTTATTTTGATGAAGCTTTTACTCAAACTAAGTTATTTTTTATTAACTTGTTTGTTTATTTTCTTTTTGCTTCATCATTCATTTTTTTTTTATTTTTTTTTGCGAAGAACCGAACTTGTTACTAAAATAAAGGGTTAAAAATGAAAAAGGGTTTGGTGGGTAAAAGGGTTTTTGTTTGGGTGATGAAACGAAAAGGTTTAGGCTCAAAGGGGCTAACTAGGGGGATTTTTGGGTAGTTGGTAAAAGAAAAAGAAAAATAATGGTGTAGAAATAAAAAGGGTTAGTCCTAATGCCTCCATCATTTACTTACTTGGGTTTAAGTTGATAAGGACCGGGAATGTATTGTCATGGCAAGTTCTAGAGTCGTAAGAACCAAGCGGCTATTCACACAAGAAACGAAAAATGAGCATTTAGTCAAAAGATATGTAATTGTGTGCTCAATAAAGGCTCAAAACTCACTTTTGTGGGAATGGGTTTTTATGTGATCAAGTATATATAATCAAATTTTAAATAAGTTTGTCATGCCTTTTCATAATTTTCTTATGTTGGTTCTTTTTATCACTACGCTATCGGTTGTAAATTTGTAAAAATATAACCTTTTTGAGAACTTGAATTTCCCGAGTTAAACCTAGACAAGTAAAAAAAATGAAATTTTTGAAAAAATTTGGGGTGATTAGCGGTTCCAATAGAGTTTTGTGTAAGGCTTGTATTTAGGACTTGCAAAATTCAAGGTTTTAGCATCCCCCCCACACTTAAATTACACATTGTCCTCAATGTGTCCCAAAAATAAATTTTTAGGTTGATTAGATGTGTAAAATAATGTTTAAAAAGCAAAAATTTGTGTTACTGGGCACTGAACACGGCCCCGTGTTATTCGGGCACGGCCCCGTGTTCAAGTGCCAGTAACAAAATTAAAATAAGAGAAACAGAAGTCTGGACACGGGGGCGTGTTGGGTGAACACGGCCCGTGTCCAGGTACCTGAACTGGGCGTTTTTCTGCAGGTGGTTCGGCACGGGGCCGTGTTGGTTGAGCACGGCCCGTGTTGAACTTTCTGAAGTGGAGAAAATTGTCGGGTTGCCTTGTTCTTGTGCATGGGTTCATTTTTCTCGTTCCCATTTTCATCCTTTACCACCATGAGTGTGTTTTATTCAATACAAACCATCCAAACCTTAAAACCATCATTTCATTTCATCATAGAGAGAACTTACATAATCCTAAATTAAAATAAAACTAAAAATTAATCTAGATAGGTCCGCAGGTACACGAGGTTATCATAAGGAGTTCTACTTTTTTAAGAAAATTTCGAGAATGGTTTCCCGATATAGTAGGACTTTTAGCCGAACGAATTCTTCCCTAAACGTTGTTTAAAGCCATTCTTCGATCTCCCTAGGAAGGAAGAATGCGGCTTCATTTTCCTCCGCTGCTGGAGGTTGAGGGGGAACATTCACCAGGACTCCTTGCACCACTCTTCGCGAAAGCTCTTGGTGCATGGCGTACCATTCAGCTGGAATGACAACTTCGGGCACCATGTTCCACGCCCTTTGGGTTATTATGGGTACCAAAGGCGGGGAGGCGAGAAGGTTCAACCTCTGGTGCAAGAGGTTTACTTCGTGGAGACAGCCCTCCAGCCCTACTGTAAGATGGTTGATACGGTCGACCAATGCTTCTTCCACTCCCGTCATTTCATCAATAGCCTCCCTTAAGGCGTAAACATAGTTTACAAGAGAGTCTTCTGCTGTTGAAGATCTCCTCCCTTGTCGGTTATTTCTTGAAGATGATCCGCTTGTTCTGCTTGCCATTTTCTGTGAAGGAAACCGAAGAAAGCTGAATTTTTGCAAAACAGAGCCCCTGGACACGGCCCCGTGCTCGCTGAACACGACCCCGTGTCCAATTGTCTGCAGGATTTTTGGCTAAAGAATCTTGGAGTTTTTAAATTATTTTTATGATTTCTATCTGGGTTTTAAGCTCAGATAATTTAAAACAAAGTTATACAACTAACTTTAAGCAAGAATCTTTAGCAAATAATCTTACAAACTTCACATAGAGGGTTGGAATCAAGGGATTTCCAAGCTTCCATGGAGGAAATTTTGAAAAATTTTTTGAAAGAGGAGGAAATAAATAAAAGTGGAAGGGACAAGAGGGTCCTTTGGAACCTTCTTTTAACACTTACCTAGGATGGTATGAGTGAAAATCCCAGGGGATCTCTGTCAATTGAGGTGGTCAAAATGAGCAGGAATCAGGCTGCATTTAAAGAAAACGACAGCGCACTGGGCACGGCCCCGTGTTGATTGGACATGGCCCCGTGTTCAGAGGAAATCCTGACACATTTTGTCCGTATTCTGACCAAATCAGCAGAGAATCTTTTTAGTGAGCACGGGGGCGTGTTGACCTGGACACGGCCCCGTGTCTGGAGGCTGCTTTATGGAGTTTTGCTACTTCAAGGATTTCATCGATATCGGGTGGTTCCTGACTAGTTGGAACAACCCCAAAGTGCCTAAGATACCTTAATTGTCCTAGACTAAGGCGAGAACGCAAGAGGTTGTCGGTGAGGGTAATTCCTATTTTCATTCTAGGTGGACAAGTCCAGCCCTTTCCCGGGCTCTTGTTAAAGAAGGTGTATGCCGAATCGCTCAGGTCTATGTATGCACCGAACGAAGTCGATGGAGAGTCCTTCACGGCACAATCGACACAGGGACGACTATCGTCCAAGTCTTTGCTAGGTACGAAGGTATTTTCGGGAGCAACGAGGTTGTCGGAATGCGGTTCCAACATTTCTTCATGGGTATCGTCTTGGGGTGGATTAATAAAATCCTTCCCAAGCTCTTCTAACCATTTCAGAATTAGCTCTTCTAGTTGAAATAACTCGCCAATGAGCATTTCCCCTAGAATATCTGGCTGGGCGCATTCGAGGGAGAAATAGTGCTTATTTTTACTTTCGCCCCTCTTAAGGTTGTGAGAAGATGGTGGGTCCATGTAGTGGGGCCTATAATTTAGGAAGTAGCATTTTACTTCTTCATGTTCGCCACCACATAATTGACACCACGTACCATAAGAGTGCCGAAAGTAAAAATAATTACTATCACTCATGTTTATGTCAGAAATTACCAACCGCCGGGATCTAACGGTTCTGTTTTCAGTAACTGAAACTTGGGCATGGGGGCGTGTTTAGTGGGCACGGCCCCGTGTTCAGCTTACTGTCTGATGTAAAACAGGATTGCCAGTTCCAATGATTGAGCACGGGGGCGTGTTCAGCGGGCACGGCCCGTGCTGAGCTCTGCAGAAGCTGAAAAAACTAAGAAAATCCTAAAAAAAAAAAAAAAAAAAAAGATGATTAGGCCGTTGATTCCTAACTTTCTTAAAATCCTTGTGTCCCCGGCAGCGGCGCCAAAAACTTGATGCGTGCGAAGTGTTACTTATATTAGGTGTATATTTTAAGCCCTTTTTAACACTTATTTTAGCCAAGTTTTAAATTTATAAAACACCATGTTTCACTAACACTAAACACACATATGGGCAAGTGCACCCATCGTTGAGTGTAGTATAGCGTTGGTAAGATACCGAGGTCGTCCAAGGACACAAGAGCTTTTAGTACCGGTTTATCCTCAACGTCTAACCAAGATAAATGTTTAGAAAAATGTTTTACACTAAGAAAAATAAAGCTAACTAAAATGCTGAAAATAAAAATAAAAGAAAAACAGATAGACAGGATGAATCACTTGGTTCCGACTCGTATCTAGTATAACCTTTGATTATTTCCGCACTTTTGCACATAATTAAGAGATTATCTTAGTTATTGTAGTAGGCCCCTCTTTTGAAGGCGACGTTACCCTCACCCCAGTAGTTTGAGTCAGCAGGGATACAATCCTGAAAGGGTGGATTATTGGAAGATAATGAATTAAGTTATTAATGCAGTATTGTGGTAGGCCCCGCTTTTGGCGGTGACGTTACCCTCGGCTAAGTAGTCTGAGTCAGCAGGGATACAGTCCTAAATAGCCGGGTTATAGTATTAATAGTAGTTAACTTATGAGGGGATCAAAGAGTTTGGACCCCCGCCATCCAATACCGTGAAGTATTGAAGGAGGTCCTACTAAATTTGACCCAGGTCCATTGCAGGACCTCTAAACGCTGAACAATGGCAAGACCTTTACCAAACCGTTCCCTTAACCCCCTACCAGGTAGCCAACATACCTCCATATAGACCGTGGAGATATGAATGGTGAAAATCCTTTATTTTATATAGACAGTAAAATAATGCCAAGACACCACGGACAAACGATAAGGAAAGATCACCTTCAACATAAGTAACTAGTTATTAAAGTCATTAATACAAAACCAAATAAAAAGTGCAAAAGATTAGAAATAAAAAGTATTATACTAGACACTTTGTCTTCACTAAGTGATGTAAGAGACTTAGGCAAACATGGCCTTGATTGTCAAGAACTCTTACGATCAATCTTGGATCCCGAGACGACTCACACACTCTACGATGGACAATGGATGATGGTGGTGGATGATGGTGTTGTGATGGTGGTGGGTGGTGGATGAAGTGTGAGAGAGGTGGTGTGCCAAGGGATGAGATGAAATGAATCCAAGCACTCCTATTTATAGGCTGAACAGAGAGCTGGACACGGCCCCGTGTCCGCTGGGCACAGCCCCGTGTCCGTCTGACAATCTCTCTCCTCATTAATTGTAATTCGCAATTACAATAAATGCGCCTGCTGTACTTTCGACACGCCCCCGTGTCCGCTGAGCACGGCCCCGTGATGGGCAATAGAAGCTTCTATGGATTTGTCTTTTCTGCTGCTTCTTGGGCACGGCCCCGTGCTGGCTGAGCACGGGGCGTGTTCAGTCTTCTGTCTTCTCCTTTTTGCTTTGGAAGGTGCCGTTGAGGGGTCGGGCAGTCCACTAATGTTACTTTCCTTGTATTTATGTTGGATTTAGCTGTCTTTTTGCTTCTTTTGCGTTTTTGAGCTCATTTAATCCTGAAAATACAAAAGGAAGACAAAAACACCCTTTTTCCAATATTAGTACTTAAAAAGGGTTAGTTTTATGCCTCATTTGATGTAATTTATATGTTGCATTTTACACACATCAATTTTCTTGTCTGTATATCTCTTAAATATCAACATATACACGTGTGATTTAGTTTTCGAAGATTTTTCAATGCGGAATACCTCGATCAAAGAGTAAAAAAGGCGTAAGGTTCACAATGGTGTAAAATTAAAATGGGATATACCGGGCTAGGATTCGAGTTATAGGAACAAAGGCCAAACCAACCACCCAAGAATGGAATCATCGAGCGAAAACACTTGACAACCTCCTAGAAGCAGCTTTTCTTACCACCAGACCTTTCTTCAACAATTAGGAATCTGATGCCGTCACTAAACACATTCCTTAAATTGTACCCATTTGTTGAGTGTTTTTTTGGTGTCTAATCCGCATATATATCACCATTCCCCTTGATTTTCTTGACTGGATATCTCTTAAATATCAACATATACACGTGTGATTTAGTTTACGATGATTTTTCAATGCCGAGAACCTCGATCAGAGAGTAAAAAAGGCGTAAGGTTCACAATGGTGTAAAATTAAAATGGGATATACCGGGCTAGGATTCGAGTTACAGGAACAACGGCCAAACCAACCACCCAAGAATGGAATCGTCGAGCGAAAAACTTGACAACCTCCTAAACGCAGCTTTTCTTGCTACCAGACCTTTCTCCATCAATTAGGAATCTAATGCCATCACTAAACACATTCCTTAAATTGTAGCCATTTGTTGAGTATTTTTTTTGGTGTCTAATCCGCATATATATCACCATTGCCCTTGATTTTCTTGTCTGTATATCTCTTAAATATCAACATATACACGTGTGATTTAGTTTACGAAGAATTTTCAATGCCGAATACCTCGATCAAAGAGTAAAAAAGGCGTAAGGTTCACAATGGTGTAAAATTAAAATGGGATATACCGGGCTAGGATTCGAGTTACAGGAACAAAGGCCAAACCAACCACCCAAGAATGGAATCATCGAGCGAAAACACTTGACAAACTCCCAGAAGCAGCTTTTCTTACCACCAGACCTTTCTTCAACAATTAGGAATCCGATGCCGTCACTAAACACATTCCTTAAATTGTAGCCATTTGTTTAGTGTTTTTTTGGTGTCTAATCCGCATATGTATCACCATTCCCCTTGATTTTCTTGACTGGATATCTCTTAAATATCAATATATACACGTGTGATTTAGTTTACGAAGATTTTTCAATGCCGAGAACCTCGATCAGAGAGTAAAAAAGGCGTAAGGTTCACAATGGTGTAAAATTAAAATGGGATATACCGGGCTAGGATTCGAGTTACAGGAACAAGGGCCAAACCAACCACCCAAGAATGGAATCGTCGAGCGAAAACACTTGACAACCTCCTAGAAGCAGCTTTTCTTGCCCCCAGACCTTTCTCCATCAATTAGGAATCTGATACCGTCAATAAACACATTCCTTAAATTGTAGCCATTTGTTGAGTGTTTTTTTTTTTTTGTCTAATCCGCATATATATCACCATTGCCCTTGATTTTCTTGACTGTATATCTCTTAAATGTCAACATATACAAGTGTGATTTAGTTTACGATGATTTTTAAATGCCGAGAACCTCGATCAGAGAGTAAAAAGGGCGTAAGGTTCACAATGGTGTAAAATTAAAATGGGATATACCGGGCTAGGATTCGAGTTACAGGAACAAGGGCCAAACCAACCACCCAAGAATGGAATCGTCGAGCGAAAACACTTGACAACCTCATAGAAGCAGCTTTTCTTTCCACCAGACCTTTTTCCATCAATTAGGAATCTGATGCCGTCACTAAACACATTCCTTAAATTGTAGCCATTTGTTGAGTGTTTTTTTTTTGGTGTCTAATCCGCATATATATCACCATTGCTCTTGATTTTCTTGACTGTATATCTCTTAAATGTCAACATATACACGTGTGATTTAGTTTACGAAGATTTTTCAATGCCGAGATCCTCTATCAGAGAGTAAAAACGGCGTAAGGTTCACAATGGTGTAAGATTAAAATGGGATATACCGGACTAGGATTTTGAGTTACAGGAACAAGGGCCAAACCAACCACCCAAGAATGGAATCGTCGAGCGAAAACATTTGACAACCTCCTAGAAGCAGCTTTCCTTGCCACCAGACCTTTCTCTATCAATTAGGAATCTGACGTCGTCACTAAACACATTCCTTAAATTATAGCCATTTGTTGAGTGTTTTTTTTGGTGTCTAATCCGCATATATATCACCATTGCCCTTGATTTTCTTTACTGTATATCTCTTAAATATCAACATATACACGTGCGATTTAGTTTACGAAGATTTTTCAAAGCCGAGAACCTCGATCAGAGTTTAAAAAGGGCGTAAGGTTCACAATGGTGTAAAATTAAAATGGGATATACCGGGCTAGGATTCGAGGTACAGGAACAAGGGCCAAACCAACCACCCAAGAATGGAATCGTCGACCGAAAACACTTGGCAAACTTCTAGATGCAGCTTTTCTTGCCACCCGACCTTTTTCCATCAATTAGGAATCTGATGCCGTCACTAAACACATTCCTTAACTTGTAGCCATTTGTTGAGTGTTTTTTTTGTGTCTAATCCGCATATATATCACCATTGCCCTTGATTTTCTTGATTGTATATCTCTTAAATATCAACATATACATGTGTGATTTAGTTTACGAAGATTTTTCAATGTCGAGAACCTCGATCAGAGAGTAAAAAAGGCGTAAAGTTCAAAATGGTGTAAAATTAAAATGGGATATACCGGGCTAGGATTCGAGTTACAGGAACAAGGGCAAAACCAACCACCCAAGAATGGAATCGTCGTGCGAAAACACTTGACAACCTCCTAGAAGTAGCTTTTCTTGCCACCAGACCTGTCTCCATCAATTAGGAATCTGATGTCGTCACTAAACACATTCCTTAAATTGTAGCCATTTGTTGAGTGTTTTTTTTGGTGTCTAATCCTCATATATATCACCATTGCCCTTGATTTTCTTTACTGTATATCACTTAAATGTCAACATATACACGTGCGATTTAGTTTACGAAGATTTTTCAAAGCCGAGAACCTCGATCAGAGTTTAAAAAAGGCGTAAGGTTCACAATGGTGTAAAATTAAAATGGGATATACCGGGCTAGGATTCGAGGTACAGGAACAAGGGCCAAACCAACCACCCAAGAATGGAATCGTCGAGCGAAAACACTTGACAACCTCCTAGAAGCAGCTTTTCTTGCCACCAGACATTTCTCCATCAATTAGGAATCTGATGCCGTCACTAAACACATTCCTTAAATTGTAGCCATTTGTTGAGTGATTTTTTTTGTGTCTAATCCGCATATATATCACCATTGCCCTTGATTTTATTGACTCTATATCTCTTAAATATCAACATATACACGTGTGATTTAGTTTGCGATGATTTTTCAATGCCGAGAACCTCGATCAGAGAGTAAAAAAGGCGTAAGGTTCACAATGGTGTAAAATTAAAATGGGATATACCGGGCTAGGATTTGAGTTACAGGAACAAAGGCCAAACCAACCACCCAAGAATGGAATCGTCGAGCGAAAACACTTGACAACCTCCTAGAAGCAGCTTTTCTTGCTACCAGACCTTTCTCCATCAATTAGGAATCTAATGCCATCACTAAACACATTCCTTAAATTGTAGCCATTTGTTGAGTGATTTTTTTTGGTGTCTAATCCGCATATATATCACCATTGCCCTTGATTTTCTTGTCTGTATATCTCTTAAATATCAACATATACACGTGTGATTTAGTTTACGAAGATATTTCAATGCCGAATACCTCGATCAAAGAGTAAAAAAGGCGTAAGGGTCACAATGGTGTAAAATTAAAATGGGATATACCGGGCTAGGATTCGAGTTACAGGAACAAAGGCCAAACCAACCACCCAAAAATGGAATCATCGAGCGAAAACACTTGACAACCTCTTAGAAGCAGCTTTTCTTACCACCAGACATTTCTTCAACAATTAGGAATCTGATGCCGTCACTAAACACATTCCTTAAATTGTATCCATTTGTTGAGTGTTTTTTTGGTGTCTAATCCGCATATATATCACCATTTTCCTTGATTTTCTTGACTGGATATCTCTTAAATATCAACATATACACGTGTGATTTAGTTTACGAAGATTTTTCAATGCCGAGAACCTCGATCAGAGAGTAAAAAAGGCGTAAGGTTGACAATGGTGTAAAATTAAAATGGGATATACCGGGCTAGGATTCGAGTTACAGGAACAAGGGCCAAACCAACCACCCAAGAATGGAATCGTCGAGCGAAAACACTTGACAACCTCCTAGAAGCAACTTTTCTTGCCCCCAGACCTTTTTCCATCAATTAGGAATCTGATACCGTCAATAAACACATTCCTTAAATTGTAGCCATTTGTTGAATGTTTTTTTTTGTGTCTAATCCGCATATATATCACCATTGCCCTTGATTTTCTTGACTGTATATCTCTTAAATACCAACATATACACGTGTGATTTAGCTTACGAAGATTTTTCAATGCCGAGAACCTCGATCAGAGAGTAAAAAAGGTGTAAGGTTCACAATGGTGTAAAATAGAAATGGGATATACCATGCTAGGATTCGAGTTACAGGAACAAGGGCCAAACCAACCACCCAAGAATGGAATCGTCGAGCGAAAACACTTGACAACCTCCTAGATGCAACTTTTCTTGCCACCAGACCTTTCTATATCAATTAGGAATCTGATGCCGTCACTAAACACATTCCTTAAATTGTAGCCATTTCTTGAGTGGTTTTTTTTGGTGTCTAATCCGCATATATATCACCATTGCCCTTGATTTTCTTGTCTGTATAACTCTTAAATATCAACATATACACGTGTGATTTAGTTTACGAAGATTTTTCAATGCCGAGAACCTCGATCAGAGAGTAAAAAAGGCGTAAGGTTCACAATGGTGTAAAATTAAAATGGGATATACCGGGCTAGGATTCGAGTTACAGGAACAAGGGCCAAACCAACCACCCAAGAATGGAATCGTCGAGCGAAAACACTTGACAACCTCCTAGAAGCAGCTTTTCTTGCCCCCAGACCTTTCTCCATCAATTAGGAATCTGATACCGTCAATAAACACATTCCTTAAATTGTAGCCATTTGTTGAGTGTTTTTTTTTTTGTCTAATCCGCATATATATCACCATTGCCCTTGATTTTCTTGACTGTATATCTCTTAAATGTCAACATATACAAGTGTGATTTAGTTTACGATGATTTTTAAATGCCGAGAACCTCGATCAGAGAGTAAAAAGGGCGTAAGGTTCACAATGGTGTAAAATTAAAATGGGATATACCGGGCTAGGATTCGAGTTACAGGAACAAGGGCCAAACCAACCACCCAAGAATGGAATCGTCGAGCGAAAACACTTGACAACCTCATAGAAGCAGCTTTTCTTTCCACCAGACCTTTTTCCATCAATTAGGAATCTGATGCCGTCACTAAACACATTCCTTAAATTGTAGCCATTTGTTGAGTGTTTTTTTTTTGGTGTCTAATCCGCATATATATCACCATTGCTCTTGATTTTCTTGACTGTATATCTCTTAAATGTCAACATATACACGTGTGATTTAGTTTACGAAGATTTTTCAATGCCGAGATCCTCTATCAGAGAGTAAAAAAGGCGTAAGGTTCACAATGGTGTAAGATTAAAATGGGATATACCGGACTAGGATTTTGAGTTACAGGAACAAGGGCCAAACCAACCACCCAAGAATGGAATCGTCGAGCGAAAACATTTGACAACCTCCTAGAAGCAGCTTTCCTTGCCACCAGACCTTTCTCTATCAATTAGGAATCTGACGTCGTCACTAAACACATTCCTTAAATTATAGCCATTTGTTGAGTGTTTTTTTTGGTGTCTAATCCGCATATATATCACCATTGCCCTTGATTTTCTTTACTGTATATCTCTTAAATATCAACATATACACGTGCGATTTAGTTTACGAAGATTTTTCAAAGCCGAGAACCTCGATCAGAGTTTAAAAAGGGCGTAAGGTTCACAATGGTGTAAAATTAAAATGGGATATACCGGGCTAGGATTCGAGGTACAGGAACAAGGGCCAAACCAACCACCCAAGAATGGAATCGTCGACCGAAAACACTTGGCAAACTTCTAGATGCAGCTTTTCTTGCCACCCGACCTTTTTCCATCAATTAGGAATCTGATGCCGTCACTAAACACATTCCTTAACTTGTAGCCATTTGTTGAGTGTTTTTTTTGTGTCTAATCCGCATATATATCACCATTGCCCTTGATTTTCTTGATTGTATATCTCTTAAATATCAACATATACATGTGTGATTTAGTTTACGAAGATTTTTCAATGTCGAGAACCTCGATCAGAGAGTAAAAAAGGCGTAAAGTTCAAAATGGTGTAAAATTAAAATGGGATATACCGGGCTAGGATTCGAGTTACAGGAACAAGGGCAAAACCAACCACCCAAGAATGGAATCGTCGTGCGAAAACACTTGACAACCTCCTAGAAGTAGCTTTTCTTGCCACCAGACCTGTCTCCATCAATTAGGAATCTGATGTCGTCACTAAACACATTCCTTAAATTGTAGCCATTTGTTGAGTGTTTTTTTTGGTGTCTAATCCTCATATATATCACCATTGCCCTTGATTTTCTTTACTGTATATCACTTAAATGTCAACATATACACGTTCGATTTAGTTTACGAAGATTTTTCAAAGCCGAGAACCTCGATCAGAGTTTAAAAAAGGCGTAAGGTTCACAATGGTGTAAAATTAAAATGGGATATACCGGGCTAGGATTCGAGGTACAGGAACAAGGGCCAAACCAACCACCCAAGAATGGAATCGTCGAGCGAAAACA
Source organism: Helianthus tuberosus (assembly GCA_030545235.1). Classification (NCBI taxonomy): domain Eukaryota; kingdom Viridiplantae; phylum Streptophyta; class Magnoliopsida; order Asterales; family Asteraceae; genus Helianthus; species Helianthus tuberosus. The sequence continues at coordinate 157,536,441 of CM060420.1, forward strand.
CTTGACAACCTCCTAGAAGCAGCTTTTCTTGCCACCAGACATTTCTCCATCAATTAGGAATCTGATGCCGTCACTAAACACATTCCTTAAATTGTAGCCATTTGTTGAGTGATTTTTTTTGTGTCTAATCCGCATATATATCACCATTGCCCTTGATTTTATTGACTCTATATCTCTTAAATATCAACATATACACGTGTGATTTAGTTTGCGATGATTTTTCAATGCCGAGAACCTCGATCAGAGAGTAAAAAAGGCGTAAGGTTCACAATGGTGTAAAATTAAAATGGGATATACCGGGCTAGGATTTGAGTTACAGGAACAAAGGCCAAACCAACCACCCAAGAATGGAATCGTCGAGCGAAAACACTTGACAACCTCCTAGAAGCAGCTTTTCTTGCTACCAGACCTTTCTCCATCAATTAGGAATCTAATGCCATCACTAAACACATTCCTTAAATTGTAGCCATTTGTTGAGTGATTTTTTTTGGTGTCTAATCCGCATATATATCACCATTGCCCTTGATTTTCTTGTCTGTATATCTCTTAAATATCAACATATACACGTGTGATTTAGTTTACGAAGATATTTCAATGCCGAATACCTCGATCAAAGAGTAAAAAAGGCGTAAGGGTCACAATGGTGTAAAATTAAAATGGGATATACCGGGCTAGGATTCGAGTTACAGGAACAAAGGCCAAACCAACCACCCAAAAATGGAATCATCGAGCGAAAACACTTGACAACCTCTTAGAAGCAGCTTTTCTTACCACCAGACATTTCTTCAACAATTAGGAATCTGATGCCGTCACTAAACACATTCCTTAAATTGTATCCATTTGTTGAGTGTTTTTTTGGTGTCTAATCCGCATATATATCACCATTTTCCTTGATTTTCTTGACTGGATATCTCTTAAATATCAACATATACACGTGTGATTTAGTTTACGAAGATTTTCAATGCCGAGAACCTCGATCAGAGAGTAAAAAAGGCGTAAGGTTCACAATGGTGTAAAATTAAAATGGGATATACCGGGCTAGGATTCGAGTTACAGGAATAAGGGCCAAACCAACCACCCAAGAATGGAATCGTCGAGCGAAAACACTTGACAACCTCCTAGAAGCAACTTTTCTTGCCCCCAGACCTTTCTCCATCAATTAGGAATCTGATACCGTCAATAAACACATTCCTTAAATTGTAGCCATTTGTTGAATGTTTTTTTTTGTGTCTAATCCGCATATATATCACCATTGCCCTTGATTTTCTTGACTGTATATCTCTTAAATATCAACATATACACGTGTGATTTAGCTTACGAAGATTTTTCAATGCCGAGAACCTCGATCAGAGAGTAAAAAAGGTGTAAGGTTCACAATGGTGTAAAATAGAAATGGGATATACCATGCTAGGATTCGAGTTACAGGAACAAGGGCCAAACCAACCACCCAAGAATGGAATCGTCGAGCGAAAACACTTGACAACCTCCTAGATGCAACTTTTCTTGCCACCAGACCTTTCTATATCAATTAGGAATCTGATGCCGTCACTAAACACATTCCTTAAATTGTAGCCATTTCTTGAGTGATTTTTTTTGGTGTCTAATCCGCATATATATCACCATTGCCCTTGATTTTCTTGTCTGTATAACTCTTAAATATCAACATATACACGTGTGATTTAGTTTACGAAGATTTTTCAATGCCGAATACCTCGATCAAAGAGTAAAAAAGGCGTAAGGTTTACAATGGTGTAAAATTAAAATGGGATATACCGGGCTAGGATTCGAGTTACAGGAACAAAGGCCAAACCAACCACCCAAGAATGGAATCGTCGAGCTAAAAAACTTGACAACCTCCTAGAAGAAGCTTTTCTTGCTAACAGACCTTTCTGCATCAATTAGGAATCTGATGCCGTCACTAAACACATTCCTTAAATTGTAGCCATTTGTTGAGTGTTTTTTTGTGTCTAATCCGCATATATATCACCCTTGCCCTTGATTTTCTTTATTGTATATCTCTTAAATATCAACATATACACGTGTGATTTAGTTTGCGAAAATTTTTCAATGCCGAAAACTCGATCAGAGAGTAAAAAAGGCGTAAGGTTCACAATGGTGTAAAATTAAAATGAGATATACCGGGCTAGGATTCGAGTTATAGGAAAAAGGCCAAACCAACCACCCAAGAATGGAATCGTCGAGCGAAAACACTTGACAACCTCCTAGAAGCAGCTTTTCTTGCTACCAGACCTTTCTCCATCAATTAGGAATCTGATGCCGTCACTAAACACATTCCTTAAATTGTAGCCATTTGTTGAGTGTTTTTTTGTCTAATCCGCATATATATCACCATTGCCCTTGATTTTCTTGACTGTATATCTCTTAAATGTCAACATATACACGTGTGATTTAGTTTACGATGATTTTTCAATGCCGAGAACCTCGATCAGAGAGTAAAAAAGGCGTAAGGTTCACAATGGTGTAAACTTAAAATGGGATATACCGGGCTAGGATTCGAGTTACAGGAACAAGGGCCAAACCAACCACCCAAGAATGGAATCGTCGAGCGAAAACACTTACCGACCTCCTAGAAGGAGGTTTTCTTGCCACCATACCTTTCTCCATCAATTTGGAATATGATGCTGTCACTAAACACATTCCTTAAACTGTAGCCATTTGTTGAGTGTTTTTTTGTGTCTAATCCGCATATATATCACCATTGCCCTTGATTTTCTTGACTGTATATCTCTTAAATGTCAACATATACACGTGTGATTTAGTTTACGAAGATTTTTCAATGCCGAGAACCTCGATCAGAGAGTAAAAAAGGCGTAAGGTTCACAATGGTGTAAAATTAAAATGGGATATACCGGGCTAGGAATCGAGTTACAGGAACAAAGGCCAAACCAACCACCCAAGAATGGAATCGTCGAGCGAAAACACTTGACAACCTCCTAGAAGCAGCTTTTCTTGCCACCAGACCTTTCTCCATCAATTAGGAATCTGATGCCGTCACTAAAAACATTCCTTAAATTGTAGCCATTTGTTGACTGATTTTTTTTGGTGTCTAATCCGCATATATATCACCATTGCCCTTGATTTTCTTGACTGTATCTCTCTTAAATATCAACATATACACGTGTGATTTAGTTTACGAAGAATTTTAAATGCCGAGAACCTCGATCAGAGAGTAAAAAAGGCGTAAGGTTCACAATGGTGTAAAATTAAAATGGGGTATAACGGGCTAGGATTCGAGTTACAGGAACAAGGGCCAAACCAACCACCCAAGAATGGAATCGTCGAGCGAAAACACTTAACAACCTCCTAGAATCAGCTTTTCTTGCCACCAGACCTTTCTCCATCAATTAGGAATCTGATGCCGTCACTAAACACATTCCTTAAATTGTAGCCATTTGTTGAGTGTTTTTTTTTTTGTTGTCTAATCCGCATATATATCACCAGTGCCCTTAATTTTCTTTATTGTATAAGTCTTAAATATCAACATATACACGTGTGATTTAGTTTACGAAGATTTTTCAATGCCGAGAACCTCGATCAGAGAGTAAAAAAGGCGTAAGGTTCACAATGGTGTAAAATTAAAATGAGGTACACCGGGCTAGGATTCGAGTTACAGGAACTAGGGCCAAACCAACCACCCAAGAATGGAATCGTCGAGCGAAAACACTTGACGACCTCCTAGAAGCAGCTTTTCTTGCCACCAGACCTTTCTCCATCAATTAGGAATCTGATGCCGTCACTAAACAGATTCCTTAAATTGTAGCCATTTGTTGAGTGATTTTTTTTTGTGTCTAATCCGCATATATATCACCATTGCCCTTGATTTTTTTGACTGTATATCTCTTAAATATCAACATATACACGTGTGATTTAGTTTACGAAGATTTTTCAATGCCGAGAACCTCGATCAGAGAGTAAAAAAGGCGTAAGGTTCACAATGGTGTAAAATTAAAATGGGATATACCGGGCTAGGATTCGAGTTACAGGAACAAAGGCCAAACCAACCACCCAAGAATGGAATCGTCGAGCGAAAACACTTGACAACCTCCTAGAAGCAGCTTTTCTTGCCACCAGACCTTTCTCCATCAATTAGGAATCTGATGCCGTCACTAAACACATTCCTTAAATTGTAGCCATTTGTTGAGTGATCTTTTTTTGTTTCTAATCCGCATATATATCACCATTGCCCTTGATTTTCTTGACTGTATATCTCTTAAATATCAACAGATACACGTTTGATTTAGTTTACGAAGATCAATGCCGAGAACCTCGATCAGAGAGTAAAAAAGGCGTAAGGTTCACAATGGTGTAAAATTAAAATGAGGTATACCGGGCTAGGATTCGAGTTACAGGAACTAGGGCCAAACCAACCACCCAAGAATGGAATCGTCGAGCGAAAACACTTGACAACCTCCTAGAAGCAGCTTTTCTTGCCACCAGACCTTTCTCCATCTATTAGGAATCTGATGCCGTCACTAAAAACATTCCTTAAATTGTAGCCATTTGTTTACTGATTTTTTTTGGTGTCTAATCCGCATATATATCACCATTGCCCTTGATTTTCTTGACTGTATATCTCTTAAATATCAACATATACACGTGTGATTTAGTTTACGAAGATTTTTAAATGACGAGAACCTCGATCAGAGAGTAAAAAAGGCGTAAGGTTCACAATGGTGTAAAATTAAAATGGGGTATAACGGGCTAGGATTCGAGTTACAGGAACAAGGGCCAAACCAACCACCCAAGAATGGAATCGTCGAACGAAAACACTTAACAACCTCCTAGAATCAGCTTTTCTTGCCACCAGACCTTTCTCCATCAATTAGGAATCTGATGCCGTCACTAAACACATTCCTTAAATTGTAGCCATTTGTTGAGTGTTTTTTTTTTGTTGTCTAATCCGCATATATATCACCAGTGCCCTTAATTTTCTTTATTGTATAAGTCTTAAATATCAACATATACACGTGTGATTTAGTTTACGAAGATTTTTCAATGCCGAGAACCTCGATCAGAGAGTAAAAAAGGCGTAAGGTTCACAATGGTGTAAAATTAAAATGAGGTACACCGGGCTAGGATTCGAGTTACAGGAACTAGGTCCAAACCAACCACCCAAGAATGGAATCGTCGAGCGAAAACACTTGACGACCTCCTAGAAGCAGCTTTTCTTGCCACCAGACCTTTCTCCATCAATTAGGAATCTGATGCCGTCACTAAACAGATTCCTTAAATTGTAGCCATTTGTTGAGTGATTTTTTTTTGTGTCTAATCCGCATATATATCACCATTGCCCTTGATTTTCTTGACTGTATATCTCTTAAATATCAACATATACACGTGTGATTTAGTTTACGAAGATTTTTCAATGCCGAGAACCTCGATCAGAGAGTAAAAAAGGCGTAAGGTTCACAATGGTGTAAAATTAAAATGGGATATACCGGGCTAGGATTCGAGTTACAGGAACAAAGGCCAAACCAACCACCCAAGAATGGAATCGTCGAGCGAAAACACTTGACAACCTCCTAGAAGCAGCTTTTCTTGCCACCAGACCTTTCTCCATCAATTAGGAATCTGATGCCGTCACTAAACACATTCCTTAAATTGTAGTCATTTGTTGAGTGATTTTTTTTTGTTTCTAATCCGCATATATATCACCATTGCCCTTGATTTTCTTGACTGTATATCTCTTAAATATCAACAGATACACGTTTGATTTAGTTTACGAAGATCAATGCCGAGAACCTCGATCAAAGAGTAAAAAAGGCGTAAGGTTCACAATGGTGTAAAATTAAAATGGGGTATACCGGGCTAGGATTCGAGTTACAGGAACTAGGGCCAAACCAACCACCCAAGAATGGAATCGTCGAGCGAAAACACTTGACAACCTCCTAGAAGCAGCTTTTCTTGCCACCAGACCTTTCTCCATCTATTAGGAATCTGATGCCGTCACTAAAAACATTCCTTAAATTGTAGCCATTTGTTGACTGATTTTTTTTGGTGTCTAATCCGCATATATATCACCATTGCCCTTGATTTTCTTGACTGTATATCTCTTAAATATCAACATATACACGTGTAATTTAGTTTACGAAGATTTTTAAATGCCGAGAACCTCGATCAGAGAGTAAAAAAGGCGTAAGGTTCACAATGGTGTAAAATTAAAATGGGGTATAACGGGCAAGGATTCGAGTTAAAGGAACAAGGGCCAAACCAACCACCCAAGAATGGAATCGTCGAGCGAAAACACTTAACAACCTCCTAGAATCAGCTTTTCTTGCCACCAGACCTTTCTCCATCAATTAGGAATCTGATGCCGTCACTAAACACATTCCTTAAATTGTAGCCATTTGTTGAGTGTTTTTTTTTGTTGTCTAATCCGCATATATATCACCAGTGCCCTTAATTTTCTTTATTGTATAAGTCTTAAATATCAACATATACACGTGTGATTTAGTTTACGAAGATTTTTCAATGCCGAGAACCTCGATCAGAGAGTAAAAAAGGCGTAAGGTGCACAATGGTGTAAAATTAAAATGAGGTACACCGGGCTAGGATTCGAGTTACAGGAACTAGGGCCAAACCAACCACCCAAGAATGGAATCGTCGAGCGAAAACACTTGACGACCTCCTAGAAGCAGCTTTTCTTGCCACCAGACCTTTCTCCATCAATTAGGAATCTGATGCCGTCACTAAACACATTCCTTAAATTGTAGCCATTTGTTGAGTGATTTTTTTTGGTGTCTAATCCGCATATATATCACCATTGCCCTTGATTTTCTTGACTGTATATCTCTTAAATATCAACATATACACGTGTGATTTAGTTTACGAAGATTTTTCAATGCCGAGAACCTCGATCAGAGAGTAAAAAAGGCGTAAGGTTCATAATGGTGTAAAATTAAAATGGGATATACCGGGCTAGGATTCGAGTTACAGGAACAAAGGCCAAACCAACCACCCAAGAATGGAATCGTCGAGCGAAAACACTTGACAACCTCCTAGAAGCAGCTTTTCTTGCCACCAGAACTTTCTCCATCAATTAGGAATCTGATGCCGTCACTAAACACATTCCTTAAATTGTAGCCATTTGTTGAGTGATTTTTTTTGTTTCTAATCCGCATATATATCACCATTGCCCTTGATTTTCTTGACTGTATATCTTTTAAATATCAACATATACACGTTTGATTTAGTTTACGAAGATCAATGCCGAGAACCTCGATCAGAGAGTAAAAAAGGCGTAAGGTTCACAATGGTGTAAAATTATAATGGGGTATACCGGGCTAGGATTCGAGTTACAGGAACTAGGGCCAAACCAACCACCCAAGAATGGAATCGTCGAGCGAAAACACTTGACAACCACCTAGAAGCAGCTTTTCTTGCCACCAGACCTTTCTCCATCAATTAGGAATCTGATGCCGTCACTAAACACATTCCTTAAATTGTAGCCATTTGTTGAGTGATTTTTTTTTGTGTCTAATCCACATATATATCACCATTGCCCTTGATTTTCTTGACTGTATATCTCTTAAATATCAACATATACACGTGTGATTTAGTTTGCGAAGATTTTTCAATGCCGAGAACCTCGATCAGAGAGTAAAAAAGGCGTAAAGTTCACAATGGTGTAAAATTAAAATGGTATATACCGGGCTAGGATTCGAGTTACAGGAACAAAGGCCAAACCAACCACCCAAGAATGGAATCGTCGAGCGAAAATACATGACAACCTCCTAGAAGCAGCTTTTCTTGCAACCAGACCTTTCTCCATCAATTAGGAATCTGATGCCGTCACTAAACACATTCCTTAAATTGTAGCCCTTTGTTGAGTGTTTTTTTTTTTGTTGTCTAATCCGCATATATATCACCAGTGCCCTTAATTTTCTTTATTGTATAAGTCTTAAATATTAACATATACACGTGTGATTTAGTTTACGAAGATTTTTCAATGCCGAGAACCTCGATCAGAGAGTAAAAAAGGCGTAAGGTTCACAATGGTGTAAAATTAAAATGAGGTACACCGGGCTAGGATTCGAGTTACAGGAACTAGGGCCAAACCAACCACCCAAGAATGGAATCGTCGAGCGAAAACACTTGACGACCTCCTAGAAGCAGCTTTTCTTGCCACCAGACATTTCTCCATCAATTAGGAATCGGATGCCGTCACTAAACACATTCCTTAAATTGTAGCCATTTGTTGAGTGATTTTCTTTGGTGTCTAATCCGCATATATATCACCATTGCCCTTGATTTTCTTGACTGTATATCTCTTAAATATTAACATATACACGTGTGATTTAGTTTACGAAGATTTTTCAATGCCGAGAACCTCGATCAGAGAGTAAAAAAGGCGTAAGGTTCACAATGGTGTAAAATTAAAATGGGATATACCGGGCTAGGATTCGAGTTACAGGAACAAAGGCCAAACCAACCACCCAAGAATGGAATCGTCGAGCGAAAACACTTGACGACCTCCTAGAAGCAGCTTTTCTTGCCACCAGACCTTTCTCCATCAATTAGGAATCTGATGCCGTCACTAAACACATTCCTTAAATTGTAGCCATTTGTTGAGTGATTTTTTTTGGTGTCTAATCCGCATATATATCACCATTGCCCTTGATTTTCTTGACTGTATATCTCTTAAATATCAACATATACACGTGTGATTTAGTTTACGAAGATTTTTCAATGCCGAGAACCTCGATCAGAGAGTAAAAAAGGCGTAAGGTTCACAATGGTGTAAAATTAAAATGAGGTACACCGGGCTAGGATTCGAGTTACAGGAACTAGGGCCAAACCAACCACCCAAGAATGGAATCATCGAGCGAAAACACTTGACGACCTCCTAGAAGCAGCTTTTCTTGCCACCAGACCTTTCTCCATCAATTAGGAATCTGATGTCGTCACTAAACACATTCCTTAAATTGTAGCCATTTGTTGAGTGATTTTTTTTGGTGTCTAATCCGCATATATATCACCATTGCCCTTGATTTTCTTGACTGTATATCTCTTAAATATCAACATATACACGTGTGATTTAGTTTACGAAGATTTTTCAATGCCGAGAACCTCGATCAGAGAGTAAAAAAGGCGTAAGGTTCACAATGGTGTAAAATTAAAATGGGATATACCGGGCTAGGATTCGAGTTACAGGAACAAAGGCCAAACCAACCACCCAAGAATGGAATCGTCAAGCGAAAACACTTGACAACCTCCTAGAAGCAGCTTTTCTTGCCACCAGACCTTTCTCCATCAATTAGGAATCGGATGCCGTCACTAAACACATTCCTTAAATTGTAGCCATTTGTTGAGTGATTTTTTTTGGTGTCTAATCCGCATATATATCACCATTGCCCTTGATTTTCTTGACTGTATATCTCTTAAATATCAACATATACACGTGTGATTTAGTTTACGAAGATTTTTCAATGCCGAGAACCTCGATCAGAGAGTAAAAAAGGCGTAAGGTTCACAATGGTGTAAAATTAAAATGGGATATACCGGGCTAGGATTCGAGTTACAGGAACAAAGGCCAAACCAACCACACAAGAATGGAATGGTCGGGCGAAAACACTTGAAAACCTCCTAGAAGCAGCTTTTCTTGCCACCAGACCTTTCTCCATCAATTAGGAATCTGATGCCGTCACTAAACACATTCCTTAAATTGTAGCCATTTGTTGAGTGATTTTTTTTTGTTTCTAATCCGCATATATATCACCATTGCCCTTGATTTTCTTGACTGTATATCTCTTAAATATCAACATATACACGTTTGATTTAGTTTCCGAAGATCAATGCCGAGAACCTCGATCAGAGAGTAAAAAAGGCGTAAGGTTCACAATGGTGTAAAATTAAAATTGGGTATACCGGGCTAGGATTCGAGTTACAGGAACTAGGGCCAAACCAACCACCCAAGAATGGAATCGTCGAGCGAAAACACTTGACAACCTCCTAGAAGCAGCTTTTCTTGCCACCAGACCTTTCTCCATCAATTAGGAATCTGATGCCGTCACTAAACACATTCCTTAAATTGTAGCCATTTGTTGAGTGATTTTTTTTTGTGTCTAATCCACATATATATCACCATTGCCCTTGATTTTCTTGACTGTATATCTCTTAAATATCAACATATACACGTGTGATTTAGTTTGCGAAGATTTTTCAATGCCGAGAACCTCGATCAGAGAGTAAAAAAGGCGTAAAGTTCACAATGGTGTAAAATTAAAATGGGATATACCGGGCTAGGATTCGAGTTACAGGAACAAAGGCCAAACCAACCACCCAAGAATGGAATCGTCGAGCGAAAATACATGACAACCTCCTAGAAGCAGCTTTTCTTGCAACCAGACCTTTCTCCATCAATTAGGAATCTGATGCCGTCACTAAACACATTCCTTAAATTGTAGCCATTTGTTGAGGGTTTTTTTTTTGTCTAATCCGCATATATATCACCATTGCCCTTGATTTTCTTTACTGTATATCTCTTTAATATCAACATATACACGTATGATTTAGTTTGCGAAAATTTTTCAATCCCGAGAACTCGATCAGAGAGTAAAAAAGGCGTAAGGTTCACAATGGTGTAAAATTAAAATGAGATATACCGGGCTAGGATTCGAGTTACAGGAAAAAGGCCAAACCAACCACCCAAGAATGGAATCGTCTAGCGAAAACACTTGACAACCTCCTAGAAGCAGCTTTTCTTGCTACCGGACCTTTCTCCATCAATTAGGAATCTGATGCCGTCACTAAACACATTCCTTAAATTGTAGCCATTTGTTAAGTGTTTTTTTTTGTGTCTAATCCGCATATATATCACCATTGCCCTTGATTTTCTTGACTATATATCTCTTAAATGTCAACATATACACGTGTGATTTAGTTTACGATGATTTTTAAATGCCGAGAACCTCGATTAGAGAGTAAAAAAGGCGTAAGGTTCACAATGGTGTAAAATTAAAATGGGATATACCGGGCTAGGATTCGAGTTACAGGAACAAGGGCCAAACCAACCACCCAAGAATGGAATCGTCGAGCGAAAACACTTAACAACCTCCTAGAATCAGCTTTTCTTGCCACCAGACCTTTCTCCATCAATTAGGAATCTAATGCCGTCACTAAACACATTCCTTAAATTGTAGCCATTTGTTGAGTGTTTTTTTTTTGTTGTCTAATCCGCATATATATCACCAGTGCCCTTAATTTTCTTTATTGTATAAGTCTTAAATATCAACATATACACGTGTGATTTAGTTTACGAAGATTTTTCAATGCCGAGAACCTCGATCAGAGAGTAAAAAAGGCGTAAGGTTCACAATGGTGTAAAATTAAAATGAGGTACACTGGGCTAGGATTCGAGTTACAGGAACTAGGGCCAAACCAACCACCCAAGAATGGAATCGTCGAGCGAAAACACTTGACGACCTCCTAGAAGCAGCTTTTCTTGCCACCAGACCTTTCTCCATCAATTAGGAATCTGATGCCGTCACTAAACACATTCCTTAAATTGTAGCCATTTGTTGAGTGATTTTTTTTGGTGTCTAATCCGCATATATATCACCATTGCCCTTGATTTTCTTGACTGTATATCTCTTAAATATCAACATATACACGTGTGATTTAGTTTACGAAGATTTTTCAATGCCGAGAACCTCGATAAGAGAGTAAAAAAGGCGTAAGGTTCACAATGGTGTAAAATTAAAATGGGATATACCGGGCTAGGATTCGAGTTACAGGAACAAAGGCCAAACCAACCACCCAAGAATGGAATGGTCGAGCGAAAACACTTGAAAACCTCCTAGAAGCAGCTTTTCTTGCCACCAGACCTTTCTCCATCAATTAGGAATCTGATGCCGTCACTAAACACATTCCTTAAATTGTAGCCATTTGTTGAGTGATTTTTTTTTGTTTCTAATCCGCATATATATCACCATTGCCCTTGATTTTCTTGACTGTATATCTCTTAAATATCAACATATACACGTTTGATTTAGTTTACGAAGATTTTTAAATGCCGAGAACCTCGATCAGAGAGTAAAAAAGGCGTAAGGTTCACAATGGTGTAAAATTAAAATGGGGTATATGGGGCTAGGATTCGAGTTACAGGAACTAGGGCCAAACCAACCACCCAAGAATGGAATCGTCGAGCGAAAACACTTGACAACCTCCTAGAAGCAGCTTTTCTTGCCACCAGACCTTTCTCCATCAATTAGGAATCTGATGCCGTCACTAAACACATTCCTTAAATTGTAGCCATTTGTTGAGTGATTTTTTTTGTGTCTAATCCACATATATATCACCATTGCCCTTGATTTTCTTGACTGTATATCTCTTAAATATCAACATATACACGTGTGATTTAGTTTGCGAATATTTTTCAATGCCGAGAACCTCGATCAGAGAGTAAAAAAGGCGTAAGGTTCACAATGGTGTAAAATTAAAATGGGATATACCGGGCTAGGATTCGAGTTACAGGAACAAGGGCCAAACCAACCACCCAAGAATGGAATCGTCGAGCGAAAACACTTGACAACCTCCTAGAAGGAGGTTTTCTTGCCACCATACCTTTTTCCATCAATTAGGAATCTGATGCTGTCACTAAACACATTCCTTAAATTGTAGCCATTTGTTGAGTGTTTTTTTTTTGTGTCTAATCTGCATATATATCACCATTGCCCTTGATTTTCTTGACTGTATATCTCTTAAATGTCAACATATACACGTGTGATTTAGTTTACGAAGATTTTTCAATGCCGAGAACCTCGATCAGAGAGTAAAGAAGGCGTAAGGTTCACAATGGTGTAAGATTATAATGGGATATACCGGACTAGGATTTTGAGTTACAGGAACAAAGGCCAAACCAACCACCCAAGAATGGAATCGTCGAGCGAAAACACTTGACAACATCCTAAAAGCAGCTTTTCTTGCCACCAGACCTTTCTCCATCAATTAGAAATCTGATGCCGTCACTAAACACATTCCTTAAATTGTAGCCATTTGTTGAGTGTTTTTTTTTTTTGGTGTCTAATCCTTATATATATCACCATTGCCCTTGATTTTCTTTACTGTATATCTCTTAAATATCAACATCTACACGTGTGAGTAGTTTACGAAGATTTTTCAATGCCGAGAACCTCGATCAGAGTTTAAAAAAGGCGTAAGGTTCACAATGGTGTAAAATTAAAATGGGATATACCGGGCTAGGATTCGAGTTACAGGAACAAGGGCCAAACCAACCACCCAAGAATGGAATCGTCGAGCGAAAACACTTGACAACATCCTAAAAGCAGCTTTTCTTGCCACTAGACCTTTCTCCATCAATTAGGAATCTGATGCCGTCACTAAACACATTCCTTAAATTGTAGCCATTTGTTGAGTGTTTTTTTTTTGTCTAATCCGCATATATATCACCATTGCCCTTGATTTTCTTGACTGTATATCTCTTAAATGTCAACATATACAAGTGTGATTTAGTTTACGATGATTTTTCAATGCCGAGAACCTCGATCAGAGAGTAAAAAAGGCGTAAGGTTCACAATGGTGTAAAATTAAAATGCGATAAACCGGGCAAGGATTCGAGTTACAGGAACAAGGGCCAAACCAACCACCCAAGAATGGAATCGTCGAGCGAAAACACTTGACAACCTCCTAGAAGCAGCTTTTCTTGCCACCAGACCTTTTTCCATCAATTAGGAATCTGATGCCGTCACTAATAAACACATTCCTTAAATTGTAGCCATTTGTTGAGTTTTTTTTTTTGTGTCTAATCCGCATATATATCACCATTGCTCTTGATTTTCTTGACTGTATATCTATTAAATGTCAACATATACACGTGTGATTTAGTTTACGAAGATTTTTCAATGCCGAGATCCTCTATCAGAGAGTAAAAAAGGCGTAAGGTTCACAATGGTGTAAGATTAAAATGGGATATACCGGACTAGGATTTTGAGTTACAGGAACAAGGGCCAAACCAACCACACAAGAATGGAATCGTCGAGCGAAAACACTTGACAACCTCCTAGAAGCAGCTTTTCTTGCCACCAGACCTTTCTCTATCAATTAGGAATCTGACGCCGTCACTAAACACATTCCTTAAATTGTAGCCATTTGTTGAGTGTTTTTTTTGTGTCTAATCCGCATATATATCACCATTGCCCTTGATTTTCTTTACTGTATATCTCTTAAATATCAACATATACACGTGTGATTTAGTTTACGAAGATTTTTCAATGCCGAGATCCTCTATCAGAGAGTAAAAAAGGCGTAAGTTTCACAATGGTGTAAGATTAAAATGGGAAATACCGGACTAGGATTTTGAGTTACAGGAACAAGGGCCAAACCAACCACCCAAGAATGGAATCTTCGTGCGAAAACACTTGACAACCTCCTAGAAGCAGCTTTTCTTGCCACAAGACCTTTTTCTATCAATTAGGAATCTGACGCCGTCACTAAACACATTCCTTAAATTGTAGCCATTTGTTGAGTGTTTTTTTTTGTGTCTAATCCGCATATATATCACCATTGCCCTTGATTTTCTTTACAGTATATCTCTTAAATATCAACATATACACGTGTGATTTAGTTTACGAAGATTTTTCAATGCCGAGAACCTCGATCAGAGTTTAAAAAAGGCGTAAGGTTCACAATGGTGTAAAATTAAAATGGGATATACCGGGCTAGGATTCGAGTTATGGGAACAAGGGCCAAACCAACCACCCAAGAATGGAATCGTCGAGCGAAAACACTTGACAACATCCTAAAAGCAGTTTTTCTTGCCACCAGACCTTTCTCCATCAATTAGGAATCTGATGCCGTCACTAAACACATTTCTTAAATTGTAGCCATTTGTTGAGTGTTTTTTTTTTTGTCTAATCCGCATATATATCACCATTGCCCTTGATTTTCTTGACTGTATATCTCTTAAATGTCAACATATACAAGTGTGATTTAGTTTACGATGATTTTTCAATGCCAAGAACCTCGATCAGAGAGTAAAAAAGGCGTAAGGTTCACAATGGTGTAAAATTAAAATGGGATAAACCGGGCTAGGATTCGAGTTACAGGAACAAGGGCCAAACCAACCACCCCAGAATGGAATCATCGAGCGAAAACACTTGACAACCTCCTAGAAGCAGCTTTTCTTGCCACCAGACCTTTTTCCATCAATTAGGAATCTGATGCCGTCACTAAACACATTCCTTAAATTGTAGCCATTTGTTGAGTGTTTTTTTTTTGTGTCTAATCCGCATATATATCACCATTCCTCTTGATTTTCTTGACTGTATATCTCTTAAATGTCAACATATACACGTGTGATTTAGTTTACGAAGATTTTTCAATGCCGAGATCCTCTATCAAAGAGTAAAAAAGGCGTAAGGTTCACAATGGTGTAAGATTAAAATGGGATATACCGGACTAGGATTTTGAGTTACAGGAACAAGGGCCAAACCAACCACCCAAGAATGGGATCGTCGAGCGAAAACACTTGACAACCTCCTAGAAGCAGCTTTTCTTGCCACAAGACCTTTCTCTATCAATTAGGAATCTGACGCCGTCACTAAACACATTCCTTAAATTGTAGCCATTTGTTGAGTGTTTTTTTTTGTGTCTAATCCGCATATATATCACCATTGCCCTTGATTTTCTTTACTGTATACACGTGTGATTTAGTTTACGAAGATTTTTCAATGCCGAAAACCTCGATCAGAGTTTAAAAAAGGCGTAAGGTTCACAATGGTGTAAAATTAAAATGGGTTATACCGGGCTAGGATTCAAGGTACAGGAACAAGGGCCAAACCAACCACCCAAGAATGGAATCGTCGAGCGAAAACACTTGGCAAACTTCTAGAAGCAGCTTTTCTTGCCACCAGACCTTTCTCCATCAATTAGGAATCTGATACCGTCAATAAGCACATTCCTTAAATTGTAGCCATTTGTTGAGTGTTTTTTTTGTCTAATCCGCATATATATCACCATTGCCCTTGATTTTCTTGACTGTATATCTCTTAAATGTCAACATATACAAGTGTGATTTAGTTTACGATGATTTTTCAATGCCGAGAACCTCGATCAGAGAGTAAAAAAGGCGTAAGGTTCACAATGGTGTAAAATTAAAATGCGATAAACCGGGCTAGGATTCGAGTTACAGGAACAAGGGCCAAACCAACCACCCAAGAATGGAATCGTCGAGCGAAAACACTTGACAACCTCCTAGAAGCAGCTTTTCTTGCCACCAGACCTTTTTCCATCAATTAGGAATCTGATGCCGTCACTAAACACATTCCTTAAATCGTAGCCATTTGTTGAGTTTTTTTTTTTTGTGTCTAATCCGCATATATATCACCATTGCTCTTGATTTTCTTGACTGTATATCTATTAAATGTCAACATATACACGTGTGATTTAGTTTACGAAGATTTTTCAATGCCGAGATCCTCTATCAGAGAGTAAAAAAGGCGTAAGGTTCACAATGGTGTAAGATTAAAATGGGATATACCGGACTAGGATTTTGAGTTACAGGAACAAGGGCCAAACCAACCACCCAAGAATGGAATCGTCGAGCGAAAACACTTGACAACCTCCTAGAAGCAGCTTTTCTTGCCACCAAACCTTTCTCTATCAATTAGGAATCTGACGCCGTCACTAAACACATTCCTTAAATTGTAGCCATTTGTTGAGTGTTTTTTTTGTGTCTAATCCGCATATATATCTCCATTGCCCTTGATTTTCTTTACTGTATATCTCTTAAATATCAACATATACACGTGTGATTTAGTTTACGAAGATTTTTCAATGCCGAGATCCTCTATCAGAGAGTAAAAAAGGCGTAAGTTTCACAATGGTGTAAGATTAAAATGGGAAATACCGGACTAGGATTTTGAGTTACAGGAACAAGGGCCAAACCAACCACCCAAGAATGGAATCGTCGTGCGAAAACACTTGACAACCTCCTAGAAGCAGCTTTTCTTGCCACAAGACCTTTTTCTATCAATTAGGAATCTGACGCCGTCACTAAACACATTCCTTAAATTGTAGCCATTTGTTGAGTGTTTTTTTTTGTGTCTAATCCGCATATATATCACCATTGCCCTTGATTTTCTTTACAGTATATCTCTTAAATATCAACATATACACGTGTGATTTAGTTTACGAAGATTTTTCAATGCCGAGAACCTCGATCAGAGTTTAAAAAAGGCGTAAGGTTCACAATGGTGTAAAATTAAAATGGGATATACCGGGCTAGGATTCGAGTTACGGGAACAAGGGCCAAACCAACCACCCAAGAATGGAATCGTCGAGCGAAAACACTTGACAACATCCTAAAAGCAGCTTTTCTTGCCACCAGACCTTTCTCCATCAATTAGGAATCTGATGCCGTCACTAAACACATTTCTTAAATTGTAGCCATTTGTTGAGTGTTTTTTTTTGTCTAATCCGCATATATATCACCATTGCCCTTGATTTTCTTGACTGTATATCTCTTAAATGTCAACATATACAAGTGTGATTTAGTTTACGATGATTTTTCAATGCCAAGAACCTCGATCAGAGAGTAAAAAAGGCGTAAGGTACACAATGGTGTAAAATTAAAATGGGATAAACCGGGCTAGGATTCGAGTTACAGGAACAAGGGCCAAACCAACCACCCAAGAATGGAATCATCGAGCGAAAACACTTGACAACCTCCTAGAAGCAGCTTTTCTTGCCACCAGACCTTTTTCCATCAATTAGGAATCTGATGCCGTCACTAAACACATTCCTTAAATTGTAGCCATTTGTTGAGTGTTTTTTTTTGGTGTCTAATCCGCATATATATCACCATTCCTCTTGATTTTCTTGACTGTATATCTCTTAAATGTCAACATATACACGTGTGATTTAGTTTACGAAGATTTTTCAATGCCGAGATCCTCTATCAAAGAGTAAAAAAGGTGTAAGGTTCACAATGGTGTAAGATTAAAATGGGATATACCGGACTAGGATTTTGAGTTACAGGAACAAGGGCCAAACCAACCACCCAAGAATGGGATCGTCGAGCGAAAACACTTGACAACCTCCTAGAAGCAGCTTTTCTTGCCACAAGACCTTTCTCTATCAATTAGGAATCTGACGCCGTCACTAAACACATTCCTTAAATTGTAGCCATTTGTTGAGTGTTTTTTTTTTTTGTGTCTAATCCGCATATATATCACCATTGCCCTTGATTTTCTTTACTGTATACACGTGTGATTTAGTTTACGAAGATTTTTCAATGCCGAGAACCTCGATCAGAGTTTAAAAAAGGCGTAAGGTTCACAATGGTGTAAAATTAAAATGGGTTATACCGGGCTAGGATTCAAGGTACAGGAACAAGGGCCAAACCAACCACCCAAGAATGGAATCGTCGAGCGAAAACACTTGGCAAACTTCTAGAAGCAGCTTTTCTTGCCACCAGACCTTTTTCCATCAATTAGGAATCTGATACCGTCACTAAACACATTCCTTAAATTGTAGCCATTTGTTGAGTGTTTTTTTTGGTGTCTAATCCTCATATATATCACCATTGCCCTTGATTTTCTTTACTGTATATCACTTAAATGTCAACATATACACGTGTGATTTAGTTTACGAAGATTTTTCAATGCCGAGAACCTCGATCAGAGAGTAAAAAAGGCGTAAGGTTCACAATGGTATAAAATTAAAAAGGGATATACCGGGCTAGGATTCGAGTTACAGGAACAAGGGCCAAACCAACCACCCAAGAATGGAATTGTCGTGCGAAAACACTTGACAACCTCCTTGAAGCAGCTTTTCTTACCACCAGACCTTTCTCCATCAATTAGGAATCTGATGCCGTCACTAAACACATTCTTTAAATTGTAGCCATTTGTTGAGTGTTTTTTTGGTGTCTAATCCGCATATATATCACCATTCCCCTTGATTTTCTTGACTGGATATCTCTTAAATATCAACATATACACGTGTGATTTAGTTTACGAAGATTTTTCAATGCCGAGAACCTCGATCAGAGAGTAAAAAAGGCGTAAGGTTCACAATGGTGTAAAATTAAAATGGGATATACCGGGCTAGGATTCGAGTTACAGGAACAAGGGCCAAACCAACCACCCAAGAATGGAATCGTCGAGCGAAAACACTTGACAACCTCCTAGAAGGAGGTTTTCTTGCCACCATACCTTTCTCCATCAATTAGGAATCTGATGCTGTCACTAAACACATTCCTTAAATTGTAGCCATTTGTTGAGTGTTTTTTTTTGTGTCTAATCCGCATATATATCACCATTGCCCTTGATTTTCTTGACTTTATATCTCTTAAATGTCAACATATACACGGGTGATTTAGTTTACGAAGATTTTTCAATGCCGAGAACCTCGATCAGAGAGTAAAGAAGGCGTAAGGTTCACAATGGTGTAAGATTAAAATGGGATATACAGGACTAGGATTTTGAGTTACAGGAACAAAGGCCAAACCAACCACCCAAGAATGGAATCGTCGAGCGAAAACACTTGACAACCTCCTAGAAGCAGCTTTTCTTGCCACCAGACCTTTCTCCATCAATTAGGAATCTGATGCCGTCACTAAACACATTCCTTAAATTGTAGCCATTTGTTGAGTGTTTTTTTTTGGTGTCTAATCCGCATATATATCATCATTGCCCTTCATTTTATTTACTGCATATCTCTTAAATATCAACATATACACGTGTGATTTAGTTTACGAAGATTTTTCAATGCCGAGAACCTCGATCAGAGTTTAAAAAATGCGTAAGGTTCACAATGGTGTAAAATTAAAATGGGATATACCGGGCTAGGATTCGAGTTACAGGAACAAGGGCCAAACCAACCAGCCAAGAATGGAATCGTCGAGCGAAAACACTTGACAACATCCTAAAAGCAGCTTTTCTTGCCACCAGACCTTTCTCCATCAATTAGGAATCTGATGCCGTCACTAAACACATTCCTTAAATTGTAGCCATTTGTTGAGTGTTTTTTTTTGTCTAATCCGCATATATATCACCATTGCCCTTGATTTTCTTGACTGTATATTTCTTAAATGTCAACATATACAAGTCTGATTTAGTTTACGATGATTTTTCAATGCCGAGAACCTCGATCAGAGAGTAAAAAAGGCGTAAGGTTCACAATGGTGTAAAATTAAAATGGGATATACCGGGCTATGATTCGAGTTACAGGAACAACGGCCAAACCAAGCACCCAAGAATGGAATCGTCGAGCGAAAACACTTGACAACCTCATAGAAGCAGCTTTTCTTGCCACCAAACCTTTTTCCATCAATTAGGAATCTGATGTCGTCACTAAACACATTCCTTAAATTGTAGCCATTTGTTGAGTGTTTTTTTTGTGCCTAATCCGCATATATATCACCATTGCTCTTGATTTTCTTGACTGTATATCTCTTAAATGTCAACATATACACGTGTGATTTAGTTTACGAAGATTTTTCAATGCCGAGATCCTCTATCAGAGAGTAAAAAAGGCGTAAGGTTCACAATGGTGTAAGATTAAAATGGGATATATCGGACTAGGATTTTGAGTTACAGGAACAAGGGCCAAACCAACCACCCAAGAATGGAATCGTCGAGCGAAAACATATGACAACCTCCTAGAAGCAGCTTTTCTTGCCACCAGACCTTTCTCTATCAATTAGGAATCTGACGTCGTCACTAAACACATTCCTTAAATTGTAGCCATTTGTTGAGTGTTTTTTTTTTGGTGTCTAATCCGCATATATATCACCATTGCCCTTGATTTTCTTTACTGTATATCTCTTAAATATCAACATATACACGTGCGATTTAGTTTACGAAGATTTTTCAATGCCGAGAACCTCGATCAGAGTTTAAAAAAGGCGTAAGGTTCACAATGGTGTAAAATTAAAATGGGATATACCGGGCTAGGATTCGAGGTACAGGAACAAGGGCCAAACCAACCACCCAAGAATGGAATCGTCGACCGAAAACACTTGGCAAACTTCTAGAAGCAGCTTTTCTTGCCACCGGACCTTTTTCCATCAATTAGGAATCTGATGCCGTCACTAAACACATTCCTTAACTTGTAGCTATTTGTTGAGTGTTTTTTTTGTGTCTAATCCGCATATATATCACCATTACCCTTGATTTTCTTGATTGTATATCTCTTAAATATCAACATATACATGTGTGATTTAGTTTACGAAGATTTTTCAATGTCGAGAACCTCGATCAGAGAGTAAAAAAGGCGTAAAGTTCAAAATGGTGTAAAATTAAAATGGGATATACCGGGCTAGGATTCGAGTTACAGGAACAAGGGCCAAACCAACCACCCAAGAATGGAATCGTCGAGCGAAAACACTTGACAACCTCCTAGAAGTAGCTTTTCTTGCCCCCAGAACTTTCTCCATCAATTAGGAATCTGATGTCGTCACTAAACACATTCCTTAAATTGTAGCCATTTGTTGAGTGTTTTTTTTGGTGTCTAATCCTCATATATATCACCATTTCCCTTGATTTTCTTTACTGTATATCACTTAAATGTCAACATATACGTGTGATTTAATTTACGAAGATTTTTCAATGCCGAGAACCTCAATCAGAGAGTAAAAAAGGGGTAAGGTTTACAATGGTATAAAATTAAAAAGGGATATACCGGGCTAGGATTCTAGTTACAGGAACAAGGGCCAAACCAACCACCCAAGAATGGAATCGTCGAGCGAAAACACTTGACAACCTCCTTGAAGCAGCTTTTCTTGCCACCAGACATTTCTCCATCAATTAGGAATCTGATGCCATCACTAAACACATTCCTTAAATTGTAGCCATTTGTTGAGTGATTTTTTTTGTGTCCAATCCGCATATATATCACCATTGCCCTTGATTTTATTGACTGTATATCTCTTAAATATCAACATATACACGTGTGATTTAGTTTGCGATGATTTTTCAATGCCGAGGACCTCGATCAGAGAGTAAAAAAGGCGTAAAGTTCAAAATGGTGTAAAATTAAAATGGGATATACCGGGCTAGAATTCGAGTTACAGGAACAAGGGCCAAACCAACCACCCAAGAATGGAATCGTCGAGCGAAAATACTTGACAACCTCCTAGAAGCAGCTTTTCTTGCTACCAGACCTTTCTCCATCAATTAGGAATCTAATGCCATCACTAAACACATTCCTTAAATTGTAGCCATTTGTTGAGTGATTTTTTTTGGTGTCTAATCCGCATATATATCACCATTGCCCTTGATTTTCTTGTCTGTATATCTCTTAAATATCAACATATACACGTGTGATTTAGTTTACGAAGATTTTTCAATGCCGAATACCTCAATCAAAGAGTAAAAAAGGCGTAAGGTTCACAATGGTGTAAAATTAAAATGGGATATACCGGGCTAGGATTCGAGTTACAGGAACAAAGGCCAAACCAACCACCCAAGAATGAAATCATCGAGCGAAAACACTTGACAACCTCCTAGAAGCAGCTTTTCTTACCACCAGACCTTTCTTCAACAATTTGGAATCTGATGCCGTCACTAAACACATTCCTTAAATTGTAGCCATTTGTTGAGTGTTTTTTTTGTGTCTAATCCGCATATATATCACCATTGCCCTTGATTTTCTTTACTGTATATCTCTTAAATATCAACATATACACGTGTGATTTAGTTTGCGAAAATTTTTCAATGCCGAGAACTCGATCAGAGAGTAAAAAAGGCGTAAGGTTCACAATGGTGTAAAATTAAAATGAGATATACCGGGATAGGATTCGAGTTACAGGAAAAAGGCTAGACCAACCACCCAAGAATGGAATCGTCGAGCGAAAACACTTGACAACCTCCTAGAATCAGATTTTCTTGCTACCGGACCTTTCTCCATCAATTAGGAATCTGATGCCGTCACTAAACACATTCCTTAAATTGTAGCCATTTGTTGAGTGTTTTTTTTTTTTTGTGTCTAATCCGCATATATATCACCATTGCCCTTGATTTTCTTGACTGTATATCTCGTAAATGTCAACATATACACGTGTGATTTAGTTTACGATGATTTTTCAATGCCGAGAACCTCGATTAGAGAGTAAAAAAGGCGTAAGGTTCACAATGGTGTAAAATTAAAATGGGATATACCGGGCTAGGATTCGAGTTACAGGAACAAGGGCCAAACCAACCACCCAAGAATGGAATCGTCGAGCGAAAACACTTGACAACCTCCTAGAAGGAGGTTTTCTTGCCACCATACCTTACTCCATCAATTAGGAATCTGATGCTGTCACTAAACAAATTTCTTAAATTGTAGCCATTTGTTGAGTGTTTTTTTTTGTGTCTAATCCGCATATATATCACCATTGCCCTTGATTTTCTTGACTGTATATTTCTTAAATGTCAACATATACACGGGTGATTTAGTTTACGAAGATTTTTCAATGCCGAGAACCTCGATCAGAGAGTAAAGAAGGCGTAAGGTTCACAATGGTGTAAGATTAAAATGGGATATACAGGACTAGGATTTTGAGTTACAGGAACAAAGGCCAAACCAACCACCCAAGAATGGAATCGTCGAGCGAAAACACTTGACAACCTCCTAGAAGCAGCTTTTCTTGCCACCAGACCTTTCTCCATCAATTAGGAATCTGATGCCGTCACTAAACACATTCCTTAAATTGTAGCCATTTGTTGAGTGTTTTTTTTTTTGGTGTCTAATCCGCATATATATCACCATTGCCCTTGATTTTATTTACTGTATATCTCTTAAATATCAACATATACACGTGTGATTTAGTTTACGAAGATTTTTCAATGCCGAGAACCTCGATCAGAGTTTAAAAAATGCGTAAGGTTCACAATGGTGTAAAATTAAAATGGGATATACCGGGCTAGGATTCGAGTTACAGGAACAAGGGCCAAACCAACCACCCAAGAATGGAATCGTCGAGCGAAAACACTTGACAACATCCTAAAAGCAGCTTTTCTTGCCACCAGACCTTTCTCCATCAATTAGGAATCTGATGCCGTCACTAAACACATTCCTTAAATTGTAGCCATTTGTTGAGTGTTTTTTTTGTCTAATCCGCATATATATCACCATTGCCCTTGATCTTCTTGACTGCATATCTCTTAAATGTCAACATATACAAGTGTGATTTAGTTTACGATGATTTTTCAATGCCGAGAACCTCGATCAGAGAGTAAAAAAGGCGTAAGGTTCACAATGGTGTAAAATTAAAATGGGATATACCGGGCTAGGATTCGAGTTACAGGAACAACGGCCAAACCAACCACCCAAGAATGGAATCGTCGAGCGAAAATACTTGACAACCTCATAGAAGCAGCTTTTCTTGCCACCAGACCTTTTTCCATCAATTAGGAATCTGATGCCGTCACTAAACACATTCCTTAAATTGTAGCAATTTGTTGAGTGTTTTTTTTGGTGCGTAATCCGCATATATATCACCATTGCTCTTGATTTTCTTGACTGTATATCTCTTAAATGTCAACATATACACGTGTGATTTAGTTTACGAAGATTTTTCAATGCCGAGATCCTCTATCAGAGAGTAAAAAAGGCGTAAGGTTCACAATGGTGTAAGATTAAAATGGGATATACCAGACTAGGATTTTGAGTTACAGGAACAAGGGCCAAACCAACCACCCAAGAATGGAATCGTCGAGCGAAAACATTTGACAACCTCCTAGAAGCAGCTTTTCTTGCCACCAGACCTTTCTCTATCAATTAGGAATCTGACGTCGTCACTAAACACATTCCTTAAATTGTAGCCATTTGTTGAGTGTTTTTTTTTGTGTCTAATCCGCATATATATCACCATTGCCCTTGATTTTCTTTACTGTATATCTCTTAAATATCAACATATACACGTGCGATTTAGTTTACGAAGATTTTTCAATGCCGAGAACCTCGATCAGAGTTTAAAAAAGACGTAAGGTTCACAATGGTGTAAAATTAAAATGGGATATACCGGGCTAGGATTCGAGGTACAGGAACAAGGGCCAAACCAACCACCCAAGAATGGAATCGTCGACCGAAAACACTTGGCAAACTTCTAGAAGCAGCTTTTCTTACTACCGGACTTTTCTCCATCAATTAGGAATCTGATGCCGTCACTAAACACATTCCTTAACTTGTAGCCATTTGTTGAGTGTTTTTTTTAGTGTCTAATCCTCATATATATCACCATTGCCCTTCATTTTCTTTACTGTATATCACTTAAATGTCAACATATACACGTGTGATTTAATTTACGAAGATTTTTCAATGCCGAGAACCTCGATCAGAGAGTAAAAAAGGGGTAAGGTTTACAATGGTATAAAATTAAAAAGGGATATACCGGGCTAGGATTCTAGTTACAGGAACAAGGGCCAAACCAACCACCCAAGAATGGAATCGTCGAGCGAAAACACTTGACAACCTTCTAGAAGCAGCTTTTCTTGCCACCAGACATTTCTCCATCAATTAGGAATCTGATGCGTCACTAAACACATTCCTTAAATTGTAGCCATTTGTTGAGTGATTTTTTTTTGTGTCTAATCCGCATATATATCACCATTGCCATTGATTTTATTGACTGTATATCTCTTAAATATCAACATATACACGTGTGATTTAGTTTGCGATGATTTTTCAATGCCGAGAACCTCGATCAGAGAGTAAAAAAGGCGTAAGGTTC
The DNA here is from genome assembly GCA_030545235.1 of Helianthus tuberosus. Lineage (NCBI taxonomy): Eukaryota > Viridiplantae > Streptophyta > Magnoliopsida > Asterales > Asteraceae > Helianthus > Helianthus tuberosus. Next base: position 157,562,140 of record CM060420.1, read on the forward strand.
ACAATGGTGTAAAATTAAAATGGGATATACCGGGCTAGGATTTGAGTTACAGGAACAAAGGCCAAACCAACCACCCACGAATGGAATCGTCGAGCGAAAACACTTGACAACCTCCTAGAAGCAACTTTTCTTGCTACCAGACCTTTCTCCATCAATTTGGAATCTAATGCCATCACTAAACACATTCCTTAAATTGTAGCCATTTGTTGAGTGATCTTTTTTGGTGTCTAATCCGCATATATATCACCATTGCCCTTGATTTTCTTGTCTGTATATCTCTTAAATATCAACATATACACGTGTGATTTAGTTTACGAAGATTTTTCAATGCCGAATACCTCGATCAAAGAGTAAAAAAGGCGTAACGTTCACAATGGTGTAAAATTAAAATGGGATATACCGGGCTAGGATTCGAGTTACAGGAACAAAGGCCAAACCAACCACCCAAGAATGGAATCATCGAGCGAAAACACTTGACAACCTCCTAGAAGCAGCTTTTCTTACCACCAGACCTTTCTTCAACAATTAGGAATCTGATGCCGTCACTAAACACATTCCTTAAATTGTAGCCATTTGTTGAGTGTTTTTTTTTTTGTGTCTAATCCGCATATATATCACCATTGCCCTTGATTTTCTTTACTGTATATCTCTTAAATATCAACATATACACGTGTGATTTAGTTTGCGAAAATTTTTCAATGCCCAGAACTCGATCAGAGAGTAAAAAAGGCGTAAGGTTCACAATGGTGTAAAATTAAAATGAGATATACCGGGATAGGATTCGAGTTACAGGAAAAAGGCTAAACCAACCACCCAAGAATGGAATCGTCGAGCGAAAACACTTGACAACCTCCTAGAATCAGCTTTTCTTGCTACCGGACCTTTCTCCATCAATTAGGAATCTGATGCCGTCACTAAACACATTCCTTAAATTGTAGCCATTTGTTGAGTGTTTTTTTTTTGTGTCTAATCCGCATATATATCACCATTGCCCTTGATTTTCTTGACTGTATATCTCTTAAATGTCAACATATACACGTGTGATTTAGTTTACGATGATTTTTCAATGCCGAGAACCTCGATCAGAGAGTAAAAAAGGCTTAAGGTTCACAATGGTGTAAAATTAAAATGGGATATACCGGGCTAGGATTCGAGTTACAGGAACAAGGGCCAAACCAACCACCCAAGAATGGAATCGTCGAGCGAAAACACTTGACAACCTCCTAGAAGGAGGTTTTCTTGCCACCATACCTTTCTCCATCAATTAGGAATCTGATGCTGTCACTAAACACATTCCTTAAATTGTAGCCATTTGTTGAGTGTTTTTTTTTTTTTGTGTCTAATCCGCATATATATCACCATTGCCCTTGATTTTCTTGACTGTATATCTCTTAAATGTCAACATATACACGGGTGATTTAGTTTACGAAGATTTTTCAATGCCGAGAACCTCGATCAGAGAGTAAAGAAGGCGTAAGGTTCACAATGGTGTAAGATTAAAATGGGATATACAGGACTAGGATTTTGAGTTACAGGAACAAATGCCAAACCAACCACCCAAGAATGGAATCGTCGAGCGAAAACACTTGACAACCTCCTAGAAGCAGCTTTTCTTGCCACCAGACCTTTCTCCATCAATTAGGAATCTGATGCCGTCACTAAACACATTCCTTAAATTGTAGCCATTTGTTGAGTGTTTTTTTTTTTTGGTGTCTAATCCGCATATATATCACCATTGCCCTTGATTTTATTTACTGTATATCTCTTAAATATCAACATATACACGTGTGATTTAGTTTACGAAGATTTTTCAATGCCGAGAACCTCGATCAGAGTTTAAAAAATGCGTAAGGTTCACAATGGTGTAAAATTAAAATGGGATATACCGGGCTAGGATTCGAGTTACAGGAACAAGGGCCAAACCAACCACCCAAGAATGGAATCGTCGAGCGAAAACACTTGACAACATCCGAAAAGCAGCTTTTCTTGCCACCAAACCTTTCTCCATCAATTAGGAATCTGATGCCGTCACTAAACACATTCCTTAAATTGTAGCCATTTGTTGAGTGTTTTTTTTTTTGTCTAATCCGCATATATATCACCATTGCCCTTGATTTTCTTGACTGTATATCTCTTAAATGTCAACATATACAAGTGTGATTTAGTTTACGATGATTTTTCAATGCCGAGAACCTCGATCAGAGAGTAAAAAAGGCGTAAGGTTCACAATGGTGTAAAATTAAAATGGGATATACCGGGCTAGGATTCGACTTACAGGAACAATGGCCAAACCAACCACCCAAGAATGGAATCGTCGAGCGAAAACACTTGACAACCTCCTAGAAGCAGCTTTTCTTGCCACCAGACCTTTCTCCATCAATTAGGAATCTGATGCTGTCACTAAACACATTCCTTAAATTGTAGCCATTTGTTGAGTGTTTTTTTTTGTGTCTAATCCGCATATATATCACCATTGCCCTTGATTTTCTTGACTGTATATTTCTTAAATGTCAACATATACACGGGTGATTTAGTTTACGAAGATTTTTCAATGCCGAGAACCTCGATCAGAGAGTAAAGAAGGCGTAAGGTTCACAATGGTTTAAGATTAAAATGGGATATACAGGACTAGGATTTTGAGTTACAGGAACAAATGCCAAACCAACCACCCAAGAATGGAATCGTCGAGCGAAAACACTTGACAACCTCCTAGAAGCAGCTTTTCTTGCCACCAGACCTTTCTTCATCAATTAGGAATCTGATGCCGTCACTAAACACATTCCTTAAATTGTAGCCATTTGTTGAGTGTTTTTTTTTTGGTGTCTAATCCGCATATATATCACCATTGCCCTTGATTTTATTTACTGTATATCTCTTAAATATCAACATATACACGTGTGATTTAGTTTACGAAGATTTTTCAATGCCGAGAACCTCGATCAGAGTTTAAAAAATGCGTAAGGTTCACAATGGTGTAAAATTAAAATGGGATATACCGGGCTAGGATTCGAGTTACAGGAACAAGGGCCAAACCAACCACCCAAGAATGGAATCGTCGAGCGAAAACACTTGACAACATCCGAAAAGCAGCTTTTCTTGCCACCAAACCTTTCTCCATCAATTAGGAATCTGATGCCGTCACTAAACACATTCCTTAAATTGTAGCCATTTGTTGAGTGTTTTTTTTTGTCTAATCCGCATATATATCACCATTGCCCTTGATTTTCTTGACTGTATATCTCTTAAATGTCAACATATACAAGTGTGATTTAGTTTACGATGATTTTTCAATGCCGAGAACCTCGATCAGAGAGTAAAAAAGGCGTAAGGTTCACAATGGTGTAAAATTAAAATGGGATATACCGGGCTAGGATTCGACTTACAGGAACAATGGCCAAACCAACCACCCAAGAATGGAATCGTCGAGCGAAAACACTTGACAACCTCATAGAAGCAGTTTTTCTTGCCACCAGACCTTTTTCCATCAATTAGGAATCTGATGCCGTCACAAAACACATTCCTTAAATTGTAGCCATTTGTTGAGTGTTTTTTTTTTTGGTGTCTAATCCGCATATATATCACCATTGCTCTTGATTTTCTTGACTGTATATCTCTTAAATGTCAACATATACACGTGTGATTTAGTTTACGAAGATTTTTCAATGCCGAGATCCTCTATCAGAGAGTAAAAAAGGCGTAAGGTTCACAATGGTGTAAAATAAAAATGGGATATACCGGGCTAGGATTCGACTTACAGGAACAACGGCCAAACCAACCACCCAAGAATGGAATCGTCGAGCGAAAACACTTGACAACCTCATAGAAGCAGCTTTTCTTGCCACCAGACCTTTTTCCATCAATTAGGAATCTGATGCCGTCACAAAACACATTCCTTAAATTGTAGCCATTTGTTAAGTGTTTTTTTTTGTGCCTAATCCGCATATATATCACCATTGCCCTTGATTTTCTTTACTGTATATCTCTTAAATATCAACATATACACGTGCGATTTAGTTTACGAAGATTTTTCAATGCCGAGAACCTCGATCAGAGTTTAAAAAAGGCGTAAGGTTCACAATGGTGTAAAATTAAAATGGGATATACCGGGCTAGGATTCGAGGTACAGGAACAAGGGCCAAACCAACCACCCAAGAATGGAATCGTCGACCGAAAACACTTGGCAAACTTCTAGAAGCAACTTTTCTTGCCACCGGACCTTTTTCCATCAATTAGGAATCTGATGCCGTCACTAAACACATTCCTTAACTTGTAGCCATTTGTTAAGTGTTTTTTTTTGTGTCTAATCCGCATATATATCACCATTGCCCTTGATTTTCTTGATTGTATATCTCTTAAATATCAATATATACTTGTGTGATTTAGTTTATGAAGATTTTTCAATGTCGAGAACCTCGATCAGAGAGTAAAAAAGGCGTAAAGTTCAAAATGGTGTAAAATTAAAATGGGATATACCGGGCTAGGATTCGAGTTACAGGAAAAAGGGCCAAACCAACCACCCAAGAATGGAATCGTCGAGCGTAAACACTTGACAACCTCCTAGAAGTAGCTTTTCTTGCCACCAGACCTTTCTCTATCAATTAGTAATCTGATGCCGTCACTAAACACATTCCTTAAATTGTAGTCATTTGTTGGGTGTTTTTTTTTGGTGTCTAATCCTCATATATATCACCATTGCCCTTGATTTTCTTTACTGTATATCACTTAAATGTCAACATATACACGTGTGATTTAATTTACGAAGATTTTTCAATGCCGAGAACCTCGATCAGAGAGTAAAAAAGGCGTAAGGTTTACAATGGTATAAAATTAAAAAGGGATATACCGGGCTAGGATTCTAGTTACAGGAACAAGGGCCAAACCAACCACCCCAGAATGGAATCGTCGAGCGAAAACACTTGACAACCTCCTAGAAGCAGCTTTTCTTGCCACCAGACATTTCTCCATCATTTAGGAATCTGATGCCGTCACTAAACACATTCCTTAAATTGTAGCCATTTGTTGAGTGATTTTTTTTGTGTCTAATCCGCATATATATCACCATTGCCCTTGATTTTATTGACTGTATATCTCTTAAATATCAACATATACACGTGTGATTTAGTTTGCGATGATTTTTCAATGCCGAGAACCTCGATCGGAGAGTAAAAAAGGCGTAAGGTTCACAATGGTGTAAAATTAAAATGGGATATACCGGGCTAGGATTTGAGTTACAGGAACAAAGGCCAAACCAACCACCCAAGAATGGAATCGTCGAGCAAAAACACTTGACAACCTCCTAGAAGCAGCTTTTCTTGCTACCAGACCTTTCTCGATCAATTAGGAATCTAATGCCATCACTAAACACATTCCTTAAATTGTAGCCATTTGTTGAGTGATTTTTTTTGGTGTCTAATCCGCATATATATCACCATTGCCCTTGATTTTCTTGTCTGTATATCTCTTAAATATCAACATATACACGTGTGATTTAGTTTACGAAGATTTTTCAAAGCCGAATACCTCGATCAAATAGTAAAAAAGGCGTAAGGTTCACAATGGTGTAAAATTAAAATGGGATATACCGGGCTAGGATTCGAGTTACAGGAACAAAGGCCAAACCAACCACCCAAGAATGGAATCATCGAGCGAAAACACTTGACAACCTCCTAGAAGCAGCTTTTCTTACCACCAGACCTTTCTTCAACAATTAGGAATCTGATGCCGTCACTAAACACATTCCTTAAATTGTAGCCATTTGTTGAGTGTTTTTTTGGTGTCTAATCCGCATATATATCACCATTCCCCTTGATTTTCTTGACTGGATATCTCTTAAATATCAACATATACACGTGTGATTTAGTTTACGATGATTTTTCAATGCCGAGAACCTCGATCAGAGAGTAAAAAAGGCGTAAGGTTCACAATGGTGTAAAATTAAAATGGGATATACCGGGCTAGGATTCGAGTTACAGGAACAACGGCCAAACCAACCACCCAAGAATAGAATCGTCGAGCAAAAACACTTGACAACCTCCTAGAAGCAGCTTTTCTTGCTACCAGACCTTTCTCCATCAATTAGGAATCTAATGCCATCACTAAACACATTCCTTAAATTGTAGCCATTTGTTGAGTGATTTTTTTTGGTGTCTAATCCACATATATATCACCATTGCCCTTGATTTTCTTGTCTGTATATCTCTTAAATATCAACATATACACGTGTGATTTAGTTTACGAAGATTTTTCAATGCCGAATACCTCGATCAAAGAGTAAAAAAGGCGTAAGGTTCACAATGGTGTAAAATTAAAATGGGATATACCGGGCTAGGATTCGAGTTACAGGAACAAAGGCCAAACCAACCACCCAAGAATGGAATCATCGAGCGAAAACACTTGACAACCTCCAAAAAGCAGCTTTTCTTACCACCAGACCTTTCTTCAACAATTAGGAATCTGATGCCGTCACTAAACACATTCCTTAAATTGTAGCCATTTGTTTAGTGTTTTTTTGGTGTCTAATCCGCATATATATCACCATTCCCCTTGATTTTCTTGACTGGATATCTCTTAAATATCAACATATACACGTGTGATTTAGTTTACGAAGATTTTTCAATGCCGAGAACCTCGATCAGAGAGTAAAAAAGGCGTAAGGTTCACAATGGTGTAAAATTAAAATGGGATATACCGAGCTAGGATTCGAGTTACAGGAACAAGGGCCAAACCAACCACCCAAGAATGGAATCGTCGAGCGAAAAAACTTGACAACCTCCTAGAAGCAGCTTTTCTTGCCCCCAGACCTTTCTCCATCAATTAGGAATCTGATACCGTCAATAAACACATTCCTTAAATTGTAGCCATTTGTTGAGTGTTTTTTTTTGTCTAATCCGCATATATATCACCATTGCCCTTGATTTTCTTGACTGTATATCTCTTAAATGTCAACATATACAAGTGTGATTTAGTTTACGATGATTTTTCAATGCCGAGAACCTCGATCAGAGAGTAAAAAGGGCGTAAGGTTCACAATGGTGTAAAATTAAAATGGGATATACCGGGCTAGGATTCGAGTTACAGGAACAACGGCCAAACCAACCACCCAAGAATGGAATCGTCGAGCGAAAACACTTGACAACCTCATAGAAGCAGCTTTACTTTCCACCAGACCTTTTTCCATCAATTAGGAATCTGATGCCGTCACTAAACACATTCCTTAAATTGTAGCCATTTGTTGAGTGTTTTTTTTATTGGTGTCTAATCCGCATATATATCACCATTGCTCTTGATTTTCTTGACTGTATATCTCTTAAATGTCAACATATACACGTGTGATTTAGTTGACGAAGATTTTTCAATGACGAGATCCTCTATCAGAGAGTAAAAAAGGCGTAAGGTTCACAATGGTGTAAGATTAAAATGGGATATACCGGACTAGGATTTTGAGTTACAGGAACAAGGGCCAAACCAACCACCTAAGAATGGAATCGTCGAGCGAAAACATTTGACAACCTCCTAGAAGCAGCTTTCCTTGCCACCAGACCTTTCTCTAACAATTAGGAATCTGACGTCGTCACTAAACACATTTCTTAAATTGTAGCCATTTGTTGAGTGTTTTTTTTTGGTGTCTAATCCGCATATATATCACCATTGCCCTTGATTTTCTTTACTGTATATCTCTTAAATATCAACATATACACGTGCGATTTAGTTTACGAAGATTTTTCAATGCCGAGAACCTCGATCAGAGTTTAAAAAAGGCGTAAGGTTCACAATGGTGTAAAATTAAAATGGGATATACCGGGCTAGGATTCGAGGTACAGGAACAAGGGCCAAACCAACCACCCAAGAATGGAATCGTCGACCGAAAACACTTGGCAAACTTCTAGAAGCAGCTTTTCTTGCCACCGGACCTTTTTCCATCAATTAGGAATCTGATGCCGTCACTAAACACATTCCTTAACTTGTAGCCATTTGTTGAGTGTTTTTTTTGTGTGTCTAATCCGCATATATATCACCATTGCCCTTGATTTTCTTGATTGTATATCTCTTAAATATCAACATATACATGTGTGATTTAGTTTACGATGATTTTTCAATGTCGAGAACCTCGATCAGAGAGTAAAAAAGGCGTAAAGTTCAAAATGGTGTAAAATTAAAATGGGATATACCGGGCTAGGATTCGAGTTACAGGAACAAGGGCCAAACCAACCACCCAAGAATGGAATCGTCGTGCGAAAACACTTGACAACCTCCTAGAAGTAGCTTTTCTTGCCACCAGACCTTTCTCCATCAATTAGGAATCTGATGTCGTCACTAAACACATTCCTTAAATTGTAGCCATTTGTTGAGTGTTTTTTTTGGTGTCTAATCCTCATATATATCACCATTGCCCTTGATTTTCTTTACTGTATATCACTTAAATGTCAACATATACACGTGTGATTTAATTTACGAAGATTTTTCAATGCCGAGAACCTCGATCAGAGAGTAAAAAAGGCGTAAGGTTCACAATGGTATAAAATTAAAAAGGGATATACCGGGCTAGGATTCTAGTTACAGGAACATGGGCCAAACCAACCACCCAAGAATGGAATCGTCGAGCGAAAACACTTGACAACCTCCTAGAAGCAGCTTTTCTTGCCACCAGACATTTCTCCATCAATTAGGAATCTGATGCCGTCAATAAACACATTCCTTAAATTGTAGCCATTTGTTGAGTGATTTTTTTTGTGTCTAATCCGCATATATATCACCATTGCCCTTGATTTTATTGACTCTATATCTCTTAAATATCAACATATACACGTGTGATTTAGTTTGCGATGATTTTTCAATGCCGAGAACGTCGATCAGAGAGTAAAAAAGGCGTAAGGTTCACAATGGTGTAAAATTAAAATGGGATATACCGGGCTAGGATTTGAGTTACAGGAACAAAGGCCAAACCAACCACCCAAGAATGGAATCATCGAGCGAAAACACTTGACAACCTCCTAGAAGCAGCTTTTCTTGCTACCAGACCTTTCTCCATCAATTAGGAATTTAATGCCATCATTAAACACATTCCTTAAATTGTAGCCATTTGTTGAGTGATTTTTTTTGGTGTCTAATCCGAATATATATCACCATTGCCCTTGATTTTCTTGTCTCTATATCTCTTAAATATCAACATATACACGTGTGATTTAGTTTACGAAGATTTTTCAATGCCGAATACCTCGATCAAAGAGTAAAAAGGCGTAAGGTTCACAATGGTGTAAAATTAAAATGGGATATACCGGGCTAGGATTCGAGTTACAGGAACAAAGGCCAAACCAACCACCCAAGAATGGAATCATCGAGCGAAAACACTTGACAACCTCTTAGAAGCAGCTTTTCTTACCACCAGACCTTTCTTCAACAATTAGGAATCTGATGCCGTCACTAAACACATTCCTTAAATTGTATCCATTTGTTTAGTGTTTTTTTGGTGTCTAATCCGCATATATATCACCATTCCCCTTGATTTTCTTGACTGGATATCTCTTAAATATCAACATATACACGTGTGATTTAGTTTACGAAGATTTTTCAATGCCGAGAACCTCGATCAGAGAGTAAAAAAGGCGTAAGGTTCACAATGGTGTAAAATTAAAATGGGATATACGGGGCTAGGATTCGAGTTACAGGAACAAGGGCCAAACCAACCACCCAATAATGGAATCGTCGAGCGAAAACATTTGACAACCTCCTAGAAGCAGCTTTTCTTGCCCCCAGACCTTTCTCCATCAATTAGGAATCTGATACCGTCAATAAACACATTCCTTAAATTGTTGCCATTTGTTGAGTTTTTTTTTTTTTGTCTAATCCGCATATATATCACCATTGCCCTTGATTTTCTTGACTGTATATCTCTTAAATATCAACATATACACGTGTGATTTAGCTTACGAAGTTTTTTCAATGCCGAGAACCTCGATCAGAGAGTAAAAAAGGCGTAAGGTTCACAATGGTGTAAAATAAAAATGGGATATACCGTGCTAGGATTCGAGTTACAGGAACAAGGGCCAAACCAACCACCCAAGAATGGAATCGTCGAGCGAAAACACTTGACAACCTCCTAGAAGCAACTTTTCTTGCCACCAGACCTTTCTCTATAAATTAGGAATCTGATGCCGTCACTAAACACATTCCTTAAATTGTAGCCATTTGTTGAGTGTTTTTTTTTGGTGTCTAATCCGCATATATATCACCATTGCCCTTGATTTTCTTGACTGTATATCTCTTAAATGTCAACATATACACGTGTGATTTAGTTTACGAAGATTTTTCAATGCCAAGAACCTCGATCAGAGAGTAAAAAAGGCGTAAGGTTCACAATGGTGTAAAATAAAAATGGGATATACCGTGCTAGGATTCGAGTTACAGGAACAAGGGCCAAACCAACCACCCAAGAATGGAATCGTTGAGCGAAAACACTTGACAACCTCCTAGAAGCAGCTTTTCTTGCCACCAGACCTTTCTCCATCAATTAAGAATCTGATGCCGTCACTAAACACATTCCTTAAATTGTAGCCATTTGTTGAGTGTTTTTTTTTTGTGTCTAATCCGCATATATATCACCATTACCCTTGATTTTCTTGACCGTATATCTCTTAAATGTTAACATATACACGTATGAATTAGTTTACGAAGATTTTTGAATGCCGAGAACCTCGATCAGAGAGAAAAAAAGGCGTAAAATTCACAATGGTGTAAAATTAAAATGGGATATATCAGGCTAGGATTCGAGTTACAGTAATAAGGGCCAAACCAACCACCCAAGAATGGAATCATCGAGCGAAAACACTTGATAACCTCCTAGAAGCAGCTTTCCTTGCCACCAGACCTTTCTCCATCAATTAGGAATTTGATGCCATCACTAAACACATTCCTTAAATTGTAGCCATTTGTTTAGTGTTTTTTTTTCTGTCTAATCCGCATATATATCACCATTGCCCTTGATTTTATTGACTGTATATTTCTTAAATATCAACATATACACGTGTGATTTAGTTTACGAAGATTTTTCAATGCCGAGAACCTCGATCAGAGTGTAAAAAAGGCGTTAGGTTCACAATGGTGTAAAATTAAAATGGGATATACCGGGTTAGCATTCGAGTTACTGGAACAAGGGCCAAACCAACCACCCAAGAATGGAATCGTCGAGCGAAAACACCTGACAACCTCCTAGAAGCAGCTTTTCTTACCACCAGACCTTTCTCTATCAATTAGGAATCTGATGTCGTCACTAAACACATTCCTTAAATTGTAGCCATTTGTTGAGTGTTTTTTTTTGTGTCTAATCCGCATATATATCACCATTGCCCTTGATTTTCTTGACTGTATATATCTCTTAAATATCAACATATACACGTGTGATTTAGTTTACGAAGATTTTTCAATGCCGAGAACCTCGATCAGAGAGTAAAAAAGGCGTAAGGCTCACAATGGTGTAAAATTAAAATAGGATATACCGGGCTAGGATTCGAGTTACAGGAACAAGGGCCAAACTAACCTCCCAAGAATGGAATCGTCAAGCGAAAACACTTGACAACCTCCTAGAAGCAGCTTTTCTTACCACCAGACCTTTTTCCATCAATTAGGAATCTGATGCCGTCACTAAACACATTCCTTAAATTGTAGCCATTTGTTGAGGGTTTTTTTGTGTCTAATCCGCATATATATCACCATTGCCCTTGATTTTCTTTATTATATATCTCTTAAATATCAACATATACATGTGTGATTTAGTTTACGAAGATTTTTCAATGTCGAGAACCTCGATCAGAGAGTAAAAAGGGCATAAGGTTCACAATGGTGTAAGATTAAAATGGGATATACCGGACTAGGATTTTGAGTTACAGGAACAAGGGCCAAACCAACCACCCAAGAATGCAATCGTCGAGCGAAAACACTTGGCAACCTCCTAGAAGCAGCTTTTCTTACCACCAGACCGTTTTCCATCAATTAGGAATCTGATGCCGTCACTAAACACATTCCTTAAATTGTAGCCATTTGTTGAGTGTTTTTTTATTGTCTAATCCGCATATATGTCACCATTGCCCTTGATTTTCTTCATTGTATATCTCTTAAATATCAACATATACAAGTGTGACTTAGTTTACGAAGATTTTTCAATGTCGAGAACCTCGATCAGATAGTAAAAAAGGCATAAGGTTCACAATGGTGTAAGATTAAAATGGGATATACCGGACTAGGATTTTGAGTTACAGGAACAAGGGCCAAACCAACCACCCAAGAATGGAATCGTCGAGCGAAAACACTTGGCAACCTCCTAGAAGCAGCTTTTCTTACCACCAGACCGTTTTCCATCAATTAGGAATCTGATGCCGTCACTAAACACATTCCTTAAATTGTAGCCATTTGTTGAGTGTTTTTTTATTGTCTAATCCGCATATATGTCACCATTGCCCTTGATTTTCTTGATTGTATATCTCTTAAATATCAACATATACAAGTGTGATTTAGTTTACGAAGATTTTTCAATGTCGAGAACCTCGATCAGATAGTAAAAAAGGCATAAGGTTCACAATGGTGTAAGATTAAAATGGGATATACCAGACTAGGATTTTGAGTTACAGGAACAAAGGCCAAACCAACCACCCAAGAATGGAATCGTCGAGCGAAAACACTTGACAACCTCCTAGAAGCAGCTTTTCTTGCCACCAGACCTTTCTCTATCAATTAGGAATCTGATGCCGTCACTAAACACATTCCTTAAATTGTAGCCATTTGTTGAGTGTTTTTTTTTTTGGTGTCTAATCCGCATATATATCACCATTGCTCTTGATTTTCTTTACTGTATATCTCTTAAATATCAACATATACACGTATGATTTAGTTTACGAAGATTTTTCAATGCCGAGAACCTCGATCAGAGTTTAAAAAAGGCGTAAGGTTCTCAATGGTGTAAAATTAAAATGGGATATACCGGGCTAGGATTCGAGTTACAGGAACAAGGGCCAAACCAACCACCCAAGAATGGAATCATCGAGCGAAAACACTTGACAACCTCCTAGAAGCAGCTTTTCTTGCCACCAGACCTTTCTCCATCAATTAGGAATCTGATGTCGTCACTAAACACATTCCTTAAATTGTAGCCATTTGTTGAGTGTTTTTTTTTTTTTTTTGTGTCTAATCCGCATATATATCACCATTGCCCTTGATTTTCTTGACTGTATATCTCTTAAATATCAACATATACACGTGTAATTTAGTTTACGAAGATTTTTCAATGCCGAAAACCTCGATCAGAGAGTAAAAAAGACGTAAGTTTCACAATGGTGTAAAATTAAAATGGGATATACCGGGCTAGGATTCGAGTTACATGAACAAGGGCCAAACCAACCACCCAAGAATGGAATCGTCGAGCGAAAACACTTGACAACCTCCTAGAAGCAGCTTTTCTTGCCACCGTACCTTTCCCCATCAATTAGGAATCTGATGCCGTCACTAAACACATTCCTTAAATTGTAGCCATTTGTTGAGGGTTTTTTTTGTGTCTAATCCATATATATATCACCATTGCCCTTGATTTTATTTATTATATATCTCTTAAATATCAACATATACATGTGTGATTTAGTTTACGAAGATTTTTAAACGTCGAGAACCTCGATCAGAGAGTAAAAAGGGCATAAGGTTCACAATGGTGTAAGATTAAAATGGGATATACCGGACTAGGATTTTAAGTTACAGGAACAAGGGCCAAACCAACCACCCAGCGAAAACACTTGACAACCTCCTAGAAGCAGCTTTTCTTGCCACCAGACCTTTCTCTATCAATTAGGAATCTGATGCCGTCACTAAACACATTCCTTAAATTGTAGCCATTTGTTGAGTGTTTTTTTTGTGTCTAATCCGCATATATATCACCATTGCCCTTGATTTTCTTTACTGTATATCTCTTAAATATCAACATATACATGTGTGATTAAGTTTACGAAGATTTTTCAATGACGAGAACCTCGATCAGAGTTTAAAAAAGGCGTAAGGTTCACAATGGTGTAAAATTAAAATGGGATATACCGGGCTAGGATTCGAGGTACGGGAACAAGGGCCAAACCAACCACCCAAGAATGGAATCGTCGAGCGAAAACACTTGACAAACTCCTAGAAGCAGCTTTTCTTACCACCAGACCTTTTTCCATCAATTAGGAATCTGATGCCGTCAATAAACACATTCCTTAACTTGTAGCCATTTGTTGAGTGTTTTTTTTTTGTGTCTATTCCGCATATATATCACCATTGCCCTTGATTTTCTTGATTGTATATCTCTTAAATATCAACATATACATGTGTGATTTAGTTTACGAAGATTTTTCAATGTCGAGAATCTCGATCAGAAGGTAAAAAAGGCATAAGGTTCACAATGGTGTAAGATTAAAATGAGATATACCGGACTAGGATTTTGAGTTACAGGAACAAGGGCCAAACCAACCACCCAAGAATGAAATCGTCGAGCGAAAACACTTGGCAACCTCCTAGAAGCAGCTTTTCTTACCACCAGACCTTTTTCCATCAATTAGGAATCTGATGCCGTCACTAAACACATTCCTTAAATTGTAGCCATTTGTTGAGTGTTTTTTTTTGTGTCTAATCCGCATATATATCACCATTGCCCTTGATTTTCTTGATTGTATATCTCTTAAATATCAACATATACAAGTGTGATTTAGTTTACGAAGATTTTTCAATTTCGAGAACCTCGATCAGAGAGTAAAAAAGGCATAAGGTTCACAATGGTGTAAGATTAAAATGGGATATACCGGACTAGGATTTTGAGTTACAGGAACAAGGGCCAAACCAACCACCCAAGAATGGAATCGTCGAGCGAAAACACTTGGCAACCTCCTAGAAGCAGCTTTTCTTACCACCAGACCTTTTTCCATCAATTAGGAATCTGATGCCGTCACTAAACACATTCCTTAAATTGTAGCCATTTGTTGAGTGTTTTTTTATTGTCTAATCCGCATATATGTCACCATTGTCCTTGATTTTCTTGATTGTATATCTCTTAAATATCAACATATACAAGTGTGATTTAGTTTACGAAGATTTTTCAATGTCGAGAACCTAGACCAGATAGTAAAAAAGGCATAAGGTTCACAATGGTGTAAGATTAAAATGGGATATACCAGACTAGGATTTTGAGTTACAGGAACAAAGGCCAAACCAACCACCC
This sequence comes from Helianthus tuberosus, assembly GCA_030545235.1. Classification (NCBI taxonomy): domain Eukaryota; kingdom Viridiplantae; phylum Streptophyta; class Magnoliopsida; order Asterales; family Asteraceae; genus Helianthus; species Helianthus tuberosus. The sequence goes on from CM060420.1 coordinate 157,577,363, forward strand.
AAGAATGGAATCGTTGAGCGAAAACACTTGACAACCTCCTAAAAGCAGCTTTTCTTGCCACCAGACCTTTCTCTATCAATTAGGAATCTGATGCCGTCACTAAACACATTCCTTAAATTGTAGCCATTTGTTGAGTGTTTTTTTTTTTGGTGTCTAATCCGCATATATATAACCATTGCTCTTGATTTTCTTTACTGTATATCTCTTAAATATCAACATATACACGTATGATTTAGTTTACGAAGATTTTTCAATGCCGAGAACCTCGATCAGAGTTTAAAAAAGGCGTAAGGTTCTCAATGGTGTAAAATTAAAATGGGATATACCGGGCTAGGATTCGAGTTACAGGAACAAGGGCCAAACCAACCACCGAAGAATGGAATCGTCGAGCGAAAACACTTGACAACCTCCTAGAAGCAGCTTTTCTTGCCACCAGACCTTTCTCCATCAATTAGGAATCTGATGTCGTCACTAAACACATTCCTTAAATTGTAGCCATTTGTTGAGTGTTTTTTTTTTTGGTGTCTAATCCTCATATATATCACCATTGCCCTTGATTTTCTTGACTGTATATCACTTAAATGTCAACATATACACGTGTGATTTCGTTTACGAAGATTTTTCAATGCCGAGAACCTCAATTAGAGAGTAAAAATGGCGTAAGGTTCACAATGGTGTAAAATTAAAATGGGATATACCGGGCTAGGATTCGAGTTACAGGAACAAGGGCCAAACCAACCACCCAAGAATGGAATCGTCGAGCGAAAACACTTGATAACCTCCTAGAAGCAGCTTTCCTTGCCACCAGACCTTTCTCCCTCAATTCGGAATCTGATGCCATCACTAAACATATTCCTTAAATTGTAGCCATTTGTTGAGTGTTTTTTTTTGTGTCTAATCCGCATATATATCACCATTGCCCTTGATTTTCTTGACTGTATATCTCTTAAATATCAACATATACACGTGTGATTTAGTTTACGAAGATTTTTCAATGTCGAAAACCTCGATCAGAGAGTAAAAAAAGGCGTAAAGTTCACAATGGTGTAAAATTAAAATGGGATATACCGGGCTAGGATTCGAGTTACAAGAACAAGGGCCAAACCAAACACCCAAGAATGGAATCATCGAACGAAAACACTTGACAACCTCCTAGAAGCAGCTTTTCTTACCACCAGACCTTTCTCCATCAGTTAGGAATCCGATGCCGTCACTAAACATTCCTTAAATTGTAGCCATTTGTTGGGTGATTTTTTTTGTGTCTAATCCGCATATATATCACCATTGCCCTTGATTTTCTTGACTGTATATCTCTTAAATATCAACATATACACATGTAATTTAGTTTACGAAGATTTTTCAATGCCGAGAACCTCGATCAGAGAGTAAAAAAGGCGTAAGTTTCACAATGGTGTAAAATTAAAATGGGATATACCGGGCTAGGATTCGAGTTACATGAACAAGGGCCAAACCAACCACCCAAGAATGGAATCGTCGAGCGAAAACACTTGACAACCTCCTAGAAGCAGCTTTTCTTGCCACCGTACCTTTCCCCATCAATTAGGAATCTGATGCCGTCACTAAACACATTCCTTAAATTGTAGCCATTTGTTGAGTGTTTTTTTTTTTGGTGTCTAATCCGCATATATATCACCATTTCCCTTGATTTTCTTGACTGTATATCTATTAAATATCAACATATACACGTGTGATTTAGTTTACGAAGATTTTTCAATGCAGAGAACCTCGATCAGAGAGTAAAAAAGGCGTAAGGTTCACAATGGTGTAAGATTAAAATGGGATATATTGGGCTAGGATTCGAGTTACAGGAACATGGGCCAAACCAACCACCAAAGAATGGAATCGTCGAGCGAAAACACTTGACAACCTCCTAGAAGCAGCTTTTCTTGCCACCAGACCTTTCTCCATCAATTAGGAATCTGATGCCGTCACTAAACACATTCCTTAAATTGTAGCTATTTGTTGAGTGTTTTTTTTTTGTGTCTAATCCGCATATATATCACCATTGCCCTTGATTTTCTTGACTGTATATCTCTTAAATATCAACATATAGATGTGTGATTTAGTTTACGAAGATTTTTCAATGCCGAGAACCTTGATCAGAGAGTAAAAAAGGCGTAAGGTTCACAATGGTGTAAAATTAAAATGGGATATACCGAGCTAGGATTCGAGTGACAGAAACATGGGCCAAACCAACCACCCAAGAATGGAATCGTCGAGCGAAAACACTTGACAACCTCCTAGAAGCAGCTTTTCTTGCCACCAGACCTTTCTCCATCAATTAGGAATCTGATGCCGTCACTAAACACATTCCTTAAATTGTAGCCATTTGTTGAGTGTTTTTTTTTTGTGTCTAATCCGCATATATATCACCATTGCCCTTGATTTTCTTGACTGTATATCTCTTAAATATCAACATATACACGTGTAATTTAGTTTACGAAGATTTTTCAACGTCGAGAACCTCGATCAGAGAGTAAAAAAGGCATAAGGTTCACAATGGTGTAAGATTAAAATGGGATATACCGGACTAGGATTTTGAGTTACAGGAACAAGGGCCAAACCAACCACCCAAGAATGCAATCGTCGAGCGAAAACACTTGACAACCTCCTAGAAGCAGCTTTTCTTGCCACCAGACCTTTCTCTATCAATTAGGAATCTGATGCCGCCACTAAACACATTCCTTAAATTGTAGCCATTTGTTGAGTGTTTTTTTTTGTGTCTAATCCGCATATATATCACCATTGCCCTTGATTTTTTTTACTGTATATCTCTTAAATATCAACATATACATGTGTGATTAAGTTTACGAAGATTTTTCAATGCCGAGAACCTCGATCAGAGTTTAAAAAAGGCGTAAGGTTCACAATGGTGTAAAATTAAAATGGGATATACCGGGCTAGGATTCGAGGTACGGGAACAAGGGCCAAACCAACCACCCAAGAATGGAATCGTCGAGCGAAAACACTTGACAAACTCCTAGAAGCAGCTTTTCTTACCACCAGACCTTTTTCCATCAATTAGGAATCTGATGCCATCAATAAACACATTCCTTAACTTGTAGCCATTTGTTGAGTGTTTTTTTTTTTTTTGTGTGTATTCCGCATATATATCACCATTGCCCTTGATTTTCTTGATTGTATATCTCTTAAATATCAACATATACATGTGTGATTTAGTTTACGAAGATTTTTCAATGTCGAGAATCTCGATCAGAGAGTAAAAAAGGCATAAGGTTCACAATGGTGTAAGATTAAAATGGGATATACCGGACTAGGATTTTGAGTTACAGGAACAAGGGCCAAACCAACCACCCAAGAATGAAATCGTCGAGCGAAAACACTTGGCAACCTCCTAGAAGCAGCTTTTCTTACCACCAGACCTTTTTCCATCAATTAGGAATCTGATGCCGTCACTAAACACATTCCTTAAATTGTAGCCATTTGTTGAGTGTTTTTTTTTTTTGTGTCTAATCCGCATATATATCACCATTGCCCTTGATTTTCTTGATTGTATATCTCTTAAATATCAACATATACAAGTGTGATTTAGTTTACGAAGATTTTTCAATTTCGAGAACCTCGATCAGAGAGTAAAAAACGCATAAGGTTCACAATGGTGTAAGATTAAAATGGGATATACTGGACTAGGATTTTGAGTTACAGGAACAAGGGCCAAACCAACCACCCAAGAATGGAATCGTCGAGCGAAAACACTTGGCAACCTCCTAGAAGCAGCTTTTCTTACCACCAGACCTTTTGCCATCAATTAGGAATCTGATGCCGTCACTAAACACATTCCTTAAATTGTAGCCATTTGTTGAGTGTTTTTTTATTGTCTAATCCGCATATATGTCACCATTGTCCTTGATTTTCTTGATTGTATATCTCTTAAATATCAACATATACAAGTGTGATTTAGTTTACGAAGATTTTTCAATGTCGAGAACCTCGATCAGATAGTAAAAAAGGCATAAGGTTCACAATGGTGTAAGATTAAAATGGGATATACCAGACTAGGATTTTGAGTTACAGGAACAAAGGCCAAACCAACCACCCAAGAATGGAATCGTTGATCGAAAACACTTGACAACCTCCTAGAAGCAGCTTTTCTTTCCACCAGACCTTTCTCTATCAATTAGGAATCTGATGCCGTCACTAAACACATTCCTTAAATTGTAGCCATTTGTTGAGTGGTTTTTTTTTTTTTGTGTCTAATCCGCATATATATCACCATTGCTCTTGATTTTCTTTACTGTATATCTCTTAAATATCAACATATACACGTATGATTTAGTTTACGAAGATTTTTCAATGCCGAGAACCTCGATCAGAGTTTAAAAAAGGCGTAAGGTTCTCAATGGTGTAAAATTAAAATGGGATATACCGGGCTAGGATTCGAGTTACAGGAACAAGGGCCAAACCAACCACCCAAGAATGGAATCGTCGAGCGAAAACACTTGACAACCTCCTAGAAGCAGGTTTTCTTGCCACCAGACCTTTCTCCATCAATTAGGAATCTGATGTCGTCACTAAACACATTCCTTAAATTGTAGCCATTTGTTGAGTGTTTTTTTTTTTTTTGGTGTCTAATCCTCATATATATCACCATTGCCCTTGATTTTCTTGACTGTATATCACTTAAATGTCAACATATACACGTGTGATTTAGTTTACGAAGATTTTTCAATGCCGAGAACCTCAATTAGAGAGTAAAAATGGCGTAAGGTTCACAATGGTGTAAAATTAAAATGGGATATACCGGGCTAGGATTCGAGTTACAGGAACAAGGGCCAAACCAACCACCCAAGAATGGAATCGTCGAGCGAAAACACTTGATAACCTCCTAGAAGCAGCTTTCCTTGCCACCAGACCTTTCTCCATCAATTAGGAATCTGATGCCATCACTAAACATATTCCTTAAATTGTAGCCATTTGTTGAGTGTTTTTTTTTTTGTGTCTAATCCGCATATATATCACCATTGCCCTTGATTTTCTTGACTGTATATCTCTTAAATATCAACATATACTGTAGGTCCGGCTAGGGGAGGATCTAGTCACCTAATCCTTGTATACGAACCACTCCGGTTGTGCGGAATCCAACCGAAATAGCAAACCGAGATAGAACATGTAAAAGCACGACACACAATATTCAACGATTAACACCACTTGTATTAATGCGTATGAAAGGTCCGTTACAAACACAAGGTTTACAAATCAGTTCTGCAAACTCTCTCTAGTGTGTGTGTGTTCCTGATCTGTCTAAGTGTCTGTCTATCGAAGTGAACACAACACACGGGTATTTATACCCAAACCAGCAGGTCTGGTCGAAGGATCATGCAGACCGGTCGAAAGATCATCTTTCGACCAGGAACAGCTCGAATGATCAACATGTACCTCGAAAGATGTGATCTTTCGTGGTCCATCCATCGAAGGCTATCCTTCGAGCTCATCATCATCGAAGGATATAAGTGATCCTTCGATGACCATCCTTCGAACCAAACAAATTACAAACAAAATGTTGACTGTTTGGCCAAGTCAAACCAGGAGGATGGTTGACTTGGTCAAACTTACAGACTAACAAAGACATCGTTTTACATTGTGACCGAATACAGACAAAGTGCAGACATAAGTGCACCAACAAACTCCCCCTTGGCTGTAGCTTTGTCTGGCTTATCAACAAACAGCTGTTGCTTTGTCTCGATCTTCATTCTTGTAAGTTCTCGTGTCTTCAAGTCTTTGACTTCTATTCAAGTCTTCAATGTCGGAGGATCTTCAAAGTCTTCACGTCTTGAAAGCAGAAAGTGTATCAACAAACTCCCCGTTTCGTGTAGGAAGTGTGTTGACAAACTCCCCCTTAACATAAGCTCCCCCTTGAGTTATGCTCGTGAAAGTCTTTATCTTTATGAAGTGAGATCCTTGTGGTGTTGATGATGGTCAGCGGCAACTCGATCCTCTTCATCATTTGAGTGCCTTCACGTCGTGTCTTCATTCCGAAGCTTGTCATCGACCATGTTCTCCTAGCCTTTAGAATCTGCACATGCAAGAAATCTAAACGCGTAATGAGAACAACCGCCTGGAATATCATAAGTAAACGACACACATGTGACCATTGTTTAAACAAACACCGTCCGACAGTTTGAAAGTTTAGCAAATTTGTCAATTTTAATTCTTAACTTTCAACACTTTGCAAATTTCGACCGTTTATGAAGATTTAGTCATTTTCGGTTTTCGTTCAGGTTTCAGGTAACGAAGACTCGAGTTCCAACATCGTACGATCGAAAATAAGATAGAAATAAAATCTTTTTGGCTTTTTGAAAGTTTATATTAAAACACACTTAAAATCTTTTTGGTATATATATATTTTTTTTTTTTTTTTAAATATTTCAAATGTAAAGACTGAAAGCAGTAAATAAATATATACAGACATTCTTTTTGCGAGTTTCGAGGGTAAGAGAATCATATCAGTGTACGGTCATGCCAAAACACTCTCTTTGTTCAATTAGATAACATTAAGATAAGCATCCTATAACAATTATCGGTATTGTTGTCCACTTAAGCTCAACTTATCAGATGTAATCATGGCGAGGGGATACGTTAAGGTATGATTTATACTTACCGACCGGTGTTCATCCACATCACGACACATTCCCGTATCAAGGTATGCACGAGGGTTCATCTTACCGGTGAGTATACCGATTATCATCTGTTTGACCGTATATGATGTGAGATTCTCACTTATTTTGAATTGAAAACAAGCCCTATGTGATAAAATCACTTATTGATGAGGAACTTGGTTTTCGATGCATGAGGGCACAGGAGCAAGTCCGTGAACAGGTCAGTACTTTCGTACAGCAGAGAGACGAACTTGACACCCGGAAAGAATTTGTGATATTTTATCACTTATTTTGATTGGGACATGTGATTGTTTATCACTTATTGAGGTCGTATGCAATATGTACACGTATGTATGGTATCATGGAAGATCTAGACTTGCGTCCCCGTTATTTTTCGGAAAAAGATACAACCATGATACCCAGATGATAAGCAGCATAAAGACCGAATATCTCAGAACCTCGGCAATCTCTCAAACGAAATTTCGGTACTAAGACCATATGCCAATGAATGGTTCCCACCCAGTCTTCAGTCGATTTAAGTTTATATCACCCTGCACACTTTAAAATGATTGTGAGCCTACCGATACATCTTATATAGAGCTGCTTATCGTTTTTCATTTAAGGTTTAAAGAGGTTTAGACAGACCACAGATGTACTATCATTTTCTCTTTTTCTCGCCAGGAAACTCATTTTTGCTTTTCTATTGTTTTTGTGTTTTTGAAATTTTTCAATGTTTTTGGATTTTCAAATTTTTGGATTTACTCCCCCTAAAATCAATAAACTAAGACAAATTTAAAACACAAAGGTATTTACAAAAATGATTTTCCGATGTGGATTACTCTTGCTTGACCTTAATGCCGTTTACCAATAAAAGATAGTCAAATCTTGATTTGTCAAAAGCTTTGGTAAAAAGGTCGGCACGTTGGTCATCGGTGTGGACGTAAGCAACATCGATTAGCCTTTTCTCAAAGCAATCACGTATGAAGTGATACTTAATTTCGATGTGCTTAGTCTTTGAATGCTGCACAGGATTTCTAGTGATCTGTAATGCAGCAGAATTATCAACGTAAATAGGAGTAGTTAGGAATTCAAAACCGTAATCACGCATTTGTTGTTGTATCCACAGGACTTGGGAGCAACAACTTGAGGCAGCAATGTATTCAGCTTCGCATGTTGATGTAGCGACGCACGTCTGCTTCTTGCACTGCCATGTGACTAGGCGATTTCCCAAAAACTGACATCCAGCCGTTGTGGATTTGCCGTCGATTTTGCATCCGCCAAAATCAGAATCACTGAATGCGATCAAGTCAAAGTTATTATCCCTAGGGTACCATAGACCGGTGTCAGGGTAACCCTTCAAATAACGAAATATCCTTTTTACAGCTGCAAGATGTGAGGCCTTCGGGTTCACTTGATATTTGGCTAGCAGGCACGTTGGGTACATTATATCTGGTCTTGATGCTGTGAGGTACATAAGGGATCCTATCATCGCGCGGTAGTGTGAGGGGCTAACATCTTGACCCTTCAAGTCTGGAGTAATTCCGTGATTTTGTGGCAATGGGGTACCGATGGGCGTTGCATCAGACATCTGGAACCGGCTCAAGATGTCACCAACATATTTAGTCTGATGGATGAATATCCCAGACTCGGTTTGTTGTACTTGTAGGCCCAAAAAGAAGGTCATTTCCCCCATAGCACTCATCTCGAATTTATCCTGCATAACACGCTCGAAATCCCTACACAAAACATCGTTAGTAGAACCAAATATAATATCATCAACGTATACCTGTACCAGTAGAAGATCTCCATCTTGTTCTTTGATGAAAAGAGTGCAGTCGATAAGACCTCTGCGAAAACCGTTCTCCAGCAGATAATTAGATAAGGTTGCGTACCAAGCTCGCGGTGCTTGATGTAGACCATATAGAGCTTTGTTGAGCAACCAAACCCGATCGGGATGGATAGGATCTTCAAAACCTGGAGGCTGTTCGACGTACACCTCTTCTTCCACCACACCATGTAAGAAAGCACTCTTCACGTCCATCTGGTATACCTTGAAACCTTTGAATGAGGCATAGGCCAGAAAGATCCGAATGGCTTCTAGACGTGCAACAGGTGCATATACTTCGTTGTAGTCAATTCCTTCAATCTGACGAAAACCTTGAACGACTAGCCTTGCTTTGTTCCGGATAACGATCCCACGGTCATCCTTCTTGCATTTAAACACCCAACGGGTACCAATCTTCTTGTATCCAGCAGGTTTCTCTACTAGTTTCCAGACACCAAGCTTCTGGAATTGTTGCAGTTCTTCCTGCATCGCTTCAACCCATGAGCTATCTTTCAATGCATCTTTCCAAGTTCTTGGCTCTTCCTGTGAGACATAACACGCGAAAGACCAATCATTCTGTTGACCAGATTCTCGGATAGTTGCATACAAGCCTGCATTGTTGTTGTTTCGCAACATGTTTCTTGTTTGAACGCCACTTTGTACATTTCCGATGATGTTTTGTTGAGGATGGGTATTGTGAATCCTTGTTTCTGGATTATCTTGAACTGGAATATTTGTACCCAGATTGTTGAGATTGAGATCAGCAATCAATTCAAGTCCCGGAATTGACGAAGAGGATGATGCAGAAGTTTCAGCTGTTCTAGGGACATCCACTGGAGGTGTACCTTCTGAAGTACCATGTACTGCTGCTGTTGGTCCTTGATCTGCATCGAGAAATTCATCATCCTCTGAAGATTCGTTCAATTCGGTAGCATCTTGAAAATCCTCATTGTCGAGAGCATTGTTGTTCACTGAAGATGGTTCCTGATTGACAATAATGGGACGAACCAACGGTGAATCTGTTGCATTATCACTCTCGAAAAACATCATTGCTGCAGCACTTTCTTCAACTGCTTCAACATTGATCGAATTGAAAAAGTCATCGTACTCAAACATCCAAGGCTGACCAGGATTTCTGACTGGCAAAGTGTGCCTTTGTACTCTGACTTCAGACCATTCCTCGACCCTTTTAGTCTCTAGATTCCAGACTCTTAAGTTTGGGGTGGAATACCCAAGAAAGTATCCCTCAATTGATCTTGCCCCAAACTTTCCATTAGGATCGATAATAGTGCAAGGAGCTCCAAACGGTTCAAGATAAGACAAGTCTGGTTTCCGTTTGTTGATAAGCTCAAAGCAGGTCTTGTTGTGCCTTTTGACTGTAAGGACTCGGTTCATAGTATAGCATGCAGAGGACACAGCTTCAGTCCAGAATGGAATGGGCAGCTGCGACTCTACCAACATAGTCCTAGCAGTCTCGATCAATGTGCGGTTCTTACGTTCAGCGACGCCATTCTGCTGAGGAGTATAAGCTGCACTAAATTCGTGAAGAATACCTTTTGAAGTGCAAAACTCCGCCATGGCATGATTTTTGAATTCAGTACCATTGTCGCTACGTATCCGCCTAACCTTCAAGTTGTAAAGATTCTCAATCTGAATGATCAAGTTTTTGATAATACTGAAGGTTTCACTCTTGTGTGCCATGAACGCCACCCAAGAAAATCTTGAATAATCATCAGTAATCACGAGGCAATATTGATCATTCCTAATGCTTTTGTGCTTGACAAGACCGAACAAATCCATGTGCAAACGTTCAAGAGGAACAGCCACCGTGTTGACTTTCTTTGTAGGGTGCCGCTTCTTCGTTTGTTTTCCTTTTTGGCACGAGACACAGACGTCTTGAAGATGGAAATTTTTAAGAGGAACACCATTCACCAATTCATTTGACACCAAATGATTCATTTTGCGTAAGTGAATGTGACCCATTCGTCTGTGCCAAGAGATTGTGTCTTTTTCTGTGGCTTTAGAAACGAAACATGTTGCTTGTGCAGACGTTGTGATAGCTTGGCTCATATCAAGGACATACAGATCATTTATCCTTGGAGCCGACAAGAGAATCCATTCTTTTGGGATTTTGAAGCCGGGTTTCAGCACATAACATCCATTAGCATCAAAGTGTACTGAGAACTGCTTGTCACAAATTTGAGAAACACTAAGAAGATTGTGATCAAGTTGTTGCACAAAGTTGATCTTGTCAAAGCTAACAACCCCGTTGGAAATCATTCCTTCACCCGTAATGTATCCGCCCTTATCTCCAGCAAAAGCAACATAACCTCCTCTAATAGATTTGACGTCGTAGAGAAGCTTCATGTCGCCTGTCATGTGCCTGGATGCCCCACTATCAACAATCCAATGACTACTGATAGTTCCTCCTGGAACACCCTGCACATGAACTCAAATGATTAGTTGGAGATGGGGACCCAAGCCATTGTGGTCTTGGGTCTTCCATTCTTATCAACAACAATAACTTCCACCTTTTGATGATTCGGAAATTTTGATGGTCCCCCTGATTCAGTAACCGTTTTCGGTTTCCAGGTCTGTTGAGTTTTACCAGTTTGATTGTTTGAAGTTTTTGAAAACTTTGAATTATCTGGTTTAACTGAAACAGATGGTTTGTGAACCACATCGGTTTTAATTGCCTTTTCAATTTTCTTGACCTGTTGGCGTTTCTGTTTCTTTTCCCTTTCTCTTATGAGTCGGGGATCTTGTTTTACAGAAACAGATCGCCTATGGTCAGTTGGGCCACGGGGATCATCATCTTTTCCTTTTAATTTATGAAGATACGGGCAATTTCTGACAATGTGCCCAATTGTACCACATTCAAAACATGATCTTCGTTCAACAAACCCCGAAGTATCATGTGGTCGTCTTGCCGATGATGAACTTTGTGAACCCGAGGTACTAGGTTTTGAACTACTTGGTTCATTCCTTTTCATCACAGTTGCTTTTTGGACAAAATTTAGGTTAGATTGATTTGCAAACTTTTCAATTTTGTCCGTTCCCTTCGATTTCACAAAGTTCACATTCTTCTTCTTCTTCTGATTCGGCTTCTTTTGACTTTGAGTCGGTGCCTTACCCTTGGGTTTGGTATGATTTTGCTGGGTTTGCACTGTTGGTAATTTCTTATTTCCAAATTGTTTTCTAACTTCAGCCTTTGGGATAGGAGGACACTGTGTGACTGTAACATGTGGTCCTGTCTTTCCCAAAAACTTACTTGTCGAATTTTCAAAGACTTTACTTATTGAAGATTGATTAACATTCTTAATAGGAAAATCTTTGTCTGAGTAAATTTTATCATCACCAACAAGAGTGTACAGCAAATCCACACTCTCCGACTCTTTTGCTGATGTGGACTCGGTTGGAACAGTCTTAGCAGGTTTTGTGGGAGGATCACATAGGATATGATTCTCAAGAGGTATGTCCTCTTCTTTGATTACTGCATTAGACTTTTCCGAATCAGTATCATCAGACTCATCATCAGAAGAATCAGCATCCTCAATCACAATTGGAGGATCCTGATTCTGTTCAGCAGTTACAAATGTATCCGCTGACACATCTGAATCGGATGATACTTCTTTCTTGTATCCGAGCCCTGTTGCAAATTCCTCAACGTCCAAAGGAACAGATGGCTCAAAGTGAGTCCTATACTCCTCATCAGGCAAAGCATCAAAATTGTTTCTCACGGGTGGTGGACATTTCTTATAGCCTATGCATGTGACATCCTTTTTCTCTTTTTGAACATCAATGATGTGATCCAACACATAGCTAGAACTCAAATAACTGTCTAACTTGAGTCGGATCGCCTCACTTTCTGTTTTAACACAAGCCATTTCTTTTTGCATCACCTCAAGGCGAGTGATATACAAGTTTATGTCGGTTTGTTTTCTGGATACCATTTTAGTCAACTCAGTTTTATCTTTCTTTAATGTTTCAATCATTGACTTAAATTCCTTTTCATGGTTTCCATAAAACATGCTGGCTTCAGTGCACTTTGAAAGATCCACTGTTAATTTCTGATTGTGAATGAATGTCACATCATATTTCTCTTGCAAAGCCTCGTGTTTGCTTTGCAATTCACACCACCTATCATTCACAGAAACATGTTTGTCTTGCAATTCAAACAGACTAGCTTGTAAAGCATCGTGTTTGCCTTGCAACTCAGACATGCTTGCTTCCAACTCAGCACATCTCACATGCAAACTATCACAGTTATTACAGCTAACAGAAGTGGGTTCGTCGACACATACCTGACTTGATGAACTGTCGACATTCGCCATAAAGGCTGAATGGAGAGAAGACGAAGAATAAGCAGCTTGATCCACCAAAATAGATCTTCTTTGAATTCCTGCTGCAACTTCATCCAAAAGCTCATCAATATTTGCATCGACTGACGCACTTGATGTGTCATCCACATGATCATCGCCTGAAGCGGAGGACTCTTCATCTGAACTTCCACTATAACCGGAAGAGTCTTCATCCTCAGAAGATTCACTGCCATTGGTGGAAGATTCTCCACCACTGGCGTGCTTAAGACCATTAACCACTTCCGCAAAACAGGCTGTTCCATCTGGTGCATCATTTCCCAACTGGATTGACCAATCACAGCCTTCATCTACTTAAACCACAAGTGCCTGGTTGGCATTTGATGGTCCTGCTTGGGTCTGGTTGTTGACAGGCACCAGTGTGCGATCATTGTTCCTCGCTTGGTTCTGATTGGCCCTGTTTCCTTGACCTCTGAAGGGATTCTGGTTCCCATGCTGAGATGGTCTTGTACATTCACGCTTGAAATGACCACGTTCACCACAATTGAAGCATTTAACAGCTTGTTTATCGAACCCATACTTGGTGTCTTTCTTGCCTTCCAAGCTGGTTCGGCCTGTTCTTTCCATAAAATCCTTTGCTCGCCTAACAGCACTGGCAAAGGCCCACTTGATATCCATCATCTCCATCTCCTCTTTATCTATCTGCTGATAGTCTTCTTGTGTCAGATTAATATTACCAATCTGACCCTCCACTAATCCACAGTATGCGCTCACCACAGTGTTTAGCAGCTCCATATGTTCTTTTGCTACTTCAACACTGACTTTAGAAAAGCTTGAAGTGTCGAGCCGTACTGTATTTGGCTTTGGTTGTTGACCAGCAGATGATGTACTTCCATAACAAGCTTGCTGTTGAGGAGGAAGTGGATTCCCGAAAATATCAGTTGTTCTGATTTGCTGTTGCTGTTGTGGTGCTGGTTGAGGAGCTGGATTAAGCGGATTTCCAAACATATCTGTTGTTGGAGGAGGAGTACCATACAAGCTCGTGCTAGACACAAATGCTGTTTGAAGTGGAGCGTGTGAAGATGGTTTTGCAGAAGTGCTAGAAGTTCCATAATAAATTTCAGGATTTTGTGGCACTGCAACTCTTTTTGCCTTTAGAGTTTCTTCCTGATTCTTGTTTTCCAGGAGTTGAGCAAAATCACCGAAGCTTGTTGTATCCAAAGTGCCATTGTACTTCATGATTTCTATGAAATTATTCCATTGAGGTGGCAGTGCATCTGCAAACTTCTTCACTATCTCTACTGAAGTTGTCACAACCCCAGTATTTGCCAATTCAGTCAGCAAATGGGTAAATCGACTTGTCAAATCTCCTAGAGATTCATTCTGCATACAAACAAAACCATCAAACTCTTTCTTTAGCAGATCTTTTCTTAATTGACGTGTAGCTTCATTTCCTATGCCCCTTATCTTCAATGCGTCCCACAACTGTTTCGTTGTCTTGAAACTGACGAATTGATGATAAATATCTTTGTTTAATGCCTGAGTAAGGATGGCATATGCTTTCTTCTCCAAATCATAGACTTTCTTTTGATCTTCGTTAAGATCTGCAAATGTAGCAGCAGATGATGCAACAACCTCTATTGTTTGATCAAAATCTGTGATGAACCGCAACCACAACTCTGTATTTTGACCAAGGACATATGTATGAAATCTGTCAAACCATCCCGGATATTCACTTAAATGCATCAACTTTGGAGGCCTATTCAAACTTCCCGTTTCACTTTCGCTTAGTAAAATGCTTTGAACACTTGGCGTTTGATTTGATACAAAAGCCCATTGACCGGTAGATGTAGCATTAGCTTGCGAACCCGAATCCGGAGCTGGAGTGCCAAAATACATTTCTGCATTTACCGGAACGCCCCACATCGAATTCATTTTGATCAGCCGAAGGATACCTGCTCAAAAGACTTGAACAATACAAACTGTTAAACACAAACAGATTAAGGGTCGAAAGATCAACACCTGTTCGAAAGATCAACAGGGTTCGAAGGATCAATGTTTTCGAAAGATTCCCCACCGAAGGATCCTTATCCTTCGAAAACGTACTGTAGACCGAAAGATGAACACTGTTGAGTGTCGAACAATGACTTCGAAAGACTCCCCAGTCGAAGGATCCTTGTCTTTCGAGAATGAGTAGTAGACCGAAAGATGTATGTTTCGAAAATACTCCTTGGTTCGAAGGATGATTATCTATCGAACCTCCACTGATCGAAGGATGATCTTTCGACTTCGAAGGATATCTTTCGAACCAGCTCTGACACAGTTGACAAATCGGACAGTTTGGTGAAAAGTTGACGGGTTGGTAGAAACTTTCTGCAGAAAGTATGGTCAGACCATATCTTTCAGGTCTGAGCATGCAGGTTTTCACCAACCGGGTAATGATCCCAATATTTTAATCAGTTTACACTTTCCAATGCACAAACACTTTGAAGTTTAAAATTTTAAGATCAAATGTGTAATATTATGAAGAACACAATGAAGAACAATCCAGAAATATTTAAATTTCCAGCAAACCGACAACTATCCAAAACCCGTTTTTACTTGAAACTTCACTAAAAACCCATTTTTAACATGTGACAATGAGATGTGACAAGGTTTTTATACGAACAATCAGCAAAAACAGCAATATTTCCAGAAAAATATGAACTTTAAAACCCGAGAAACACCAAGAACACCTCGGTTTTAACAAGGATAAGAGCCAGGGCTCTGATACCACTTGTAGGTCCGGCTAGGGGAGGATCTAGTCGCCTAATCCTTGTATACGAACCACTCCGGTTGTGCGGAATCCAACCGAAATAGCAAACCGAGATAGAACATGTAAAAGCACGACACACAATATTCAACGATTAACACCACTTGTATTAATGCGTATGAAAGGTCCGTTACAAACACAAGGTTTACAAATCAGTTCTGCAAACTCTCTCTAGTGTGTGTGTGTTCCTGATCTGTCTAAGTGTCTGTCTATCGAAGTGAACACAACACACGGGTATTTATACCCAAACCAGCAGGTCTGGTCGAAGGATCATGCAGACCGGTCGAAAGATCATCTTTCGACCAGGAACAGCTCGAATGATCAACATGTACCTCGAAAGATGTGATCTTTCGTGGTCCATCCATCGAAGGCTATCCTTCGAGCTCATCATCATCGAAGGATATAAGTGATCCTTCGATGACCATCCTTCGAACCAAACAAATTACAAACAAAATGTTGACTGTTTGGCCAAGTCAAACCAGGAGGATGGTTGACTTGGTCAAACTTACAGACTAACAAAGACATCGTTTTACATTGTGACCGAATACAGACAAAGTGCAGACATAAGTGCACCAACATATACACGTGTGATTTAGTTTACGAAGATTTTTCAATGTCGAAAACCTCGATCAGAGAGTAAAAAAAGGCGTAAAGTTCACAATGGTGTAAAATTAAAATGGGATATACCGGGCTAGGATTCGACTTACAGGAACAAGGGCCAAACCAACCACCCAAGAATGGAATCGTCGAGCGAAAACACTTGAGAACCTCCTAGAAGCAGCTTTTCTAGCCACCAGACCTTTCTCCATCAATTAGGAATCTGATGTCGTCACTAAACACATTCCTTAAATTGTAGCCATTTGCTGAGTATTTTTTTTTTTTTTTGGTTTCTAATCCTCATATATATCACCATTGCCCTTGATTTTCTTGACTGTATATCACTTAAATGTCAACATATACACGTGTGATTTAGTTTACGAAGATTTTTCAATGCCGAGAACCTCGATCAGAGAGTAAAAAAGGCATAAGGTTCACAGTGGTGTAAAATTAAAATGGGATATACCGGACTAGGATTCGAGTTACAGGAACAAGAGCCAAACCAACCACCCAAGAATGGAATCGTCGAGCGAAAACACTTGACAACCTCCTAGAAGCAGCTTTTCTTGCCACCAGACCTTTCTCCATCAATTAGGAATCTGATGCCATCACTAAACACATTCCTTAAATCGTAGCCATTTGTTGAGTGTTTTTTTTTTGTGTCTAATCCGCATATATATCACCATTGCCCTTGATTTTCTTGACTGTATATCTCTTAAATATCAACATATACACGTGTGATTTAGTTTACGAAGATTTTTCAATGTCGAGAACCTCGATCAGAGAGTAAAAAAAGGCGTAAAGTTCACAATGGTGTAAAATTAAATTGGGATATACCTAGGATTCGAGTTACAGGAACAAGGGCCAAACCAAACACCCAAGAATAGAATCGTCGAGCGAAAACACTTGACAACCTCCTAGAAGCAGCTTTTCTTACCACCAGACCTTTCTCCATCAATTAGGAATCAGATGCCGTCACTAAACATTCCTTAAATTGTAGCCATTTGTTGGGTGTTTTTTTTTTGTGTCTAATCCGCATATATATCACCATTGCCCTTGATTTTCTTGACTGTATATCTCTTAAATATCAACATATACACGTGTGATTTAGTTTACGAAGATTTTTCAATGCCGAGAACCTCGATCAAAGAGTAAAAAAAGGCGTAAGTTTCACAATGGTGTAAAATTAAAATGGGATATACCGGGCTAGGATTCGAGTTACAGGAACAAGGGCCAAACCAACCACCCAAGAATGGAATCGTCGAGCGAAAACACTTGACAACCTCCTAGAAGCAGCTTTTCTTGCCACCGGACCTTTCCCCATCAATTAGGAATCTGATGCCGTAACTAAACACATTCCTTAAATTGTTGCCATTTGTTGAGTGTTTTTTTTTTGGGTGTCTAATCCACATATATATCACCATTGCCCTTGATTTTCTTGATTGTATATCTATTAAATAAAAACATATACACGTGTGATTTAGTTTACGAAGATTTTTCAATGCCGAGAACCTCGATCAGAGAGTAAAAAAGGCGTAAGGTTCACAATGGTGTAAGATTAAAATGGGAAATATCGGGCTAGGATTCGAGTTACAGGAACATGGGCCAAACCAACCACCAAAGAATGGAATCGTCGAGCGAAAACACTTGACAACCTCCTAGAAGCAGCTTTTCTTGCCACCAGACCTTTCTCCATCAATTAGGAATCTGATGCCGTCACTAAACACATTCCTTAAATTGTACCATTTGTTGAGTGTTTTTTTTTTGTGTCTAATCCGCATATATATCACCATTGCCCTTGATTTTCTTGACTGTATATCTCTTAAATATCAACATATAGATGTGTGATTTAGTTTACGAAGATTTTTCAATGCATAGAACCTCGATCAGAGAGTAAAAAAGGCGTAAGGTTCACAATGGTGTAAGATTAAAATGGGATATATCGGGATAGGATTCGAGTTACAGGAACATGGGCCAAACCAACCACCAAAGAATGGAATCGTCGAGCGAAAACACTTGACAACCTCCTAGAAGCAGCTTTTCTTGCCACCAGACCTTTCTCCATCAATTAGGAATCTGATGCCGTCACTAAACACATTCCTTAAATTGTAGCCATTTGTTGAGTGTTTTTTTTTTGTGTCTAATCCGCATATATATCACCATTGCCCTTGATTTTCTTGACTGTATATCTCTTAAATATCAACATATAGATGTGTGATTTAGTTTACGAAGATTTTTCAATGCCGAGAACCTTGATCAGAGAGTAAAAAAGTCGTAAGGTTCACAATGGTGTAAAATTAAAATGGGATATACCGAGCTAGGATTCGAGTTACAGGAACAAGGGCCAGACCAACCCCCCAAGAATGGAATCGTCGAGCGAAAACACTTGACAACCTCCTAGAAGCAGCTTTTCTTGCCACCAGACCTTTCTCCATCAATTAGGAATCTGATGCCGTCACTAAACACATTCCTTAAATTGTAGCCATTTGTTGAGTGTTTTTTTTTTGTGTCTAATCCGCATATATATCACCATTGCCCTTGATTTTCTTGACTGTATATCTCTTAAATGTCAACAAATACACGTGTGATTTAGTTTACGAAGATTTTTCATTGCCGAGAACCTTGATCAGAGAGTAAAAAAGGCTTAAGGTTCACAATGGTGTAAAATTAAAATGGGATATACTGGGCTAGGATTCGAGTTACAGGAACAAGGGCCAGACCAACCACCCAAGAATGGAATCGTCGAGCGAAAACACTTGACAACCTCCTAGAAGCAGCTTTTCTTGCCACCAGACCTTTCTCCATCAATTAGGAATCTGATGCCGTCACTAAACACATTCCTTAAATTGTAGCCATTTATTGAGTGTTTTTTTTTTTTTTGTGTCTAATCCGCATATATTTCACCATTGCCCTTGATTTTCTTGACTGTATATCTCTTAAATGTCAACATATACACGTGTGATTTAGTTTACGAAGAGTTTTCAATGCCGAGAACCTCGATCAGAGAATCAAAAAGGCGTAAGGTTCACAATGGTGTAAAATTAAAATGGGATATACCGGGCTAGCATTCGAGTTACAGGAACAATGGCCAAACCAACCACCCAAGAATGGAATCGTCGAGCGAAAACACTTGACAACCTCGTAGAAGCAGCTTTTCTTGCCACCAGACCTTTCTCCATCAGTTAGGAATCTGATGCCGTCACTAAACACATTCCTTAAATTGTAGCCATTTGTTGAGTGTTTTTTTTTTTTTTTTTTTTGTCTAATCCGCATATTGATATTCACCAATTTACACATAATTTAGTCCCCCATTTTATCTCCATTTTATGCGTTTTCGGCCGTAAAACCGTTAATCGGATACTTAATCAGGTATACTTTTGTTTACATGCCTAAAACAGCATGCCAAACAAGATGATAGTGAAAACGAGGACTTTCCGGACGAAACGGCAATGCTGCGAGCATTCTGTGAAGATTCTGACCTGGGCATTTGGCACGGTCGTGCAATGAGTGGAACGACCGTGCGGTTCCGACGACAAAGCCTATCTCAGAGATGCACGACAGTGCAATCCGGAGTGCAACTAGATCTCGGAGTTGAACGATCGTGCGAATGGTTGCACCCCGTGCGGATCCGATGTCCAGCCCAACCCCAGCTATGCACTGCCCGTTCAATAGCTCGTGCCACCCTAACCCGGAGATGCACGCTCGTGCCGCCTGAGGAACGGTCGTGCGAGATCAAAGACTGGTCAAGATCTTATGATGTCATGCGGTATGGTGAACAGTAACTCCAATAATTCAAAAAGTGAACGGTCGTGCACTTTATTGGCACGACCGTGCGATTGCAAAATGTTATAAAAAAACATGCAGAAACATTCTGCTCGTAACTCTGGATATTTTGGCAGCTCTTCAGGCGATTTTCAGGCTCCGGAGGCATTAGCTTTCACCCGGATTCAAGCCACATTGTGCCGTTTAGCTCTGTTATCTTCCGGATTCTTAATCTAGTGCTTGTTTATGGTTTGATTCTCTAATCTTTCCATAATTTTGTTAATGTTTCAAGTATTTAGATTAATGTTTATGTATTATTGTAGCCTTTGGGCAAAAACACTACAATCCCTTGCTTAATTATAACCATTAGTATGTTAATTTTGTTTGTAATGTCACTTGGAAGTATTTTCTATGATAATCTTTGATGATTAGTTTGCAACCTTTTTTATTGATGTTGATTTCTTGATTATAAATAATTATGTTGGATGATTAGTATTTGGTTAGTTGAGATAGTTGAAAGATGATGCTTAATTAATCATGTATTAGTAGACTTTGAACATGCTTAACTTGTTTAAGTTGTTTAAAATGTGTGCAAAATGATACTAGAAATGGTTAGTGGTTTAATAAAAGGTAATTATTGTTAATCAAGAAAGCTTTCCATCACGTAAGGACCTTAACGGGTTAAATGGTGTTGTTATGAATTCTTGCCATGAATCGTTAGCTTAGTTAGTAGTTTAGGCCAAAATTGCTATCTTGGTGAATTTATATGCAAGATTTGTAAAATGAACTCGGTTGTGATTTAATCTAGTTTATGCTTTTCTCGGTGGTTGCATTGTGTTTATCGGTGTCACTTTCCTTGATTAAGTGAGGTTAGAAAACTCCTAACGGATGACTAACTTATTTTTAAGAGATTTTCATAGACATTTATCAATTGCACGTTAAAGAACAATTTTAGGTGGTTAAAGTGTGTTTATCGTTTTAGCTTTCCGAATGATTGTCATGTTAGGATTCCCGAAAGGCATACTAATTGTCTTGAAAATGAAGAATTGATCAAATTTTTTAAGTGGCAAAACCAACTTAGTTCACATGCTTGGGTTGTGTATAAAGCAAGGCTATATATCTATTTTCTTATTTGGAGTCTACTATGTTTTTATAATTATTTGTTTATGCTTATATTTAGTTTTTATAAAATCAAACAACTTATCTTTCTTCCGTTAATTTAATGATAAAGGTCTAGTATTATTCCTCCGCCCACTTCCTTGGATCGATACTTGGTTCTTACCGATACTTTACTACTTATATGATGGGGTACACTTGCCTCTTTCGTGTGTGTTTTGATGTTGAAGTATAAATCACTTTTATAAATTTAAAACCGAATCGTGTGTAAGATTCATTAAAAAATATGTATATACACGCACACGTCAAGTTTTTGGCGAGCTTTAGGAACGACCCGAGTCATTGTTTTATCGGTGTATATACTTGTGAATATTTTCTTGATTATTTATTCATTTATTTATTTGTTAATATTTCTTGTTTTTAATTCAATTTATTCCTTTTCTTAATTGTTTTTTGCACGTGTAAATTTTTATTCTATTTATTTGTTCGAATTCGAACTCATTATTCATTTAGTCTTTGAGTTTTCGGTTCCGAAAAATCATTTTTACACTAGCCGATTCGATTATTTTTATTGCTTTAATTTTTATAAAATTTCAGGCCAATTTTCGGATTTTTATAAAATTTTCAGCCCATTTAAAATAATATTTTGTTTCATTTCAGCAAAAAAAAAAAAGCATTATTATATTAATAAAATATTCATTGTGTCAAATTTTCGTTTGCAGGTTGATGTCCTCAACCCCCGCTCGTTGAGCCGTCAGACGAACCCGAGCGTGATCTGAGGAGGCGTATCCGTGATAGATCCCGCGCGGTAGCGCTGCTACTCGCAGCAGGTGAGCCGGAGCAGGTGGTACCCGCTGAAGCCGAGGACTCAGGGGCAGCAGGAAACAGAATCATGGTGGACGACGAGCGACCTTTGAATGAATCGAATCAGCCCGGAGGGGCAGGCCTGGAGCCGAGTATCCTACAGCCTACTATAGATGCAACTACTTTTGAAATTAAATCTAGTATTAATAATATGGTGCAGAATTCGGTACAGTTTGACGGGCGTGAGCATGAGGATCCCGGGAGGCATATCGCTGCTTTTCTCGCTGTTTGTTCGACATTTAGGATTGGAGGTGTTTCGGAGGATGCAGTTCGGTTGAGGTTGTTTCCATTCTCGTTGCGTGACAAAGCTAGAGCTTGGCTTATGTCACTTCCAGCTGGGTCCATCAGGACCTGGAATGAGTTAGCGGAGCTGTTTATGCAAAAATATTTTCCACCTGAGAAAACAACCAAGCTACGGAACCGGATTGTGACCTTTCGCCAGGACGAAGGAGAGTCGTTGCACGCGGTCTGGGAGAGATTTAAAGATTTGTTGATTGATGTTCCACATCATGGCTTCTCCAAAAGACAGCTGGTCTTGACGTCTCGGCTCTCGCAATTTGCTTATTTTTATCTACGTAACCCGCTGCGGAACACGGGTGGTAACCCACTAGTTTTTCATAAAAACTTTAGTCAGCTTTCGAGATTAAAAGCATATATGTGATTGTAGTCTCACATATAATGAACAAATTGCCACATTTTAACTTTTCATAACAAACTTACTAATTCCAACTCATTTCACAACTTTTTTTTAACAGCACAGGAAAAATTCAAACCAACCAAACCTCCAGCAAGAAGCTAAAGGCAAAAACACCGGAAATTACAAAACAAATAAGTTTGCATCAAAAGCCAACCAAGAATCTAATGTTACATTCTCCAATCTACCTCTACTTTTAACCCATAATAGAGATGTCTCCTTGATGTCTTCGATGATCTTCAAGTTCGTAAAACTTACTCCCCGAAAAACCTTTTCGTTCCTGCATTTCCAAATCTTTCACAATCCGACCATCACCACACATAATATGGCTTTCTTTCTTTTCTGAGACTTTTAATCCATGCACTTGTTGGAGGATCTCCTTGACAGTAGAGCAAGTCGCCAAGTTAGGGACATTCAACCACGCGCCAATCATCCACCATAAGGATCTCGCCAATAAACACGTAACCAAAACATGGTCAGTCGATCCATCCATGTATCCACATCTCGGACACAATGTATTTGGTATTGAAACGCCCCGCTTTACTAGTGCATCCACTGTCGGTATCTTCCGATCCACCGCGCGCCACACGTAAACGTTAGCTTTTGGAGTGGCCCACTTACACCATCTAAACACCGCATCGTCGTTACCCATATTACCTGTAAGCCTCAATTCTTCCTTCACTTTTTTAACTGTTAAAACTGAATCATTATTTGAACCCCAACCCCAAGTATCCTCTTGTACACTAAACTTCAGGTTTCTAACTAAAAAAAATAAACTATGTATCTTGCAGGTTTTAGCTTTTCATTACATCAAATTGTATTCATGTGCAACTTCATCTCATTTACCTATAAACTACTCAAATTTGGTTATACTCGGCTTTAGTGAGCCAAATAAAGGGGGTCGAAATTCGAAAATCATAACCGTAGATAAGCCCAATTAGGCACTTTATATCGTGTCTAACTTTAAGGAAGCTCGTAATAGTTGATACCTGTACCCATTGTGATATAGAATACAACTAGATATTTACCTACGCCGCGCGTTGCGGCGGCAACGTCATGTTTGTGACTTCGTTACACGTGCTACAATGATGACACTAATGTGTCATGCCCACGTGTGACGCGACACGTTTTTTTTTTACTTTGTTACACACGTTACGTTAATGACATTAAGGTGGTTAGGCAGATATAAAGGGTATAATGTCTCGTACGTTGTGGTGTATAGTTCTATATAATCTTATAAGGAAAGGTACGTGAACATAAATTCTCTTTGTTTTCAGTAAAACTATTATAGAGCCGCGCGCGTTGCGACGCGTTAAACCGTCAAAAATATTAACATTAGCGTTTACGAAACTCTAAATATTATATTCAAAACTTTTACGTAAACTCATCTCGCACGTCAGCGAGCATCACATAAATGAAGAAAGGTTGATAACTAAATACACAAAAGTATCAGTATGATTATTTCCTTTCTTTTTTGAATGCCAAGGTTATATTACATCTACTCCTAAACTATACTAATAAATACTAAATTACATTCATACCAGGATTTGAACACTGGACTTTTCTCCAAGACGCAAGAGCCTCTACACATTATCGATACATAATATTACAATATTTTGGATTATAAGAAATTCAAGTTTCATTAACTATTAGTCATTTAGCCTAGTGTCGTTCGAAAAAAATTAACTATTAGCCTTATACCCTTTCTCTCACACACAACACAAACATGCCCTCTCTCTGTTATCACCTCCTCACCTGAGTCACCGCCAATCACCACCACTACCAGAATCGTTGGGTCTACATCCGGCACGTCAAACCACGGCGGAGCTAGAGCGTCTCCAGAAGTCCTCCCCCACTCCATTCGCCTCCTTTCTCTCCGTTTTGATGTATAAAG
Organism: Helianthus tuberosus; assembly: GCA_030545235.1. Lineage (NCBI taxonomy): Eukaryota > Viridiplantae > Streptophyta > Magnoliopsida > Asterales > Asteraceae > Helianthus > Helianthus tuberosus. The sequence continues at coordinate 157,601,884 of CM060420.1, forward strand.
AGTTCACGGTAGCAGCGGTGGTGTACAATGGTAGATCGTGGCTGGCTGGTTGCACGAACGTGATTCAAATCGGCACCGGCAAACAGATCGTGAAGATCCAGCAACGGTAGTGGTGTAGCAAACTGATTGCATGCCGTTTGCAAAACCGGTGATTCTAAATGTACGACGTACTGTTCTAGTTAGAGACCAACGTAATTTTGCTGTTTGAAAAAGTGTAACATTATACTTTCGCGTGTACTGTTGCACCGACCTTGTTCTTTAAAAATATATAAACAGGCCGGTATCATATCTGATCACAAAACCACGAAAATTACAACTGCACGTTAGAAAGGCAGCAACTGCTGGTCTTGGTGGTGGTAGGCATAATTTGTGAAAATTTATGTAAAATAGTGCCTCTTATGGATGAGTTTGTAAATATCTTATACGAGTTGAGTTTATGCGGATACGTTTATGAAAATTTGTTTAATATTAAACGAATCAATATAAGTAAGCTCGCATGACAGAATTCGGAAATAAGTACATACGATCAATTTATGTGGATATTTTGCCATGAAAACGAGAAGGGGTAAGGGTGATAAAACATTGGATTAATCACTAAAGAACGAAATATATATTGTTAACTGAAAGATTTGAATGGAAATGTGAGTTTTCCATATACTGAAAAGTAAGAAAATTGTGAATGAATGGGTATGTATATTTCCAGTAATCAGCCAGCTATCACCTAATGACATACCTGTACGGCTATACCCATACCCGAATACACATCCCAAATATTTCGGGCTTACTTACCCATCATGTTCCAATTTTCCTACCATCACCTCCTACCTTTAGGACAATATAATCTTGTCCATCACAATAACATCTAGTTTTTTTTCAACCAAAATTGGGTCAATTTCGCTGTTATAAAGTAAAAGAGAAACCACCCAAATACCTGATAGCATGAAAATCACCCAATTGGCAAATGGCAAACGGTTGAAATTTAACGGGAATAACAATAACATTCCATTTAAATATCAAAATAACTCAAGTTTGCAAAATGAAACAGTGTCAGGATACAAATACTTCACAAAGCAGATGCAGAACCCAAATAAAGCTGTCCCAAAAACCTTGAATGCCACAAGTTTTATAGATTGAAATTTAATGATGATACCTGTGACGATCCCGGTCCCTGTCCCGACCATATTCTCTGTCTCTATCATAACTGTAATCCCGGTCCCGCTCTCTTTCCCTACCCCTATCCCTCTCATGACTTCTGCTCCTCCTCCGATTCTTGCCGGTTTCCCTTTCCTCCCTTCTGTCCCTGCTTCTTTCTCTTTTATCTTTCTCACTCATCCCTGCAAAAGGAAATTAAATATATATATATATATATATATATATATTACTATTTTCTTTACATTTATCCGATTCTAACGGAATAACTTGAATAAAATATTTTAATAAAATAAAGCAGTACCAAGCTCCTCAACCTCCCAGCCTGCACGCCCGGTTCCAGGTAACACTTGACCAACTTCAGCTTGTTGTGCTTTCACACGAAACTTCTTCTTCAAGTTTCCAAATTCATCATACATTTCACCATCATCCTGAAATTGCATCGTAAATTCATTAACATGCAATATAAATTAATTTAAAAGAAACGAAGAAAATAATCGATCTTACTTCTTCAGCTTCCCGCCTACGCCTCTTTGTTTCCTCCAACTCTTCTTCATCAAGTTCTTTGTATCCACCAGCACGTCCTCCTCTACAAACACAAAGCACATATATCATACTTTCTTCACACTTTGGATTTAAAAGAAAAACAAAATTTTAAATAAATAATGTTTCGGTTCATTTGAAATACCTCACACCCCCTTCGCTAACACCGGGTTTGTTAGTGTTACATATGTTGCATTTTAACCGTTTTGCCCAGTTGATGTTAGCACACCTGGAGAAACAGTTTTCGAGTATTGAAAGTCAAACAACTATGTTTATGTAGTTATAAAATATTTGAAAAACTATGTTAAACTACTTTTGTGCTTACATTGGACAAGACCAATCATTAGGACCAAAAAGGCCAGTAGGACCACCGACCCCACCTCGACCACCGCCAGAATCAGGACCGCTACCACGACCCCTGCCCCGACCACCACCACCTGCACCACCACCCGATGCACCAGCGGGTCGAGCACTTCCGCAACGGTTGCACACGCCACGAAATGCAAAGTTTACATTCGTGCAACTGTTACCAAAACATCAACATAAAAATTAAAATAATAATAAACAAATACAAGTCGTTGCGCAATAAATGTAACTTAAATACATTAATTAGCAAGAATGAGCTGCTCACCAATGTCATATCACAGACCTTGTATTCGGACATGTCCAGTCACCATCTTGTTGCCATGCTTTTGGTGGAATGTTTCCGGAAGCATCACCACGACCTCTACCACGGGCCCCACTTTCACTCATGTCGCGTTCAGTTTCATCGGGTCCCACATCATTGACCAAACTTGAGTCAGCAAATGGTGCCACCGCATTTTGTGAATTTTTTGACTGTGCCATGAGAACTTCGATAATATTCCCGTGAAACTCCTTATTGTTAAACCATTCTACAGCAGCTTGTGCGGCATATGGATCCTCGTATGTCACTGTAGCATCTCCTTTAGGTTCGTTTGTTACTTTGTCATGATATAACCATATCTTTGGTTTCCCTGTCCTTTTATCTTTCTATATTGTATAAAAAACTAAAAGTTATAAAATTTTGAAAACAAAAAATAATAAATATATATAGTATTATTAGTATCGTGCAATAATGGATACAAACATGCAGTAAAGAAATACCTTTTTAGAACCCATACCTTTAGCAAGCCAATTGTGCCAAAATGTTCAGCTAACATATCTTCATCTGTTCCAGGTGGCAAATTGCAAACATACACAGATCCATTTGAAGGGGCTCCTTTTGCAGAATAGTTTGCCATTATGTTCACGGAAAATCCCAAACTATATAACCAACATCAAGCGCTACAAAAGAGTAGAAAAGCAGAAGTCAAATATATACTAAAATGCATCAATACGATCTATCTTAGGACTCTTGACATGAAACCAGAGTTAACAAACTTGAACTCAATCATGGTTAAGAGTATGCGTATCTGTTCTTCCAACATTAACAGCCAAACATTATTCAAAGGGAAATGGGGAGTTCTCAATTCCTTGGAAAGTTGAATCTTGACATTTACAAAACTAAAACTATGCAATACAACCTAGCGTCACTTGGATTCTTCAGCATTCGAAAATGTACAACTCAATACTACTACATACAAACATCCAGCATGTCAACACAATTTAAAAAAAAACACATTTGCGATTTTGCTTAGAAAGTTCCACAAAACAAATTTCATACAAAATGGGCATGCCTCTATGGCTATACTTGCACTAATCATTTGCCAGATTGAATTTTATCATACATTAAATGCGACCGAAATGAGGCTTCTCCAAGTAATAGAGAATCTGGAGCAGATCCTTTCACCAAAATGAGATGACAACATCAAAGTTTAACAAACAACACATGTTTTACATGATGCTAAGCTATCATCTACCAATAGGAGCATGAGAACAAGAAAATACACAGAGAATACAAGCCTAGTTTGGAAGTAAAAATAAAGCTAAACTCAGTAGTTAGCACGCAACACATTATATAGAATTATAGATACCTATGTAGTTAATATCGCGATATATCACCGATATATCGGTTATCAGTCCTCTGGTGAGATATCGGTGCAAAATATCAGTCAGAATATCGGTACCGATATTATCAGCGATATTGACTGATATTGGACCGATATATCACCGAATTTCCCGATATCAGTATCTTTCTTCTTAGTTCTACCATTCGTCTTTCTTCTTATTTCTGTCATTTGTGTTTTAAGTCTTAATTGTTAATTGTTAGTGTTAAATGTTAGTGTTAAATGTTAGTGTTTTAAGTCTTAACCAGCTCCTACTTGCTACAATTGTTAGTGTTTTGCAAGTTGTACTAAATTGTTAATTGCTATACACATAAATTTAGCATGATATTAAAATTTAGCTAGATACATATCAACATTTTTGTACCTAGAGTACAAAACTAAAACTTCCCAATTGAATCAATTGATGACAAAATGTTAGCAGCCTAGGTATATAAAAAGACGACTATAAACCTTTTGAAATTACAGATTTAAGGTACTACACCTTAAATTCAACGATGAAAGTATAATCAGACGGTTCAGAGGCACATTTTTACATATTTTAAAACCCTAATTTTGATTTTTTTATGAGAAAAGAACGATGGAGCGTATATATTGACTGGATATTATATCAGGAATATGAGAAAGAGAGATAGAAGGGCATGTGTATTTACCAGAAAGAAACGGCGAGAATCGATAAGGCAAGATCGGAGTAGGGCGCTGTGGTAGAGAAGAAGAAGATACACACAACTTCGTTCTTTGATTTTGACTCTTTAGCTTTGGAAGACAAGCCCAGAACCAATATTACTACTTGTGCGCTTATGGGCCTGGTTCTGGCTTGGCCCAATTTAGTTTGTATAAAAACTTGTAATTCAATTGAATGGTTTACCAATAAGGCGGTGGTCCGTTGGCAAATAGAGGTGCACAAACCAGTTAATTTTAATAATCGGTTTAGTTAACTAGTTATAGCGGTTTATGTTTTAATCGGTTATTTTTTTAACTGGTTCGGTTAATTACTTTAACCGGTTATTTTCGGTTATTCACTAGTTATTTTGCCTTTTTCTTGAATTTTTTGGGTTTTTTTTTTGGTTAACCGGTCTATCGGTTAAAAAACGGTTAATAACTGGTTCCTATACTAAATACTTATAACCGGTTGCTAACATACGGTTAAAAATAACCACTAACTGGTTATTTCTAAATAGGTTATTAACTGGTTACGGTTAATTAACCAGTTATTTTGTACACCTCTATTGAACCTTTAAACACTTATATAATTTTTTTATAGATTATAAAATTATATAATTTTTATTACACAACATTCTATAATACAGGAGTCTATGCATAGTAGAGTATAGATAAAGCAAGTGAGTTAAGTCTCACTATCATAGATGTTGAATTGATGTGTTATGAGGTCATTGTTGTAGACTAATGATAAAGCAAGTGGATTTAGTCCCACTTTCTTTGTTTTCTCAAATCTTCTACTCACTCTCTTTGTATTATCATCTCAAGCATGCGAAAGATGTAAATGTTTTCGCCTTTGAATTTCTTGCAATGTGGTATTTTTATAACACAATCTGAAAATTAAATGTATGGTTGACTCTATGTTGTTGACCGCACAAACAGTTATATTTTATGTTTTTTTAACAACGAATTTCTTTTAATCCATATTGTCTATGTGACTTGAACCAAAGATTTCCCTCTTCCAAACTCAGATGTTTAAGGACCACCACCCCATTGGTAGTTGTATTTTATGTAAAACCTTATAAAACTACACATGTGGTGTATAAAGAAATTTTTAATGACTTGTGATTATTTCGTATTTTTCTAAGTTCATTATAATTTAATCTTTACATAGGTAATCGAACATTTTTTTTTCATTTCAAAGTTATTAGTTATTCAATGGAACTATTTTTGAATTATGAAATCAAACTTATAATGTTTTAAATCTTTAGAATCAAATTGTGTTTATATTTGTGCTACCTAGCATTAATTTGATACCTTCAAATAAAAAAATTCCTTTCGCATTTCAAATCAGAATTGGTACGTATTATTGAAACTTAAAAAATAATGAAGGATTACATCCAAATATAAAGAACAACTATTTACACTTTAATACCCTAGACAATAATAATAATTAACAAATAGTCTAAATTGACTTAGGCTAATATTCCCCCGCAAGTTCAGGGCGGTTAGCAATCTGCAACTTGGAACGCAAAAACTCAAACTTCTGGGATGACAAGGGCTTTGTAAAGATATCAGCGATTTGATCGTCAGTAGAGATGAACTTGACATTTAACTTTCCTTGAGTTACTTGTTCACGAACAAAGTGGTAGTCAACTTCAACATGCTTGGTACGAGCGTGAAATACGGGATTAGCCGTGAGGTATGTAGCGCCAAGATTATCACACCAAAGTGTAGGTGCCATGCTATCCAATCCAAGTTCCCGAAGCAAGGACTTCAACCAAATCAATTCAGCAACAGTGTCTGCAATAGCCTTGTACTCGGACTCTGTGGAGGATCGAGATACAGTTTTCTGTTTGCGAGCAGACCAAAAAATGAGATTCGAGCCTAAATAGATAGCAAATCCCCCCGTGGATCGACGATCGACTGGGCAACCAGCCCAGTCAGAGTCCGAGAATGCATGAAGATTGGAGTTCCAATTAGAGTCCGAAAAGGCTTAAAGGTGATAGCCCGTATTGTGTCGAATCCATAATCCCAAATCGATGGTGCCCTTAAGATAACGTATGATGCGCTTGACACCAGCCCAGTGATTCTCAGTAAGAGCGTGCATGAACTGGCAGACTTTATTAACTGCAAATGCAATGTCTGGGCGAGAAAGCGTAGCGTACTGAAGAGCTCCGACTGTCTGCCTATAGCGAGAGGGATCATCGAGTAAGGGACTATCATCGGGTAACAACACATGAGAGGTGCTCATGGGAGTTGATATCGCCTTGCAATCGGCAAGACCAGCAAAGTGTAATATCTCACAAACATATTTCCTTTGGGAAAGAACCAAGTCAGAACCTTTGTGAACAACTTCGACCCCCAAAAAATAATGTAATTGACCCATATCCTTAAGTGCAAATAGAGAGTTGAGTTGCTGAATGATTGATGCAACAACAGTGGAGTTGTTACCGGTGATGATAATGTCATCCACATAAACTAGAAGATAGACAAGGCAGCCCGAGGAGTTCCGTATAAAAAGTGAGGGATCTGTTTTGGACCCATAAAATCCCAACTGATGAAATGCAGTAGATAACTTTGTGAACCAGGCACGAGGAGCCTGTTTGAGGCCATACAATGACTTGTGCAACAAGCAGATGTGATCAGGTTTGGTTTGATCAATAAATCCTGGAGGTTGGCGCATGTACACCGTTTCCTCAAGATCTCCATGGAGAAAGGCCGTTTGAATGTCTAACTGTCGGAGAGGCCATTTGTTGCTGACAGCTAGAGATAGGACGGTACGAATAGTGGCAGGCTTAATGACCGGACTAAAGGTCTCATGATAGTCCACGCCATGTTGTTGATTGAAGCCTTTTGCCACGAGTCGGGCTTTATGCCTGGTAATCTTTCCATGTTCATCAGTCTTTAACCTGTAAACCCATTTACAATCAACAACATTAGCATTGGAAACAGGGGGCACAAGTGTCCACGTGCCATTCCTATGAAGCGCAGATAGCTCTTCGGCCATTGCTTGGCGCCATTCTAAAGACTTGTTAGCAACGATAAAGCTAGTGGGTTCAATGGGAAGAGATGTGGAGATGGTGGCAGTGTAGGCAGCGGGGTTGTATCGATCAGGTTGTTTAGGATTAGGACGTAGGTTTGATGGTCGAGGCCGAGGAGGTGAAGGTGGGGGTGGGGGTGGTATGTTGGTATTAGCGGCCGGAGCAGGTGATAGGGGTGGAGATTGTGGAGGAGATTGGGGAGGTGGTGATGGGTGGGTTGGTGATTGTGGTGGTTCGGGTGGAAAGCCGGGTGGTGGGTCGGGAAAAATAGAGATGTAAGGAGGGGTAGAGGGTGGTGGTGGTGGTGGTGGTGTTGGTGAAGGCTGATAGGGAAAAACATGTTCGTTGAAACGAACATGCCGAGCAATGTAGATCCGATCAGTGGAAGGGTCAAGGCAGCGATAACCATGGTAAGTAGGACTGTAACCTAGGAAAACACAAGGAGTAGACCGGAATTCATTTTTGTGACGATTGTACGGACGAAGGTAAGGAAAAGACTGACAGCCAAAGACTCTTAAGAATGAGTAGTCCAGTTTTCGTTTGAAGACATGTTCAAAGGGAGATTTGTTAGATGAAACACGAGAGGGGAGGCGATTTATGAGGTATACAGCTGTTTCAAAAGCAAAGTTCCAGAAGCGTTGAGGAAGACTGGATTGAGCCAATAGGGTGAGTCCAGTTTCCACAACATGACGATGACGACGTTCAACAAATCCATTTTGCTCACTGGTGTGAGGACAAGACCGTCGATGGATAATGCCAAGGTTACGACAAAGATTGGTGAGAGGTCGAAATCCCCCCCCCCCCCCAGTCAGACTGAATACATTTAAGCTTGGTGTTAAATTGACGTTCAGTCATGGTGACAAAATTAGTGAGGATGGTGTAAACATCTGATTTTTGATTTAAGGGATAAATCCACATATAACGAGTACAATGATCAACACACAAAAGAAAGTAGCGATGACCATCAAAGGATGGTTCAGGAGAAGGGCCCCAAACATCACAATAAACAAGATCTAAAATATTATTTCTATGAAAAGTAGAATCAGGTAAAGATAACTTGGAGGATTTTCCACATTGACAAGAAGAACATAAATTATTTGATAATTTGTCCGAAACAGGTAAAGAACAATAAGAAACAATAGAACGAAAAACTTGAGCATGAGGATGTCCTAAGCGTTGATGCCAAATGTTTGAAGAGGCTTTGACAGCAGTGAAAGCAACCTTGGGCAAAGACTTGAGTTGTGGAAGACGAATGGAGTACAATCCCTGCTCACTGGGACCCGAAAGGAGGGTAGTGCGTGTAGACTCGTCTTTCACAACAAAATAAGAAGAGTGAAACTCAAAGAAAACATTGTTGTCAAGACAAAAATTTTTAACAGATAAAAGATTTTGTTTTAGTTGAGGAACATGAAGGATATCAGATAGGGTAAAGGTTTTGTTTGGTGAGTAAATTTTGGATGAACCAATGTGAAAAATGGGTACTGGGTTACCGTTACCAACAAGTAAAGAATCATTACCATAGTAGGCCTCAGAGTTATCCATGCTAGCCAGGTCTGGAGTGGCATGATGAGTTGCACCAGTGTCGGGCTTCCAAGTAGGTCCAAAAGATGGGCCGACCTCTAAGCGTGTTGTAAAGTTGGCCTGTGGAGCAGGTTGAGACTGGTTTGATTGAGTTGGACATTGAGATGGTAAATGTCCTATACCACACCTGTTGCAATGACCATAAACAGTGTTTTGGGTGGAAGCCCAAGAAAATTGTCGTGTGCCACTACTATCCCGAGGGCGGTTGTTAAAACCACCACGTGAGTTGCCACGAGAAGATCCACGAGATCCACAGCCGCCTCGATTGTTATTGAAGGACCGAGAACCAAAGTAAGCTTGAGGCCGTGGAGATTGAATGGGGTTTAGTTGATAACCCAATTGAGTAGCCATTAGTTGAATGTTATGTAGTTGTTGTTGAAGTTGATCAATATTCGGTTGTTGAACTGAAGGGGCAGCAGTCGATGATGATTGTTGAATCGAAGGAGCATTTGCCATGAAAGCATGGGGGGTAGTGGTCATCATTTTTGTAAAGACATAATCATGGTCACACAGAAGACCATGTAATTCATGGAAGGAAACGGGAGGAACACGGGCTAATAAGTTGGCCTTGAGGCCATTGTATTCCTCTCTAAGTCCTGTAAGAGTGAGCATGACAAGATCCTTGTCTTTAACCGGTTCTCCGATGTTAGCAAGGGCAGTGGCATACTCTTGAGCCCTGCTGAGATATTCTGCCGGTTTTTCATCACCTTTCATGGTGATTCTCAGAAGTTGACTTTTAAGGGTAAATTCATGGGACAATGTAACAGGGGCATAAACCCGTTCAAGAGACAACCATACCTCACGTGATGTTTTTCCTTGAATGTGCTGATATGAATCTTCAGAAACTGTTGAGATGATCAGCATACGGATGTGAGCATCATTGCAGATCCACGGGGTGTAGCTTGGATTATTGGTAGTTGCAGACTCATTTGTAACTTTCTGTTCGGGACATGGTATGGTTCCATCAACATAACCAAAGAGATTATGAGATGTGAGAAAGGATTCGATCATAGATCTCCAATAAGCATAGTTGGTAGGTTTGAGAGAGAAGGAGAACTTGTGAGAGTTGTGAATAGTTTTCTCCTGATGTGAGAACTGGATGATTGCTGCCATTAGTGACTGCTACTGTTTTAAAAAAAACTGCTGTAGAAATCGAACCACTACTGTTGTTGAATTAGAGACTTCTGTTGTTGAAATTGCTATTGCTCAATCGAACTGCTACTGTTGTTGAAATCGAATCTGCTGCTATTGTTGCAGTGGGAACTGATTTTCCAGCCAGAAAAGAGCGGGTTTTTTTTTGCCGTAGTTGAAAATTAGGGTTAGAGAAAAAAAAAAGAAGAAGCTCTGATACCAAATCAGAATTGGTACGTATTATTGAAACTTAAAAAATAATGAAGGATTACATCCAAATATAAAGAACAACTATTTACACTTTAATACCCTAGACAATAATAATAATTAACAAATAGTCTAAACTGACTTAGGCTAATATCAAATGACGCAATTTCCATTAGCTATATGTTTCGCGATGACAATTAACAAAAGCCAAGGATAATCATTAACTAGGGTTGGTTTGTACTTGAAACAACCCGTTTTAACTCATGGTCATTGTACGTCGCTTTATCAAGAGTAAAAACCAGATATGGGGTCATTTCTTTCATTAAAAAAATTATGTCAACAATGTTAAATAATATATTTTATTGTGAAGTCACCTGTGTAACACATGGTAAGTTAAACTAGTTTTATAATATTTAAACAAACTTGTTTTTATTTTTACAAACTGCCAAAAAAGTAAAAACACCATAAATACAGCTATCAAAATCAATCTTCATATTGCAATTTTCAGTCCTTCAAAAAATAAATCTCAGGAACTAGCAGTTGAAAAAGAAAAAAAAAGATATATCCACCAAAACTCAAAAGAAGCAAGAAAATTCATCTTCCATAATTGAGAAATCTAAAAATAATCTCGCCTTTAACCGACCCTCAAACAGCTACTGGAATCGGCAAAGGCAAAGGCGCATCAGCAGCAACAAACGGTGGCCTGTATTCCTCAACTTTTTTGGGTGGGAGTGCAATGACATCATCTTTGGGCATGTGAATAACAACATTATCAGGTAATGGTTTCTTGGGGCCAAGTTTGCCAGTAGGATCCCAGTCGAGCATAATCTTAACCTTGATACCGATAACACCCTGCAAACAGATTACAGAACTTTGTTATTTATCGAGTATAAAACTATAAAAGATGACAGATGAAAACAAATACAATAGAGAACAGATGAGTCTACCTGTCTAAGAAGCACATGTCTCACAGCAGAGTCAATGTAGTCATTGACTGGACCAGATGACACCATGTACCCATCCTTAAACTTCATTGATTTAGCACGTTGAGCCCTAAGTTTTCCGCTAATAATCACCTGAGATTGATAAGCAGTGCTTAGTAGTTAGTAGTAACAAATCGACAGAATATCTACATACCTCACATCCTTTTGCTCCATTCTCCATAACAAATCTCAAAACACCATAGCAAGCCCTAAACACAGTCAAATAAAGCATCGGTTTCTTTTAGTAAATGGACGTTTGAATGACATCATCATTTCCACACAACGAAAGTTTTGATAGAATTTTATAGACCTGCGGACAGCAAGACCGCCAAGAAGCTTGTAACGCAAAGATTCGGCTTGTGCAATGGCACAGAGCCCCCTGTTGTTGACTCTCTCAGCATAAAGTTCCACGCTGTTTTCAGGGAACTTGAACCGTTTCTGAATGAGGGATGTCAGCTCCCTTATCCTCCTTCCCTTCTCACCTAAAAAACAGATTAGATATGTAAATAACAATGGTGTCAGGAGATGTTTAGTAACAATTTTGTTCAAGTTAAAATAAACTAGTTGTTGTCATCTTAAGCTGTTAATGCTCCCAGTTTGACAACAACAATGAATCAGTTACTTTTTTCCATTAGTGCCTCATAGTGTACAAAAAGCGCATGGAGATCCAATGTGTGGGAGACCTTTAGTCATCGGATCCGCAAGCATATCTTTAGTACTAATATACTCAATACAAAGATTATTTTCCTCAACTCGTTCACGTACGAACAAGTACTTCGTATCAAGATATAAACCAGCTCCAGTCGAACTGTTACTGTTCGAGAAACTAACGGCAGCTGAATTATCACAGTAAAGCTTCAATGGTCTAGAAATGGAATTAACGATTTTGAGTCCAGTGATCAGATTTCTAAGCAACATTCCATGACAGGTTGCGTTGTAAACAGCAATGTACTCTGCCATCATTGTGGAAGTTGTAGTTAACTGTTGTTTATGACTCTTCCATGAGATAGGTCCGCCTGCTAACATAAAGATGTAGCCCGAAGTGGATTTCTTGTCATCTTTGCATTTGGCAAAGTCAGAATCAGAATAACCTACCACTTCTAAATGATCACTTCTTCTATAAGTCAGTTTATAGTCTTTCGTCCCTTGCAGATATCTAAGGACCTTCTTAGCTGCTTTCCAGTGATCTAGGCCAGGATTAGTCTGATAACGACCTAGCATTCCAGCAATGTAAGCGATATCTGGGCGAGTACAGACTTGAGCATACATCAGGCTCCCGACTACTGACGCGTAAGGTATCTGGCTCATTTGCTCCTTTTCAACCTCTGTTGTCAGACACTGGAATGAACCGAAAACATCTCCCTTAACTACTGGAGCGACGGAGGGTTTGCACTGTTGCATGTTGTAACGTGTAAGAACACGATCTATGTAAGTCTTTTGAGACAATCCTAAGATCCCTTTGTGTCTATCTCGGTGAATTTCGATGCCAATGACGTAAGAAGCATCTCCGAGATCCTTCATGTCGAAGTTATGCGAGAGTAAACGCTTCGACTCATGCAACATGTCTAAACTATTACTTGCCAGTAAAATGTCATCTACGTAAAGGACAAGTATAGTAAAGTTACTCCCACTCATCTTGAGGTAGGTGCATTGATCCACTTGATTCTTCATAAAACCTTGCCTCTTCATGACTTCATCAAACTTTAGGTACCATTGACGTGATGCTTGTTTTAACCCATAAATGGATTTCTTCAACTTACAGACTAGATGCTCCTGACCTTCAGGTTTAAAGCCTTCAGGTTGTTTCATGTAAACATCTTCGTCTAAGTCTCCGTTAAGGAAAGCAGTTTTGACGTCCATCTGATGCAGCTCTAAATCAAAATGAGCTACTAGGGCCATGACGATCCTTAATGAATCTTTACGAGAGACAGGTGAAAACGTCTCTTGATAATCAATTCCCTCTTTTTGAGTGTAGCCCTTTGCAACCAATCTCGCTTTGTAGCGTTCAACGTTCCCATTCGGATCCAGTTTTGTTTTGAACACCCATTTACAACCTATAGGTTTGGTACCATTGGGTAATTCGACTAAATCCCAAACGTCATTTTTCTTCATGGATTCAAGCTCATCAATCATTGCTTTGTTCCATTCAGAAGACTGATCACTGCTAATGGCTTCGTTATAAGAGATAGGATCATTGAGCTTTCCAGCATCCATTTCAGTCAGGTAGGTAACATAATCATCCCAATTAGTAGGCCTTCTTTGCCTAGATGACCTCCTGAGTTGATTATCGGGTTCAGCGTTGTCTTGGTTTTGAGCGTTTGATGTGCCTTCATTATGAGGTATAATGGGTTCTGATTGTGGAGATGGATTTTGTGCAGTGACTTCAGGTGCAGTTGCATGGGGTACAAGAGGAGTAAACGGAGTAATGATAAGCGACGAGTCTCTCCCCCCCGCGTCTTGTACTTCTTGCAATTCTTCGTAAGGGTTGGTACTGCTCCCACTGATCTTAAAATCCTCCAAGAACGCAGCACGCTTGGTTTCAACAATACGGGTGACATGGGAAGGACAATAGAAACGATAACCCTTCGAATGATCAGGATACCCGATAAAGAAGCAGGTAACTGTTTTAGGGTCAAGTTTCCTTAGGAAAGGATTGTAAAGTTTTGCTTCAGCAATGCAGCCCCATACTTTCATATATTTAAGACTCGGTTTCCTTCCTGTCCAAAGTTCATAAGGAGTTTTAGGGACAGACTTAGAAGGAACTCTATTGAGTATATGAACAGCTGCTTTTAACGCTTCAGTCCAGAGGAATAATGGTAAATTAGTGTTGGCTAACATACTGCGCACCATGTTCATAAGGGTACGATTTCTTCTTTCAGCGACACCATTCTGCTGAGGTGTACCAGGCATGGTGTATTGGTTCACAATCCCCTGGCCCTTACAAAACTCATAAAATGGACCAGGAGCTTGACCCACATCAGTATGTCTTCCATAATATTCACCGCCTCTATCTGATCTCACAACTTTAATCTGACGATCTAATTGCTTTTCAACTTCAGCTTTATAATCTTTAAAAGTTGTTAGAGATTCAGATTTCTCCTTTATAAGATACAAGTACATGTAACGAGAATAATCATCAATGAAAGTGATAAATGAAGTATGTCCTGTTATACCAGCAATTTGATAAGGACCACTAATGTCAGTGTGAATGAGTTCTAATAAATTAGAGCTCCTAGTGGCACCTTTCTTATTTGCTAATGTCATTTTGCCTTTTAGACATTTGACACATGTTCCAAAATCGGTGAAATCGAGAGGAGGTAAGACTTCATCCTTTACGAGACGATTTAATCGTTCTCTTGAGATGTGGCCTAAACGTTGATGCCACAACATAGATGAAGTCTCTAAGTCTCGAATTTGTTTCTTTTCTATCTTTGTGAGTGATTCATTAATATTATATGACAACAAAGATTTAGAAAAATTATCATCTAGTTCTAATCTATAGAGACCACCATCCAGAATGCCAGTACCATAAACAACGGAATCATAGAGAATAGAGAGTTTGCGATGACCATGAGAAACGACAAAACCGTCCATGTCTAACTTTGGTCCTGATACAAGGTTCCGAGTTACCTCAGGAACATATAAGGTATCATAAAGTTTAATACATAAACCAGTTTTCAAAAATAATTGTAATGTTCCTATGGCCTTCACTTCTAATTCCCGATCATCCCCAACTTTAAGTGTTCTTTGGTTTCTTCCCAGCTTCCGGATTGTAAGGAATCCCTGAAGTGAATTGGTAACATGTACCATAGAACCAGAATCAAACCACCAAGAATTAGCAGGAACATTTAAATTAAAGGACTCAAGTATCATGAAAAAATCGTTACCTTTCTTAGCCAGCCACTCCTTGAAGTCAGGGCATTCTTTTTGCTTATGTCCTGTTTTCTTACAGAACTTGCAATAGGGTTTGCCTAAGGAGTTCTTAGAGCTGGAAGGTGCACTTGTATTAGGAGTTGGATTTGGCTTGTGAACCTTAGAAGCATCCTTTCTTGGATAATTGTTCTTCCTCTTCTTAGAGCTGGAGGTGGTGAAGTTAGCAACATCAGTATGGCGATCCATCTTCATACGCTCTTCCTCCTGCACGCACATGGCGATCAGCTCACTCATCGTCCATTTGTCCTTCTGAGTGTTGTAATTGATCTTGAATGCTTCATAGGACGAAGGAAGGGAAGTGATGATGAAGTGAACAAGAAAACCATCACTGATCTCCATCTCTAGGCCCTTCAACTTATTGGACATGTCATGCATCATCATGATGTGTTCGCGAATGCCGCTCCTCCCATCATACTTAGTCGTCACCAGCTTGAGGATAAGAGTGCTAGCGTGTGCTTTTGATGTTCCCTTGAATTGATCCTCCACAGAAGCCAGATAGGTTTTAGCATCTTCAGAATCAGGAATGGCCCCTCTGATTGAGTTATGAATGGACTGCTTCATGAACATGAGAGACATGCGGTTACACCTAGTCCACTTATCATGGAGTAACTGCTCAGCAGCAGTACTAGTAGCAGTAAGGTCCGCTGGCTTATTCTCTCTTAGAGCATAATCAAAGTCCAGCAGCCCAAGAGTAAGCATGAGGGCATCCTTCCAAGCAGCAAAGTTATCACCAGTCAAAGGTGGAATCCCTTGATTGGGTGCTGATAGTGGAAATAAGATGAGCAAGTTATGATACTAAGAAAGAAGTCTTAATGTGATCTAAGGGCATGTTATACTAAGGCAGGTATAAGTAATGACCATTTTAATTATGAAGCTGTGATAATGTCTATTACTAACATCAAAATAATAGACTTAGGAAAAATTCTATTTAAATGAAGACAAATCAGCTTTGGCCAGAAGTGTAATCATTTAAATATGTGTGCAAAGTAATTGTGACAAATCAGCTTTGGCCAGAAATGAGACAATCACTTTAGTTATGCACTTGTCAAGTCATGCTAAACATAAATGAATTAAATCAGCTTTGGCCAGAATTAAGACATTTCACGTTTGTAATGCATACTTAACATAGCTTTTAATAATACTTGAACAATAAATAGATGTAGTAAATCAGCTTTGGCCAGAATTAATACATCAGAAGCTCATTCAAGTTAAGCTATATTTTGGTTTTGCAAAAATTATCTGATTCTGATTAATTAAGTAAGTAAGTGTTAACAAAACCAAGTATTTAGGTCACATTAAACAGCATAAAAAATGAGGTCTCGAGTCGCAATCTTAGTTTCGAGTCGCAATCTCAGTCTCGAGTTGTGATGAGTGCGGTTGCGAGTCGCAATCTCATGGTTGCGAGTCGCAATCTCAGTCTCGAGTTGTGATGGTTATGGTTGCGAGTCGCAATCTCAGTCTCGAGTTGTGATGGTTATGGTTGCGAGTCGCAACCTCAGTCTCGAGTTATGATGATTGTGGTTGCGAGTCGCAACCTTAGTCTCGAGTCGTGATCTCTGTTAACAGCTGCTGATTGTGATAAAACTGAAACTCGAAATTTAAGGGATTTGGGATAGTATTTCCTGTTTTAATCATGATCTAAACTTATCAAGGATTTCGAAAATAATAACTGATTATCTCTTTAACAGTTTTCGAAAATTTGATAGATAAAAATTTAGATCAAAACAGTAAAACACTTACTAATCCAAAATTATATTCCAAATCTTATGAATTTTTCGAGTTTCTTAGAACATAAATGATGAACCCTAAAATAATAAGAACATAATCTGGAAATCCGAAACCTGATTTTAATGGTTTTGTAATGGATTTCGTGACAATAAGTTTAATCCTTTTATGATTTCGGGTCAATATATCAAGTAATAATTTCCGAAAACAGGGATTTCGGCCATAATGAAACCCGAAAACAGTTTTTGATTTTAAGTCTTTAAAACTTCCGTTTTCCAGATTTTGATCCGAGAATAATGGATACAAAAAACAGAACTGATTTATCAACATATGCTCTGATACCACATGTTGATCAGTTCTGTTTAAACTAAATGGAAAACATGTATAACATACCTGTTATGGCATTCAAAGCAGAGGAGAATCCAGTCAGAGATCCAGCCATTGAGTTCGACATCTTTGTCAAGTTGATTCGGTTCCTCCTTAGGGTGTACAGTAATGATGGTGATGAAAACCGAATTAGGGTAAGGTTCGGTTAGAGGGAGAGAGTTCGAGATTATGATGTTAATGAGGGTTGTGATTGTGTAAAGTGTCTAATTGTCTAACCCTTTAACTCTCTAATAAGCCCCTTATTTATACACCCAAGAGGAAACCTAATTAGTTAATAAGGGTAATATGGTCCATCAACAATTACCAACTAATTATTAATAGGTTATTAATATATTTTGATCTAATATAATATAAATGATTATATAGGCTACAAGATTAAATACTAAATAAATAATATTTAATCTAACATTATACACTTCTCTTATAAATTGATCTTGTAACTTCTTAAACTCATAAATAATAATTACCAAGTTTTTAACACAAAATGTTACATGCTATCAAAAGCCTTAAACAACAAAAAAAAACCCATCTCTCTTTATAATGAGTATCATTGTACTTGTTGAAAAGGTCAATTCATTATCAAACACATATAATTTATTTTGTCTAATATGGTTTATTCTTATGTTTTGTGTTAACTTGTATGTACTTGTTGAAAAGGTCAATTCATTATCAAACACATATAATTTATTTTGTCTAATATGGTTTATTCTTATGTTTTGTGTTATACTTGTATGCAGTGGGATTGAGTAGCTAGATCTTTGAATTGAGCGTTGCGTTTATAAGGCTTAGAGGGAGTTTATGCATCGTTCGGTTCTTTTCCATTTATGCATCATTCAGTTCTCATCAATCTATGCATCGTCGCTTCTCATCCATTCGTCTTACACAATTTTTATTCTTCAGATCATTCTTTGGGTTAATAAGAGAGAAAAAAAATGAGATAGAAGCTAAATTACCTTAACAGTTCATATAATGACGCCACTCATCAATATATGCCATCTTGTCATCATCCATGCTTGGTACTTCACGTGTCTCTAGTCTTTCTATTATCTTTGTAGTCTTACCTAGAAGCTTTGCTGCAATCTTCACGCTTGCCTCTCTTTTCTCTATCACACTTTCATGGCATCTCATTCTTATGACTCGTGGTATGTTGGTGAAGCAAGCACAGAATATGTCTGCAATCATGCCTTTTAAATGGGCAAACAACTGCTCTTTGGCAATTGGTTCTATGTTGCTTTGGTATCTAAGCAAGATTGTTTGTGTGATACGATACATTGAATTGGCAACAACCAACGTCTTTTGAGGGCTAACAACCAGATCTCCTTTGGTGCTTTCTGTCACAATTTCTTTACCTTTATCAGAAAACCATTTAACAACCTCTATTGCTGTTTTCCCTTTAAAAACACTTTTTGCTAAAGGGGTATCCAACCACTTGCATTTGTTTTCAACCTCATGCCATAAAATTAGAGTGGTCTTCCGAATATTTACATATTCATTTGCATTATTGAGGCTTTCTTCCACGAGATGGGTAAATGCAAGACCTTCACCAACACTTCTTAACAAGCTCTCAACTCCGTCCTCATTATGACTATTTAGGAGAGCAACAGCAAGGCATGTTAAGGTTACTATCGGTAAGCTCCAGCTGTTTACAGGTTCAACAGGAAGCAAAGGTTGAATATGATCAGTGTCAAAGATCTCTACTCCTTCAAATCCAGTAGATTTCTCGAGAAGCTCTAAAAGATGGTTGTTTTTCTCCTTCTCGACTTTTGATATGCAAGCATTCATAGATTTCGAAATTCCCTTCAGTGTTTTTTCAGCAAGCTCTATCTCATTTCAATCAGTACAACATATTTGCTCAGGTCTTCATCTGCATCGTTAGTCCTTGAGGCGCTGGGTGGAGTATACCGCCTTGCCTTGGATGACTTCCAATGATAATAACAAATTGCCAAAAATATTAAGGCGACTATCACTATGAGCCGTATCGCTTTGCACAATATGACAATTACCTTCTGAAAACCAATGCCAAGTCTTAGAATGATGTATTTTGAATTATAGATGAGACTTCTTGATCTTTGACAGCTTGACAGAAAAAGTACAGGGCTTTGTTTCCACTCTTGCAACTTTTGAGTCAAGTACTTATCTACTTTAAAGAATATAAAATCATTCCTATTCCATTTAGTGCACAACTTGAAGCTGAAAACTGAAAAACATCTTGATATAGGAGCAATGGTTCCCACCACGACTCCAATGGACTACGTTAACAAAATGGCAAGTGTTGACGATGCATATAGATTCATAGCTACGTATAGTAGCCTTTAAGACCATACAATCCAAACAAAAATTTGAACACCATGAGAAAGTTCAAGACGAAAACCACTACACAAGCTACTCCAGAAGCTGTGGACAATGGATTACTAGCCATCCCAAACTGAGGGCTACCGGTTTCTGCCATGACCCAATACCTTCTCACGTGTTGTCTTAGTTTCTCAACTGTAAACATGTGGGTATGTTGTAGACTTTGGTCAGTTAAAGATATTTTGTTTATGGCTTGATACTTGTATTCCAAAATTTCCTTAAAGGATGGAACTGTTAGAGATGAAGAAACCATCATTATTAGTAACAAAAGGATCAGAGTCATATAGCTGTTGGAATTAATCTTGATGTTACGGGTCGTTTACAGGTCAAGTCGGTTACCAGTTTTGTTTAAATGGGTCACCAAATAGCAAACAGGTCATGGGTAAGAAACAAGTCTTAGACTGACCGAATTTGGAGGATAATGTTGGGTTGTGGAGGATTTGACTAGAGTGATAACCCAGATGTAACGCCCGCGTCCCTAGACTTTTAGCTTTTGTCACTTTCAGCCCCTAAACTATGTGATACTTGATACTATTAATACTTGATGAATCTTATGCTATGAAACTAAGAAAAAACTATGACTCTTGATACTTGAAGACTACAATACTATGACACTATGGAAACTATGATACTATGATACTATGACACTATGGAAACTATGATACTATGATTCTATGATACTATGATTCTATGAGACTTGATTCTATGATTCTTGATACTTGGAAACTAGATTCTTGACTCTTGATACTTTGGTGCTTGACTCTTGAGGCTCGTGAAACTTGAGACTTGGATGAATGAGGGACTGAAGTCTTGTCACTGGCGGAAACTATGAAACTATGGAAACTATGGAAACTTTTGTGTTAATGATATAATCTAGTTATGTGATACTATTACTCAATAATACGCAACGCTTAATCTAACTTGCAAAACGAATCAAAGATCGGATGACCAACCGATCGGATGTCCAATCGACCGAGCTGCCATCCGATCCGAGTGCACACCGCCTTAACTCTCCTTCCACACTATAAATAGGCCTGTCACATCAGTCCTTCACTGATGTGATAGCCTTATCCGATCAGACGCACTCACTCCTCTTTTCTTCCATTTCTTGGCGATATCGGTACGTTTTACACTAGATTCTTGTACAACTTTGATCTACACATCATTCTCTACATGATTCGCCTTTGAAACCTCACTTTTCACCGTGAAATCTCTAAGATTTGAGCTCTTGAAGGTGATGTCATCATGGCGGTTTGTACCAAACTGTTGTGTGATGTCATTCTAGTCAAGATCTAGCTCAGATCTAAGGAATTTCATGTGTTTTACTCTAAATCTTCACTAAATCTAGACTTTTCAAACTAAAACTTATGTTTATCTTCATCTTTTCTTAGCTTTTCACTTAAAAATGGTGGAATCCGGACCTAAACGGACTATAGACTTGATGATTAGTCTGGAGTTGGTTTGGGGAAAGATTGTTGACCGGAAAAGATGACCGGAGTATGAATTCTGACATAAGCACCGACATGAACGGACGACTGAACGGACTGGGGTGATTCCCATCCGATCATAACGGCTGTACATTGGTGTGCTTACCATTGTCTCAATACGTACCATGTCATTGCGGTTTAATCAGAAACTTAGAAACTTTACAAGTTTGGGAATGAGACAAGGACAACCCGATCGAGTGGCAATCCGATCGGATAACCATCCGATCGAAAAGCCACCCGACCAGGTGACACTTGCCTCTTAGCATTAAACACTTTGAAACTTTGAATGCTTGATCGTCAAACGGCAATCCGATCGGATAGCCATCCGATCAAACTGCCATCCGATCAAGGAGACAATGTGCCTTGGAACCTTTCAACACTTGGAAACTTTTCAGAAACTTGAACACTTGAATCATGACACTCGAATCGAACGACCAATCAATCGAATGGCCATCCGAACGGATGACCATCCGATCGGATGGCAATCCGTCTCTCACTCACAAGTCACATCAATCGAATGGCAATCTGATCGGATAGCCATCCGATCGAACTGCCATCCGATCCAGTGACTGACTCAACACTTTACGCAATCTCGTTGTTTTGTCCGACACTTATCCGTTGTTTTCACTCATGGTCATTGTACGTTGCTTTATCAAGAGTAAAAACCAGAGATGAAGTCATTTCTTTCAATTCAGTGTAATTTAATATTATCGTTAGTAATTGAACATTTCTTTCATTAAAAAAAATATATCAACAATGTTAAATAATATATTTTATTGTGAAGTCACCCATGTAACACGCGGTAACTTAAACTAGTATTATAATATTTAAACAAACTTGTTTTGTTTTTACAAAGTCATATTTCGAAACCAATCATATAGGCAGTTTGAATGTTCAGTTTTATTAGTTTCATCTTCAAACTGCCAAAAAAGTAAAAACACCATAAATACAGCTATCAAAATCAATCTTCATATTGCAATTTTCAGTCCTTCAAAAATAATATTGATAAAAAAATTAATCTCATGAAATAGCAGTTCAAAAAGAAAAAAGAAAAAAGATATATCCACCAAAACTCAAAAGAAGCAAGAAAATTCATCTTCCATAGTTGAGAAATCTCGCCTTTAACCGACCCTCAAACAGCTATTGGAATTGGCATGGGCAAAGGCGCATGATCAGCAACAAACGGTGGCCTGTATTCCTCAACTTCTTTGACTGGGTGTTCAATGACATCATCTTTGGGCATGTGAATAACAACATTATCAGGTAATGGTTTCTTGGGGCCAAGTTTGCCAGTAGGATCCCAGTCGAGCATAATCTTAACCTTGATACCAATAACACCCTGCAAACAAATTACACCACTTTGTTATAAATCAAGTATAACAATAAAACTATAAATGAAAACATATAAGCTAGAGAAAAGATGAGTCTACCTGTCTAAGAAGCACATGTCTCACAGCAGAGTCAATGTAGTCATTGACTGGACCAGATGACACCATGTACCCGTCCTTAAACTTCATTGATTTAGCACGTTGAGCTCTAAGTTTTCCGCTAATAATCACCTGATCAAGATTGATAAGCAGTGCTTAGTAGTAACAAATTCACAGAAAAAAAAATCTAATATCTACATACCTCACATCCTTTTGCTCCATTCTCCATAACAAATCTCAAAACACCATAGCAAGCCCTAAACACAGTCAAATAAAGCATCGGTTTATTTTAGTAAATGGACGTCCGAATGAAATCATCATTTCCACAGAAGGAAAGTTTTGATAGACCTGCGGACAGCAAGACCGCCAAGAAGCTTGTAACGCAAAGATTCGGCTTGTGCAATGGCACAGAGCCCCCTGTTGTTGACTCTCTCAGCATAAAGTTCCACGCTGTTTTCAGGGAACTTGAACCGTTTCTGAACGAGGGATGTCAGCTCCCTTATCCTCCTTCCCTTCTCACCTAGAAACCAGATTCCATATGTAAACAACCACGGATTCAGGATGTCTAGTAACAACTTTATCCAAGTAAAATAAACTAGTTATTATCATCTTACACTGTTAATGCTCCCAGGTTGACAGCAACAATGACTCAGTTGCCATCACAGACACTAATAACAAACACAACTGTCTTTTACAGATTAAGGTTATCGGATAATGATCTAAGAATAGAAACAAAGAGTTTCAACACCAATCATAGAATATGACATCTTGTGTTGAAAATGGCGCTTTAAAACAAACAAACTTTTTTTACATTAGGCTATATGTTGTGATCATGGTTGTAAAATCCCGACTAGTCTTTGATTAGTCGCCGATTAATCACTAATCAGAGGTTCACCGATTAATGGCCGATTTATCGCTAGGCGGTCAATGGCGGTCCTATTCTTGCCAAATTTTGGCCAAACGCCGGCCAAATTTCGACCAAACGTTCTAAATTCCTTCCAAATACTTTAAAAAAATGGTCAGTGGGGGGTTAAAACATGCATTACTTTAAAAGACTACATATAAAAATGTGTGTATATATATGTAACTAAAAATTACTATAAAAATCTCAATCTAATTAATTCCGATTAATCCCTGTTAATCCCGATTAATCGCTAGTCTGTACCCCACCGCCCGACTAACGCCTAGCGATTCTTACAACACTGGTTGTGATTTAACTAAATAGTGTAATAATGACATGCCACATCACTGCCACATAGACAGTGGGCTTTAACTAACCCATCCTTTAACAAGGAGGTTGTGGTTTAACTAAAAAAAACAAATAAAATAAAAAAATAAATGTGTGTGTGTGCATGTGATTGGTGGAGGGTAGGGGACCTCACCCATCCTTGTGTTAACAGCGTTAAGGGGGTAACACCCCGCTCTTTAACCGCCACGACACAATGTTTAGTTAGTTATTTCGGTGAGGTGGCATGGGGCGCCACCCTACAACACACAACCATAGTACATAATATTGTACAAAAAATAGAAAAAAAAATCACTTATAAAACTTAACAAGATCACACCATTTTCTTTCAACACAACATGCAAGTCCAAATCCACTAGTTTAGCTCATACGAACCCAAGTTTAAATCTAAGATGAACAATTACATATCACATTCATAACTTATTCAAAATTATTAATCACATACATACCTATGTTCTCTAGTAAAAAAAAAACAAAAATCATAAACACAAGTTTAAATAAAATAACAAAAAACACATTAATGCTTCACATTCACACATATATACAAAATTAACACGTATAATCACATTTAAATTTTAAAACAATTAAACTTTACCTAACACGTTTTGAGTACGTGTGGCTCTTATAATAATCTCCGTACTCATTGGCGTAACCCTAACTTCCACTCCAGAATAACCGTCCTCAGCGAGTTCTCTAGTAAGAACCTCGTTTAACTCAGCGAAAAACACGCCATCTGCTACAAGCTGATACACAAAAACATAATAAGCTAAGATTTTTTTTTTTTTTTTGAACGGTAATAAACTAAGATTTATGGAAGACTAAACATAATATTATTTTGAAAAACAGGGTTGGTGAGAGTAACCTTTCGCTTTTTGCTCAATTGAGTCGCCATTGTTGCCGTTAAGGTTTCGGTGATGATGAAGAATTCCGGTCACAATTGAGTCACTACAGTTTTCCGGGGGAAATTGTGTAGGAACCACAATTACTATATGAAGATGATTAGGGTTACAAACGAAATTAACGATTTAACGGGGGTTTGTTTAAGGCCCGAAACAGGGCCCAATTTATTGTTTCCATGAAAGTGGACGTAGTAGTCCCGGTGCGTAATTTTATTTTATTTTATTTTTTTTAATATGATTTTTTTTTATAAGGAAACCAACCGATGCATGTTAAGGTTACTATCGGTAAGCTCCAACTGTTAACATGTTCAACACAAAGCAAAGGTTGAACATGATCAGAGTCGAAGATCTCTACTCCTTTAAATCTGGTAGATTTCTCGAGAAGCTCTAAAAGATTGTTGTTTTGTTCCTTCTCAGCCTTGGATATGAAGAAACTTATAGATTTTGAAATGCCCTTCAGTGTTTTTTCAGCAAGCTCCATCTCAATGTCAATTTGTAAGACATAGTTTCTAACGTCTATATCTACATCATCAGTTCTTGGGGAGTTTGGTGGAGTAAACCACCTCGCCTTTAGCGACTTCAAATGATAGAAACACGTAATGGCTAATATTGGAATTGTTATCGCTATGAGCCATATCAGTTTGCACGATGCGACAATTCCCTTCTGAAATCCGATGCAAAAACTTAGAATGGTATTTTTAGCATTACATATGAGATTTCTTAAGGGTGTGCCTATTGGCACACTAAAGTGCCTATTGGCACACCAAACCCTAGCAAAATTAGGGTTTATCTACGCAGCGTATTGGTCAATACGCAGCGTATAGGGTTAACCCTCTACGCTGCGTATTGACCAATACGCTGCGTAGATAAACCATGGATCTCAGTGCCTGATAACCAATCATTGCACAGAAAACAAGGGTCATATACGCTGCGTATAGGTCTATACGCAGCGTATATAAACCATTAGATTTTTTTTGGTCATTTTGGTAGCTTTGAGGGATCATTTTTTCACAAAGTTTAAATACGCTGCGTATTGACCTCTAAGCAGCGTATATAAAGGTCTGAAAATGTCTTTTATACCCTTGTATTGAGGCTATACGAAGCCAAATACAAGGGTAGTTGTGTCATTTTGGTCTCATACGCTGCGTAGGGACCTCTAAGGAGCGTATATAAAGCTCCATTTTTGTATTTTTTTTATTGTGTATTCCTTTGTTTATTTATAAAAAAAAAAAGAAAATTATTTATAAAAAAACAATATTATTGGTAAATAATACAAATATAAATTATAAAAATAAAAAATAATATAAATATTATGAATTATAAAAATTAAAAAAGAAAATTATTTATAAAAAAACAATATTATTGGTAAATAATACAAATATATTGTTTTGTTATCGTTTAAATAAAATTATCGTATTCCTTTGTTTATTTATAAAAAAAAGAAAATTATTTATAAAAAACAATATTATTCGTAAATAATACAAATATATTATATTGTTATCGTTTAAATTAAATTATCTTATCGTATTGCATCGTATCGTATCGTATTGCATCATATCGTATCGTATATGTAACGCCCTAACACGTTTTAACCAAATTTTGACGCAGCGGAAAATACATACTAAAAATTTCTTTATTTCACTTAAATACATTAATCCCTTTTCCTAAATTAATTAAAAACTAACATACGTATATCGAATTAAGTGACCACATACACACCCAAGTACAACCCATGTCTTGACTCGATCTTCAACCGCTTACACATCTTGAACAAACATTCATAAACCTGTATAACCTGCAGTCACCACAACCAATTACTTCATTAGCAACTAGTGACATAATATATAAACTTTAAAACGTGCATAATCAAACATCAACATCTCTTATTCTTGTTCATATAAGTCCATTCGTCCATCCATTCGGACACTCTCGTACGACTTCCATACCTAACCTTCACTCTCCATTATTAGTATACCTGCACTTTCATTTCATTCTTAACAGAAAACAATTAGCATCATTATACTTTCCTATTCACTTTCGACTTCTTTTTCCGTAAACTTACTTATTTACTTCCATTGTTTAATACTTTCACATGTATCACAATAATGATCATAGTACAATATATTTTACATCTAAAGTGTAAGTCCGGGATTTACTTACCTTACGCGCCCGTATTTGCATTCGCTTACTTGAGTCTTCTTGTCCCGTTAGCCTTCCACGCTCCCATCCATCTTGACATGATCCCTATACTTTCATGTCATTACATTTACATCCTTATTAGCATACATGATTATTCATATGAACGATCATATCAAGTTCATATCTCACATATGTATTTCATTAGCCGATTCAAACAAGCATATAGCATACTCGACATCATCATAACACAACCTTCACATATTATTGTCATTTAGACATTTCAACAAACACGTGGTGTGCGTACTACTTCCTAGGCACCATGTACAACTAGTTTATGCATAATCTTCCTAGTTCATTCATATTTCATCAAATCTTCTTACTAATCAACAAGTATCATTAACACATAAACATCAAACATAGCATCATCATATTTCTCCTAATTCCTCTAACAAGAATTCATCATACCCACATAATACATCAATCTTTCCACAAGACTTGGACATAGGTGGTGATTCTAGTTATCATCTTCACCATAACTAACGGGTTTTACCTCTAATCATCAAATTAACACAAACCATACGTAACCCATGTTCTATACGAGGATTCTAACCCTTGTACATGATTAATTTCATATTAACTCACGGATTAGAACATAACCCACTTCACCCATGATCATAAATCTTAGAATTAAGACATACCTTATGATCCCCTCGTGATGGTGATCATTTATCCATGCTCGGTTATGATTTTAAGCGTCATCTTGCCTTCCAATTTGAGCATAAAGATGAAGTTAGGGTTTGAGGCTCCTTGGGAGCCTCCTGCTCATTGATGAACACACACACACACACACGATGTGTGTCTATGTGTGTGTGTTGTTTAATTTTAATAAAACAACTTTCAAGTTGTTCACTTTGGTCCCTCATGTTTCGTTTTAATTAAATAAGGCTACCACCCTTCGTTTAATACCAACGATACTAATATTCAACTAGGTTAATTATTCCTAGTTAATGTTCATTTACGGGTTCACTTTTCCCCTAACGGTATTTTACCCGTTCCTTTATATTAACCGGGTTTAAATTACCAAACCCATTTTTGGGGTGTTACAGTATAGTGTATAGTATATAAGTCTCGTATAGAGGCCTATACGGGTGTTATTGTATAGTATAGTATCGTATAGTGTAGTATAAGTCTCGTATAGGTTTCCTATAGGTCTTGTATATGCATATAGGATTAGACGGGACCTAAACCACACCTATACGATACGATATCACACTTATAGGCTTATACGAGGTTAATACGTGACCTAAACCACACCTATACGATACGATATCACACTTATAGGCTTATACAAGGTCAATACGTGAACTATACGACGCTATACGATACGATATCACACTTATAGGCTTATACGAGGTCAATACTTGACTTATACTACGTTATACGATACGATATCACACTTATAGGCTTATACGACGTAAATACGGGACATATACTATGCTATATGATACGATATCACACTTATAGGCTTATACGAGGTCAATACGTGACCTATACTACACCTATACGATACGATATCACACTTATAGGCCTATACGGGACATATACTACGCTATACGATACGATATCACACTTATAGAATTATACGAGGTCAATACGGGACATATACTATGCTATACGATACGATATCATACTTATAGTCTTATACGAGGTCAATACGGGACATATACTATGCTATACGATACGATATCACACTTATAGTCTTATAGGAGGTCAATACGTGACCTATACTACACCTATACGATACGATATCACACTTATACGAGGTCAATACGGGACCTAAATCACACCTATAGGCCTATACGGGTGTTATATCGTATCGTATAGTATCGTATCGGGTGTTATTTTCCTTTTTTTTTATAAATAAACAAAGGAATACACACAAAAAAAAATACAAAAATGGAGGTTTATATACGCTCCTTATAGATCACTACGCAGCATATAAGACAAAAATGACACAACTACCCTTGTATTTGGCTTCGTATAGCCTCAATACAAGGGTATAAATGACATTTTCAGACCTTTATATACGCTGAGTATAGGTCAATACGCAGCGTATATACACTATAAGGGTTAAAAGGATAATTTTACCACAGGTTTGGGGTTAAAAATAATTTTACCACCCTTTATATACGCTGCGTATTGACCTCTAAGCAGCGTATATAAAGGTCTGAAAATGTCTTTTATACCCTTGTGTTGAGGCTATACGAAGCCAAACACAAGGGTAGTTGTGTCATTTTGGTCTCATACGCTGCGTAGGGACCTCTAAGGAGCGTATATAAAGCTCTATTTTTGTATTTTTTTATTGTGTATTCCTTTGTTTATTTATAAAAAAAAAGAAAATTATTTATAAAAAAACAATATTATTGGTAAATAATACAAATATAAATTATAAAAATAAAAAATAATATAAATATTATGAATTATAAAAATTAAAAAAGAAAATTATTTATAAAAAACAATATTATTGGTAAATAATACAAATATATTGTTTTGTTATCGTTTAAATTAAATTATCGTATTCCTTTGTTTATTTATAAAAAAAAGAAAATTATTTATAAAAAAACAATATTATTCGTAAATAATACAAATATATTATATTGTTATCGTTTAAATTAAATTATCTTATCGTATTGCATCGTATTGCATCGTATCGTATCGTATTGCATCATATCGTATCGTATAGTGTATAGTATATAAGTCTCGTATAGAGGCCTATACGGGTGTTATTGTATAGTATAGTATCGTATAGTGTAGTATAAGTCTCGTATAGGTTTCCTATAGGTCTTGTACATGCATATAGGATTAGACGGGACCTAAACCACACCTATACGATACGATATCACACTTATAGGCTTATACGAGGTTAATACGTGACCTAAACCACACCTATACGATACGATATCACACTTATAGGCTTATACGAGGTCAATACGTGACCTATACGACGCTATACGATACGATATCACACTTATAGGGTTATACGAGGTCAATACTTGACCTATACTATGTTATACGATACGATATCACACTTATAGGCTTATACGACGTCAATACGGGACATATACTATGCTATACGATACGATATCACACTTATAGGCTTATACGAGGTCAATATGTGACCTATACTACACCTATACGATACGATATCACACTTATAGGCCTATACGGGACATATACTACGCTATACGATACGATATCACACTTATAGAATTATACGAGGTCAATACGAGACATATACTATGCTATACGATACGATATCATACTTATAGTCTTATACGAGGTCAATACGGGACATATACTATGCTATACGATACGATATCACACTTATAGTCTTATAGGAGGTCAATACGTGACCTATACTACACCTATACGATACGATATCACACTTATAGGCTTATACGAGGTCAATACGGGACCTAAATCACACCTATAGGCCTATACGGGTGTTATATCGTATCGTATAGTATCGTATCGGGTGTTATTTTCCTTTTTTTTATAAATAAACAAAGGAATGCATAAAAAAAAATACAAAAATGAAGGTTTATATACGCTCCTTATAGATCACTACGCAGCATATAAGACAAAAATGACACAACTACCCTTGTATTTGGCTTCGTATAGCCTCAATACAAGGGTATAAATGACATTTTCAGACCTTTATATACGCTGAGTATAGGTCAATACGCAGCGTATATAAACTTTGTGAAAAAATGATCCCTCAAACCTACCAAAATGACCCAAAAAAGTCTAATGGTTTATATACGCTGCGTAGAGAGCTATACGCAGCGTATATAAACCTTGTTTTCTGTGCAATGATTGGTTATTAGGCACTAAGATCCATGGTTTATATACGCTGAGTATAGGTCAATACGCAGCGTATAGGGTTAACCCTATACGCTGCGTAGGTAAACCCTAAGTGTGCAGATAGGCAAACTAGGTGTGCAGATAGTTAGGGCCTTTCTTAATCTTGGACTGCTTAATAGAAATAGTATAGGACTTTGTTTCCACTCATGCAACTTTTGGGTCCAGTACTTCTCTACTTTGAAAAACATGAAATGATTCCTATTCCATTTAGTAATCACCAACTTGTAGTTAAAAACTGAAAAGCATCTTAATATAGGAGCAATGGTTCCCACCACAACTCCAATGGACTGTGTTATAAAAATGGCACTTGTTGTCCACTCGTATGGTGATTCATATCTTATCAATCTCCTATGCCAGCTAGATGTAAGCGGACTTGCATGCACCAAATTTAGGGTCACAAGTAGACTAAGTGCACAGATTATTGCAGAAGCAGTGGATAATGGATTAATGGCCATCACAAACTGAGGGCTTCCAGTTTCTGCCATGACCCAATACCTTGTCACATTGTGTCTTAGTTTCTCAACTATAAACATTCGGAACCCCCCACAAGCATGGAGGAGAGTTGGTTAATCTAGACCTCACTTGGCAAAGAACGGGCCCGATTGACTTCAAAAGGGGTGCCCACACCACCCAAAATCTCCCTACACGCGGAAGGGTCAGCAGTAATATCATCCCCTTGCATTACAATCCATGGGGGACGGTGATAGGTCATGGCCCGGTCTTCAGTATAGGTGCGGTAATAAAACTCCAATTCAGCCTCTTTAGGCTGAATAGGAGTCCCTGTATAACCCGCACCCCCAGAAGAAGAACCAGAAACCTTCTCAGCAGGAGGGGATTTTTTCTTTTCACCATCAGTAAACTTCAAGTGAAGCTCCTCAGCATCCTCTGGGGTGATAACATTGTCATGGGAATCTACGGTATCAAAAATACGTGTCGTAGGCTTCTTCCCAGTATCCTCCGCCCGCGCAGAGGGCTCAGGCATAACAACTTTATGAACCCCCACATCCGCAGCAGTATCACGCGGGGGGAAAGGAGGAACATCAAAAATGGAGAAACCTTCATCTTGTGATTCTGTAATCAACGCAAAAAGACTTTAAACTACAAGTACAAAGACAAACTACTTGTAAAAGTTATGAATTACTTACCAGAAGCAACCACAAGTTTCACAGACTTCAGAACAGCCGTCCGTCGGGTCTGAATTTTCGGCTTCTTCTTCTCACCGGCATCAACGGCCTTCTCTGCCTTTCTCTTCTTCTTTTCATCAGCAGGCTTGGAACCCGCAGAGGTCCCACCTGCAACCGCACCACCATCTGGAACACCCAAACCCTCAAGGGTGTCAGATACTACCACGTAATCGGTATATCTACGGAAATGAGAATGAGAGATACCTGCCGCCTGCGGCACCAAAGGCGGAACAACAGGAGCCTCAGGTTTTTTCTTGCCACGACCCCGCAGAACTTTCTCCACATGCTTCTTCGGAGCACCCTTCACCTCAAATCTACCCAGGGCCCCAAGAGTACCTGCGTGTAAATCACAAAACAAGCAGATAAGAAAGATGAACTTCTTTACAAAGAAGTAAGAAGATTATATAATATACCTTCGCCTTGCGGCAGGGGTGCGTTCAACGCATCGCGAGTAGGAACGCGGAAGTTCTTAACAATGGTCAAGTTATAACCTTCACCTTCCGCAGTCTTAACAACCCCAAGCTTGCCTTCGAAGGTCGGATCAAATATTTTCCACAGCTCAGCATCCTCTGATAAGTACATTTACAAATCAGTAACAATGGTTAAGGAAGGAAACCGCAAAAGAGTAAAACACGTACCTCCACTTTTCTCCCGCACAACGGGCCTTGCATGCCTATTAGCCCTGGTCAACATCATCCACAGCACCCATAGCTGCGTATTGTCCAGCTTCTGATGCTCAGTGGTCCTTAACCTTGGGAACCATTCCACCGTTTCCGGACCGGGAAGATCAATATCCTCTACAGGGATCACCTCGTTCACATCGCGGAAGGTCATCCTCGCAACAACCGCCACAGCTTTAACGTAGAAGAACTTGGTCTTCCACTTTGTAATACCCTTGGGAGGGGTTATCAACTTGGTGCTCCCATACCGTTGGCTAAAAGAAAAAAACCCAGTATTTACAGTTAACTGGTAGAACCGCCGGAAATTCTCAACAGTAATCGGCAAACCAAGAGCACGAAAGGTGTACTCAAAGTTTCTAATACGAATCATCCCGAAAGGACTCATCTGGGAGATATGAAGTTTGTAAAACTCCAAAACTTCGGCAACGGAAACGGTTAATGGTAAACGAAGGTTACCATCACCGAATGAATCAGCCCACATAGCGACATAACCGGCCGGAGCTTTAGCACCGGTGTCACCCTCCTGGGGGTAAAGAGCCCCATACTCCTTGGGCATTCGTATACTGGTCATCAGTTGGTTAAACGACACCCTTGACCACTTCAATGGTGGTAGGCCACCGCCGGGGGCACTACCACCATCGTCTTCTTCTTCGCCAGCCACCGGAGAAGAATGTGCCGGGTTTTCACCCTCAGAATGATGTGGATCAGAGGGTTCAGCCACCAGGAATAAAAAAGATAAAAGAATGAGGTTACAGAACAACCCAGAAACTCGACCGGAAATTCAGATAAATCCTATCGGAGAAGACAAAGAGAGCACACTCTTTTCACCGGAAAAATTTTGAAATTTGAACAAAGTGAGGAGAAATCAAACGATTTCCGCTTATATACTCATCGTAATTAATGCGATGCAGTAAACCGACTCAACGCGTTCAAAAAGGGCCAATTACATGTCGCTACGTGTTCAGCGACGTTTCCGCTGACGGTTATCACGCGCGCGTGGCCACCCACGCGCCTGACAGAAAAGACCTTTACACTACTTGCTACAGTGCATTTATGACCTCGGGCAGTGCAAACGTCCTTTCAAGTCAGCACATGACAGGATCCTACCAACTTTCACCAACCCACACGTGCAATCATGACGTATGCAACAGAAAGCGACAACATTATCCAAACAGAAGCGGCATGCGGTTTCTCTGGTTTACCGCACCATAACCCATACCGCATGTCGTTTTTTACATACCCCTCAAAAAAGGCAAAAATATATATCTCCACATTATAAAGGGGTATACACAATAAACCGCACATACCCACGATCACACGTGGAATATGCGGAGATGACACACACGAACCCACACAAGTGTGTCAGATACTCAGAACCAGCATGGTTCTTTGGACTGCGAAAACCGCTTTCCATAAAACCTTCTTCAAGGTTCAAATCCCTCGTGTCCGGTTCACAACCACGGAGGGAACGCAAACAGCTTCTCCTTAGGATAAAGGACAGGTATGCTGAGCAACCGCACATTAGCAACCCTGTCTCCTGATCCTTTAAGAGCCACATCCAGGCTACAAGACTTCTAGAAGCGAGTTCTTTGCTGCAAACCGCAACCACTCATGGGTGGCTGCTACAAACCGCGACTATGCGAACGGTAGCTACGGAAGAGCCACAACTAAACCACCACACGGTGGAGCAAAGCTACTTCAAGGAAAACTGCTTTTCAACTAAGCGTGAAGCAAAGTGGTTACAGAACGAATACGAAAGGGTTTCACCCAACTTCCCAAGTATCTAAGGTGAACTCCCCCGGCAACACTAAAAGGAAAACTACTTTCCACCAAAGCGTGAAGGAAAATAGCTCCAGAACAGTGGTAACAAGTCTGCTTATGACTAGTTGCCCATCTATGGACCGCATAGAATAAACAATGGTGGGCACAACCATGCCTATGACCATGTCCATTTGCCCATAGTCCAGATTCAAATTGTTCGACCAAACACGGCCAACAATGACGCAAGTACCGCACATAGTTCGACCACACATGGCCAACGATGTGCAGCAACGAGGTAACCGCAAAGGGCGTGCGGTTACTAGAGAGCTAAAACCGCAGAGGACATGCGGTTACTTGAGAGCTAAACTGGAGAACACGAATGCCCCACAAAACAGGGATCATCGTTGTATGTCCAGTTGCTGAACATAGAGCTTGAGCGAAGTACTTACAACTTTGCATTAGCTGACGCAGAGGTTACAACTAGAGTGGCGGAGACAGACATCATCCGTCATGATCTCAGAGGTTGGTTCGAACCCTGCTAAACACCTTCAGTCACCGTTTCAAAGGTTGGTTCGAAACACCAACAGGTGGCTGATGACATCAGGAAAAGGTAGACCAAGAGTCAAGTCCTTGGCTGAGAATTCCGCATCAGACGGAACTTGCTCACCGGACATCCTTCTCAAAGGAAGAAACAATCCACTCGAAAGGCCTACCCACCAAACGGACTGTAAACCGAACGGTCAACAACTTGATTTACTTAAAAGAGGAGCCATCCGAATGGCCCATATTCTACCGTCTAGACACCATAGTCCAGTATTCCTCCCACATGCAACTTGCATAAGGAAGAAACACTAGACTGGGGGGACTTGAAGGGGTATGGTCCCAAATCTCGCGTTAGCATGACCGCGAATGACCATTACCCTTGTCAAAAACCCCCACCAGCAATAACTTACCTGTGTCCGTGCGGGCACGCGCGAACACAGCGGTCCAATCTGTCCAGTGATGAGAAGACTTACCTTAAGTACGAAAACAAATGTTACACATAGCGATGCGGCCTGGCACCGCATCCTATGAACATTTTCGTCACGACAAGGATCTGGACAACAGTAACAGTCACTAAGTGGCGATGCGGCATGGCACCGCATCCCGCATACATCTTGGATGGAACAAAGAACGCGGGAACAACATCAGTGACCGCAAGCAGCGATGCGGCCTGGCACCGCGTCCTGCCTACAAGGCAAGTGGGTCTGACACCACAGTGCAAGTGGCACTGAGAACAGTCGCCTGTCAGCCCACATACGTGCAACAGTCTGACACCACAGCAGGATGTGGCATCACCACCATAACCGACAGGTCTGACACGCCTGCAAGTAGCTGTACGATGTCAGACTAGCTACTAAACTACCCTCCTTCACTCCTCGGCTATAAATATCCACCCCAAACCAGGTTTGAGGTATCACTTCTCAACTCACTACTACTACTATCACACTTTGCTTCCCAAGCAAACTACTGATTCTCACGCCGGAGAGTGGTAACAAGGAGCACCCCCCACCCCATCCTCCTTGTTACGAGTCACGGCTTGTTTCCTTGTGCAGGAAACCAACCAGCGGACGACCTAGCCAGCGATCCTCGGAAAGAAGGGATTAACCCCTACTTGACGAGACCAGTGAGTTAACCCCACCCGGTTAACCATTGTTTCATCAGCGGGCCTCTCTATTCTTCCGACCGACAATAGATGAGGTCAAAACATTTGTTTTTGTTGTCTTTATTAATTATAGAAAGCTTCATTCTATCCAAAGTTCCAAGCTCATTTATTTAAAATTTTCCTTCATGGGTTTTTGTTATTACAGGTCAAGATCTCATTTTAAACATGAATCAAGATATGAATTTGATTAGTTGTAGACATGATTCTATGGAGGGGTAAATTATGATAATAATTTTGGCTTAAGGGGTTATCTGCACAAATCGTCAACAAGTAATATATTCCTTGTCATATTGTTTGACTTTTTAGGTCAGTTGGTCCAAGTTTTAACTGCGAAATTAATATGATCCTTTCATTTTTTATGAGAAATTAAACGTATACATCAAACATCAAAGAAATTACAAGGAACCGTAAATGGTGATTGGCATACATTTTTTATGGGGATTTGATTCACCTAATCCTTTTTTAAAATGATTCCAAACAGACCTACACCACCAACACAATACTTGTAGATTTATGAAGAAACCGTAAATGGTGGGGTTGCAACGGTGGGTGGGTGGTGATGGTGGGGTTGTAACGGTTGGTGGGTGGATGGTGATGGTGTTTTGATGGAGTTGGAGCGGTGGCTTTATCAAGGTTTTAAAAGGGGGAATAACAAGTGGGGAAGGGAAAAGTCTGTTATACCCATGTGTGTAATGCACGTGTCACAATTTAACTAAGAGTTCTAACTGTGTTTGGCCAAAAGGGTATAACATGTAAGATTTTAAAATGTTAAGTACAAAACTGGTCAATTTTGAAGGTAAAGGACACCGCCTACAATTTGATACAAACATAAAGGACAAAACTTGTAATTTACTCATCAATTAACTATATGGGGTTTCCTTCTGGTTATACATAGATTCATTAGTACAATAAGATAATCCCTTATTAGCTGAAAGGTGTGTTCGGAAGGACCTGCAACATTTAATGTTCATCAAACATTTACATACACATAAATTGATCATAGGAGTTCATTCGATGATTACCTCAATCACAGACTGTAAATCTGAAGGACCTACAACAGAAGCGCGACGAAGCCGGAGATCGAAAGACAGCGGTAGTGGGTGGAGACCAACTAACGTGGGTCTGGTTTGTGTTTGACGCAACGACAGGCTGGCCGGAAGCTGTACAGTTGCCGGGAATCGAAAAGAAAACAGAGTATAGAGAGACAAGGTTGAGACGAAGAAGAACCCTCGTGTTCCGACCTGCGACGTCGATCGTCTCCATCAGTGTCTCGATGTTAATCGTGTTTTGAGCGGTTATTATCATCGGATGTTTTTGTTGATTTGATCGTGGGACACCACAGGTGGTGATTTGATTTGACTGTATGCATATGCAGGTGGTGATGAGCCCTAATTTGCAAATGTGAAAGATTGGGATGTGATATTAGGGTATTAAAAAGGGGAAAATTACTGAACTAGCCGCTTGACCATGTGGTTTACGAAACTAGCCATTTGACCAGGCATAAAAATGCCCTTTCACGCTTCCCCAGCCAAGTGAACTCCCATTTTTATGCACCTTCAACCAGCCACAACCAAGCGGACACGTGTCCCGCTTACCTGAACCGAGCCGTTTCATGCCCATGCCGCTACACAAGCTAGCCGAGCCGTTTCAGACCCAAGCCGAGCCGCTTCGCCCTGGAACTAAGCCGCTTCGCCGGATCTCTGATTTTATGCCGCTTTGTGGTACTGCCAAGCCAAGCCGCTTCATGGCAAGCCGAGCCCGTTCGCCCCGATCCCGAGCCGCTACACCCTGGCACAAAGCCGCTTCACATGCTACTTACCCCCAAGCCGCTTCATGGCAAGCCGAGCCCGTTCGCCCCGATCCCGAGCCGCTACACCCTGGCACAAAGCCGCTTCACATGCTACT
The DNA here is from genome assembly GCA_030545235.1 of Helianthus tuberosus. Lineage (NCBI taxonomy): Eukaryota > Viridiplantae > Streptophyta > Magnoliopsida > Asterales > Asteraceae > Helianthus > Helianthus tuberosus. Next base: position 157,639,960 of record CM060420.1, read on the forward strand.
TACCCCCAAGCCGCTTCATGGCCAAGCCGAGCCCCTTCGCCCCGATCCCGAGCCGCTACACCCTGGAAGTAAGCCGCTTCAGCAGGCCACCTGCCCCCAAGCCGTTTCATTTGAATTTTATGACCTTTCAACACATGAATTTTATGCCCAAGCCTTTACATGTGTTTTTTGTCTTCTCGTTTTCTTTGTTTGAATACATACTTTGGTCACGTTACGTTTAGTATAACTCATGGGTGTTAAGTTTGTGATATACACCGGGGGAAACTGGGAGGTTGTTAACGGGAACATCGAGTATGTTGCCGGTCACGATTGTATTACTAGACGTGGTTTAGAAGTTGAAACCAATTTTTCCTACATCACTTTTTTAAGTTATATTAGCAAAATGTGTGATATTCAAAATATTACTCGGATATCCTACCGGATGTCTTCGTTTACAGATCCGATCGATATAATGAATGATAATGATGTTGTTTTTTTCTTTAATTTGGCTCAGAGTAAACCGTTTGAATTATTTCAATTATATGTCATTCAAGAACCCGGTGTTGAATCTTCTGATTTTGCATCTTTAAACAATTTCAAAGTTCCTGATTTAAATTTATCTCTTGATGAAAGTGATAAAAAAATTTATGAAAACAGTACCCAATTATACTTACCCAGTAATAGCCAAGGCATATCTTCTATTGTGTTCGAGCCAGGCTACATTTTTAATAGCAAAGAAGAAATGAAACTTGAATTGGGTAAAAAATGTTTGTTAGAACGATTTGAGTTTAAAGTTGACAGATCGTCTAAAACACGGTACGAAGTGTCATGTTTTGTTGATGGTTGTGAGTGGCGTTTTAGGGCATACGGCTTTGCTCGTGATAGTGCATTTTACGTTAAATATTTCAACGATAAACACACATGTTCAAAGACGCTCACACACCCACATTTTCGTCAGGCAAACCCCCAAGTTGTGGGTCATTATTTAGTGCCTCAATTAAAGGATGGTGGTAGAATTTATCGCGGAAACGAGATAAAGTCCGATTTTAAACAAAAATTAGGAATTGATATTAGTTACATGCAAGCATGGCGTGGAAAATGTCATGCTTTAGAACTCTTACAAGGTACAAGCAGAGATTCTTTTGCCGAACTCCCAATTTATTGTTACAATTTGGAGCGGGCGAATCCGGGAACAGTGACTCACATTTGGATTGACGACGATAGTCGGTTTGAAATGGTCTTTGTGGCTATTGGTGCAGCGGTAAGATGGAACCTTAATAATATTTTTTTATCTTAAAATAAGCTGGCCATTCACTGATTTTTTATCTTTTTTTCAGGTTCGTAGTTTTATGCGTAATTTAAGACCTGTTATTATTATAGATGCTGCCCATTTGAAGGGTGAATTTAAAGGAACGTTGTTTTTAGCAGTTGGCATGGACGGAAATAACCAGATTTTACCAATTGCCTATGGAATAGGCAAATCAGAGGATGGTGCTTCTTGGACATGGTTCCTCTCAAAGCTTAAAGGCTGTGTTGGTGAAATTCCAGATATGGCGATCATATCGGATAGGGCCAATTCAATACATTTAGCTGTAAGCAACGTGTTTCCACACGCTTATCACGGTCTCTACTGTCGACATTTAATGGTGAACTTAAGTTTACCGTCGAATAAAAAAAAAGGAATACGAGAGCCTCTGGTGGAAGACATGTAAATCTTACCGGTTGTCTGATTTTAATGAGTCTTTCCACACTCTATGTCTTGCAGTTCCTAGAATACGGAACACTTTAGTAAGTATCGGGTTTGGTCGGTGGGCAAGAGCGCATTGTCCCGGCAATCGATATCATTATATGACATCTAACAGTGCAGAGTCAATTAACGCTTTGTCTAAAGACTATCGTAAATTGCCAGTAACCCAACTTATTGAATTTTTCCGTCAATCTGTTCAAAAATGGTTCTATGATCGTCGGCTGGAGGGAATTAAGGAAAGACATGAGCTTACCCAGTGGGCTCAAAAAAAAATTGTAAAGAAAATTTATGGGTCTAGAACTTGGACTGTTGCTGGTGTCGGGTTGACCACTTTTGATGTTGAAGACACGAAAAAGGGTGGTTTTGTAGATTTTTCCAATCGAACATGCAGTTGCCGTGTTTGGCAAGTTTCTGGATTACCTTGTGGGCACGTGATTGCCGTATCCAAATTCTTAGGTGAAACTGACTGCAGTCATTATGCTTTCCGATGTTATTCCAATGAAGTTTATAAAAAAACTTATGAGGAAGCGATTAATCCTCTTCCTCATAAGTCTGAAGAAGGTCTTATAAATGTTCGGCCCCCGCATATTACAAAACGTCAGTCTGGCCGTCCGCGAGCAAACAACCGAATCTTGTCTCGGGGGGAAGAACCCACTCCTCTATATTGTGGTAGGTGTAAGTCACACGGCCATCATCGTGACGTTTGTTCAGCCCCAATGCCATCGCGACAACGTTCGCGTAAAGGCAAGGAAACCGTTGCTCATGAAGAACCAGAAAATTATCCGTCAGATAATTATTTTCCGTCTTATAATTTGGGAGATTTTTAGTTTTAGTGTAGTATTTTGGTATTTTTTTTATGTACAACATTATGTTGAAATCCTTGTACTCGAAAAAGCTATTTATATTTTAACTTGAATTACTTTTACATGCATAGACACAAACATCAGTTATTTGTAGGTGTGAAACGGCCAGCGTAGAGTTCATCCGCCATGTACCGTCTGTATCTGACACAAGCATCCTGTAGATTTTCCTCTTCCCATGTCAATGCAACGTTTTGAACAAGTTTTTCCATTAACATACAAATAATTACACCTGAATTTCGACCTGTATGATCCCCGTTATCTGGCCACACATTATCCCCCGCACACTCCAAGGCATCAGTCTCGTTTATTCCAGAACGTTGCCAGTACGATATGCGACCCAAAAACCATAAGAACGGAGACTCAAATTCAAGTAGAATTTGATGTATTTTTTTATGTATGCAAAACGACTCTCCACAATGAATTACATTACAATTATTTGGGAAATAAACTTTAACTTTTAGTGACAACATGTTTATCTGTAAGATTAACCAGTGTTGATCCTTGTGTGAAACTGGCATGTAGACCTACAAAATGTCGATATTTAAATGGCCGGATCAAATTATTTTGGGATGAAATTAATAAAATAATAAAAAACTTTTACCGTATCCACATTCCAAAATGCAGGAAATTTTTCTCCAGACCCATCTGCGTAGCTGTAAGCATCATGATTCTGTTCAACTAGCATGTTGAAAAAATGAGGGGGCATAATAGTCCAACGATAATCATTTGACTGGCACGGCCGTGTCTGGCTTTGAGTTTCCCGTAAATACATTAGCTTGTTACACCATGCATTTATGTGCTGGAAATTAAAGGCCAAAAGTAATTTAAAAATATTAAAAAAAAAACATATATAGTTCGTATGTTTACGCTTTTAAATACCGTTTCTTGTATAAAACCATTGCCACAATAGCCTAGAAGTCCGCCCCACCAGTCTTTTCCTAACGGTGTAATGCCCATGTATGTGGAATAGCAAGTTGGTGTATCACCATCGTAGTAAAACTCAAGAGCATTTGGAGACCAATTGTCATATCGATCATCTTGAATGATCCAAAGTGTATTCTGTACTGGATGAGGAATGGTTGAGCAAGACCTCCTCTTCGACATTATTAGTTCCTCAGTATGTTGGAAAGAGGAAGCATAAAGATGTGTATATAGCCACCTCCATCTGACCAAGACATCCAAAAATCTATGTTTTTTAATTTTTTTTCTTTTTTTTCTAACAATTACTTTAAAAAAAATATGCACACTATATATTTCGAAACAATTTATATATATTTTTTAAAATATTATGTAAGTTACATATAAATGTACAGGTTATATTAAAAGTCACCGAACTTATTTGTTGTCTACCATTTTTTGAACCTTTGCATATACACTAACATAAGTTATACATATATAGCAATCAAATTGATTTGTTCACATATTTCTTTAATTCGATAAGAGATGAAGTAGAAACAATAAACATTATACTTATATCATTTTTCTTTTATTTTTAAAGTTTTCAAGACAATAATTACAACTTATACTTTTATCAGTTTTCTTTTATTTTTAAACCTCCTAATATTTTTAAAAAGGCTGTCACATCGTATATTAAAGCACACATTTTAATAAAAACCAAACAATTACACAAAACGGTCTTATAAAGCCTAAAAATATTACAATATTAAATCCTAACAATATTACACAACCTACTTATTAAAACCTAAATATATTACACAATCTACTTATTAAATCCTAAAAATATAAAAGTACATAGCATTAAAAAAAAATTACTACAAAGTAAGATAAATATTAAAGTGGGGAACCAACTTAAAATCCATATTCTCTTCGTGCCTATACTCGACCCTCGCGATATATACCCGATCATCGTGGCTCAAGTCATCCGCCGGGACACGGTTGAAGTAACGTTTAAACCGATCCAACTTCGGTTTAAGATCACGCCATTTGTGTTGACACACGTTTAAGTTGTGCCGCGCGTTGCCGACGTGCTGTTGATATTGTTGAAACGCTTGCCCCCAATACGCGGTTTGTCCGCGTTGTAAATTCCGTTGAGCGTCAACGATAGCTGTTACTAATGCTAGTTCTTCTTCTACTGTCCATTGAACCATGTTGGCTAAATATACTTCTTATCTTTAATGAAATATTACAATTTTTTGTAGAATGGTTGCTATTTATAGCCAACCTTCGCTACCCCCCACCACCCACCCCCCCCCCCCAACCACCTTCGCTACCCAACACCTTTTTCTGTTTAATACTTTTATAATTTTAAATATTTAAAGTATTTATTGTTTTTAAAAATGGATAAAGTTATTAATTGTTTTTAAATATTACAATTTAATAGGTTAGTTAAATTAATGGGGGTATTGGTAGTTAATAAATAAACTCAAATAGAAACTACTAGTGCCGAAAAAGGCGGTGCAAACTCGGAATTGAACTATTTATTTAATTATAATTAGAACATTTAATACTAATGAACAACATAATACACGACGAAAAAACCCCAGCTAAATACTAACAACATCTTCACGCGTGTATACTTCACCGCCATCGTTAACGCTTCGTCTTGAAGATGCCTAATTTCACTGGCTTGATTTGCAACGGTCACATGTTGCTGTTCATGCATAAAATGTCGAAATACATCAATAGCCCTTTGGCATGAGGGCCCCTCTGCCCAATCCACAAACCCACAGCGTCCTCGTCGACTAATGCAGCAATAAAATTTTCTTCCCGGGTTTGTAGCCGTCCAGGAAGTTTTTATAATTGTTTGCGAGCCACAATTCCTGCATAGCACCATTTTGCTAAGTGGAGTAGGATTTTGGGAAGTTGTTTCTGTTTGGGGGGGGGGGGTGTATATATAGGTGGTGGTAGGTGTAATAAGTGGCCAAAAATACTAGAATATGATATTTTAAACTGTTCTTGATTCAAATACAAAACAAAAACTAACGAAACGGGTTCGTTAGTACTTGAAGATCATCACTATTATCTTCAACACTGTGAATTATTTCTTCAACATTCGACTCTCCTTCTAATTTTGAATCATAGAAAAGCATAGCAAGGTGCCGCCTCATGTTGCTAGCCGTTAAGTTGGGGCATTCATCGTCATTAATCCGCTTCCCGTTAATTAGCCTTTCCAGGAAAATGCAAACCCAAACCCCACAATCTCCTAAAGGCCCCGATTGTTGAGGCACGTTGTGTGCAAAAGTAACCCGAAAGGGGTAAGTTAGCGGTATGGGCATTGTGGAGTAGTAACCGTGCCTACGTAGCCAATTGTCAAAGACAAAATTAATATGAGTGAGCACTTCGGCTCTTCCCCTATCCAAGAATGGCGATTCTGCAAGGCTACGAAACATAAAACATATTAGACAATGACAAAGTAAAAGAAATGTTACAACTAATAAATTTTAAATTAAAAAGACCAACGAAAAGGAATAGTACCTGTCGTAAACAGTCAGAGTACGGTTAACCAGGTTGAAAACGCCCAAAAACCAGTGCATTTGCGGTATCAACAAAGGTACATACACCTATAATATTTTTTTTTAAATTAATAAACTTTTACGGAACTATGTAAATAAAATTTAAATTAAATTAGAAAGAACCTCATCAACTGTAGTAATTGATGGAAAAGGTTCCACCTTCCCGGTGTAATAACCCTTGTACGTTTGGTCAGGGACCGTCGCTCCGAAAAAATACATTTGGAAATATGGGGGTAAAATACTCCAACGGGCGTTAGAATCTCTCGATTCATACAAGTGGATCATCCAACCATAGATATGCTGTTAACAGATAATATATCTAAAATTGTTATATAAATAAAACGGTTAATATTATTAATAATAATGTAAACATAAAATTAATTAATATATGTTATATTTTATAGGTATTTTATATATATTGCTTACATCATCGCTCAACCACCCCTCGTTATCATCACCTAGCAGTGTTGACCAGAATGACGGACCTACGAGTCCACCCGTCGTTAATCGGAGCTGGACATCGCCACTACTAGGATACCAACTCGTGATCTCAGCGATCTTTTGATCATCGGTTTTTCGCTTCCTTGTTTGCCGTTTTTTCAAATGTTTAAAAACAATAAATGGTGATAGCACACAGGAGGCGGGCTTCACAAGCCGTTCAGAGCGCCTCAATTTCACCAACTCCGCATCATCATTCTATGAGAAAATAAAATATATAAGACTAAACAGTTAGAAAAATTATATTTTCAAAATTTCATGACTTTATAACTTACAATATCTTCTTTCATTAAGTTGTCGGTTGGCACATGATAACTATTAGGGTATCCGGGGCACCCTTCGGGGACCCCTTCGGTGACCATAGTCCCCGATCGGGAACACCGCCGCCGTCGGTGCGGGGACCCGATTCGGGGTGTGTTTTCGGCCCATGTCCACTGATTGAATTTTGCACACTAATCGAGTAACGGTCATTTTTGAACGGTCATAAACAAAAAAAAAAAAAATCAATTTTTTTACAAATATAAATAACCAAACCTTCACACTCTCATCAAACCACACTCTCATCAAACCCCATTTTTTATACAAATTTCATTTTTTTATACTCTCAAACCACACCCACTTCAAAAATTTTTTATATTCTCAATGGGGCCCGATGCAAACGAAAATAAACTTTTTCAACGGCCTATACCAACAAGCGGTAAAAATTATATTTTTTAACATTGTATATTTTTTATTTTTAACATACTAAGTTTATATTTTTTTAACATGTATATTTTTTTTTCTTTACTAAGTTTATATTTTTTTAACATGTATATATTTTTTTTCTTTACTAAGTTTATATTTTTTTAACATGTATATTTTTTTTTTCTTTACTAAGTTTATATTTTTTTAACATGTAGGATCGCACACGAGGAAGCGGAGTCAAGGATCTCGACATGATGAAAGTCGCTTTAACAGAATTTAAAGAGAGATATCCGAACGGTTTTCAACATATGGAGGCGTGGGAGGTCCTTCGAAAACACGACAAATGGGCCCAAGTCCCATTGTTGGGTGAGGAAGGGGAAGGTTCGGGACATAAAAGAAAGCCCGTTGAGGTGGACCCTTCCATACCCGATATGAACGAAGACCCCTCGCCACAAAGAGCACAACGGCGAGACAAGCGTCAAGCGACATCGTCCGAGGGAAGCTCGGCCGAGTTGGCGGCACAATTCAAAGAGTACACCGCCACGAAAGAAAAGAAACCGCGATTGAATATAAGGCGGCTGAATTGAGGATGAAAAGAGAGGAGCAGGCTCTCGAGCTCATATCGGAACAACGCGAGACGATGAAAAACTACAATTACGATCGAGATATGGAAATATTCATCAAGCCGCACGACGATGCTCCGCCAAGTATGTTGCCGTTCATCCTCGCCCGAAAACGCGACATCGCTAAGAAGTACGGGTGGCCAATCGATTTCTAAAATTATTATTTTCTAGTTTTAATGTAATTTTTATTTTCTAGTTTGAATGTAATTTTAATTTTCTAGTTTGAATGTCTTTTATTTAATTTTTATTTTTATTAATATTTTTTTAATTTATAAACATGCATAAATAAAAATAAAAATAAAAAAATAAAAAAAACCCAAGTCACCTATTAGGGGAGTGCCGCCATCAAAATGTGGTGTTAGGGGAGTTTAAGAGGGGAGTTGACGTGGCACTATCTGATTGGTGGTGTGTAAGAGAGGGGACTCACCTATTAGGTGAGTGCCCCTTGTACCCTTATCGCAGAAACCAAACGCGTCAGCTACACCCTAAAATTTTTAAATTTATTGAATTAATGATTATTATGAAATATTTATAAAAATTATAAATTAAAAAAATATAAGTATTACCTTATCACTAAAGTTAACTTCTGGCATGGAAAATGGAGTACCAGCAGGAACCGGCCGAACACCCTGTAAAACCGCCGAACTTAACATGGCAGTTAACTTCTGGTTGTTTTCATCCATCAGCAACTTAAATTTTGCAATAAGGTCGTCATTAGAATCAACCCCATAAGAAAATTGAGCGGGACCAAAATTTTGTTGTGGAATTTCTGTTCGGTCTGGTGCCGGGGAAAACGGTTGTTTCGGCTCATTGAAACCGAAAATATTGTTATACACCGCATTTAAATCCTCGGCACGTACTTGAGCCGGCATATGTGACTGTACATCAGACGACGTTCCTAATTCATACAGTTGACGTTCATGATCCAAATAATCTGAACTGGCGGTAAACCACTCAGTTTGCATCTCAGCCTCGGTGGGTAGTATGCACATAAGAGGTTGGAATTCAGGTTTCTGTATTTTGCGATGGAAAAAATTATAAAAACAGTTACCCTAAAGTAAATAAATATGTTTTATAATGTTAAATTTAGTGAAAATACCTTAATGGCATTACGAAGAAATTTATCCACACCTTGCTTCTGGTACTTAGTTCCGGGTCCCCAACCTAAAAATCTTGGAATCGACGGTTTTTGAAATAATTCGGGTTCTGCTCGAAATTCTGGAAAAACCTCCATGATCCACATTTGCACATAAATGGGTATAATCTGTAATAATTAATTAATCAACATATAACTGTAATGAACAATGAGCTGAAAGTGCTACCTTGAAGGGCCAGACGAAGCCGGTTAAAGAAAAACCAGCGGTGTCTTTTTTTTGTCGAATGTACATATTATAAACATTCCTAACCGTGTTTTCCCAAAAATAATTCCCCCATGGATACTGGCTAAATACCACCAGATCGTCTACGAGGTGTATCAATCTATCATCAAAAACATTAGTTCGTTGGAGTCCCAAAAAACCTTCTCCTAACAACAACAAAAGACAAATCCTCGTTTGATCATCTGGATCTAATGTCTTGAGAACATCGAATTTTTCTTCAACCATTGCCATGTTAACACTCTTTTTGCCATCGAACGTTCTCCGTTTGAAGGAATTTTCGTGATCCTTTGGTGTCCACTCTGTGTGCCCAAACTCTAACCCGGTAATTAGACAGAAATTTTTAGGGGTAAACATTAGGGTCCTTCCGGCAAGCTTATAAGGAATACCAAGATGCGGTGTAGGTGTATTTTCTTGCAGACTTGCAACACCAATTAAAAGCTTGCTATCACATACAGTACTTTTTATATCTAAATAATTACCAAAACAAGTTTCCCTGATATATGAATGGGTTAGTTCGGACATGGCAACCTTCAATCGCTTTATAACCGACCATTTTTGTCTAACTTTGATTTGGACTTTCTAGTAATTTAAGATAAAAAATAAAATGTCATAATACTATTAATTAAACTAAAAAGAAATAACACAAGGTAGTAATATTAGAAAAAAAATATACTTACCTTTACAGGTGCAGGCGATTGGTACGATTGGTATACAACACCTTCCATCATCGGATCTTGTTGAATGTTACCTGGTCGGCTCGGGCCCTGGTAAAACTGGTCCATGGTCCCCTACTGTAAAACGTGGTGGCGAGGCAGGGTGGTGGTGGGACTCTGCGGTGGCTGGACTCGGCGGATAGTGGCGGTGGTCCCCTACTCTTCTTCCAAACACGTGTGCAGTGTCCGTGGTCCCCTGGTAAACCGGGTCGGGTCTACAAACGGGTGCACGTGTGTCGGGTTCAAAACAGACAATAGAGGAAAGTGAGATCTCCTTTTCGTATTGTAACACCCCGAAAATTTACGTCCTATAATGTCTTGACACGTGTCATAACCTTTCAACGTGTGAAAGAATGTTCTTGAAGGACTAAAGTTGACAAACAATGAAACTATGTAAATACAAGGGTTCAAAGTGTCAACAATGAATAAATATACTTTAAAATAACCCTACATGATGTTTATAACCTTAAACGAATGGATCATGGATCATACGAAACGAGTTGTGAAAGAAAGTGAGAGATTACAAACTACAGGGGTTAAATGTGTCAACATGTTAAAGATATACCTCTGAGTGACCTTATAGCAAACCCGAAGCCTTGTAACGATTAATTATGCTCACTAGAATGCACCATAAAAATTTCACCAAGTTTCGTTACCGTATGAGAAAGTTATGATAAAATTCGTGTGTGAGGGTTAGAATCGTCAACATTGAAATTTAGGGCTTTTCGGGTGATCACAAAGTTACCCGAGGACTTGACAAATAGGGTATAAGTATTAAAGCCCCCATATGTCAAATATAAAGCCTCTTAATGCAAGAAACAACTCGAAAACGACCTTTCGGGGGACCAAGGGCCAAAATGCAATTAAAGAAAAATGGGAAACCTGAACATAAGGCTTAGGCGGCCCGCGTGAGATTTAACAAAATGTGAGGCGGCCCGCGTCAGACTGCCAGAACCAGAAAACGTGGACAGGTGCCTGTTTCAGTCCCTTAACCGACTTAGATCGACTTTGGGCAATACAATGGGCTTCCTATCATGGTTTTGAGACTATAGGGGACACATGTAATGATCCTTGAACCTTGGTAGACCCATTTGGCATCCATCTAGCATGATTAAAGTTCATATATAAGTCACAAAGTTGCAACATGCAACCACACTTCATTTCTGGACATTTTGAGGAGCTCAAGACCTGATACAAGACTTCTTAATCATCCATTAGACTTATGTAAGTATGCTTGACCCTTCTAAATTGAGTCTTGATTCGTTTATAGCCTAGAAGTCAAACCGTCGTAACTACGGTTTGACATAGTGATAGATCATAAACGGTCCAGAGTTTTGTCGAAGCGAAAGATGTTATAAGTTGGTATTTATGTAGACTATTAACCCCTAAAAGAGCACCCACTGATTCAAATCCTAACTATGTCGTTTGTCGAGTCAAACTTATTCCGAAAAAGTCAACAGAACCATAAATCGCAAAATTAACGATACAGAAGGCGTGTAACCTGTTTTATCAGTTATATAATCTGAAAATAAGTATGAAAACTTGTCTAGGCTTGTTTGATTCGACAACTCTCAGTTTTGAACCGATTCGGAGCCGAAAGTCGCATAGTTTGACTTTCTGCTTTGACCTCGATTCTGACCCGTTTTTGATAGGTTTAGACATGCCTTAAAGTTCCATTAGGACCTAGTTACATGTTGGAATAACCCTCTGCGTTTATACCACTTGAAACCTCGATCGTCCGACATTTCCGTTAAATGCCTAAATAATGACCATAATGCCCTTATGTTTATAAAACGAGATTTTTGAAGATGTGAAAGTATAAAAGTCTTTGTTACTGATTATTGAACATGTCTGTAAATTTTCACGTCAATCGGAAGTCTAGATTAGGAGTTACGCTTAATGACGTAATTATAAACACTTTTATTAATTAAACGGCGTCATTAGCGTAAAGCCTATCTAAACCCAATTTTTGACACCAAAACTTTTACCCACTGATGTTAAATAATATTTTGGGATTTTTGAATATTTTTAATTATTTTTAAATTGATCATAAGCTATGATTAGCGCCTTAATTCGGTTAATACCGAATATACCCTTTTCGGGTATAAAATGAGTTTTATAAATCCTTTTGATACCAATCAAATTGCTACTGATTTTAAATAATAAATGAAGTGTTTTAAGCCTGTTTAAATGACCAGAAAACTCAGAATCCTATTTTTAACCGTACATCGCTTAAAACGACTTTATACGCGTATTATACGCATAGTTAGGGTTTAAAACTATTTTGGCATATAAGACTTATAACCAAATGTTATAACCTGTTAAAATAAACCATTTTACTGATTTAATCAGACCCGGATCACAGAAGATAAATTCATTCCTTTTATAACCTTTAAAATGACCAAAATACCCCTACGGGGCTTATTATGAGATTAAACTCGTTTTGGGCATAACGGAAGGTATCCTACTGATATCACAACATATTTAAGGCATATTAACTTAGGAAACCTGTTTAGGACTCTTATGGTTACCCGTTACGCTTCATACGCGTTTGGTTCGGTTTATGTAACTAGTTTACATAAATTAGCCGAAACGGGTCAAACCTTATCAGTTTTATCTCAAAATCCAGAATGTGTATGAAATACCCATATTATACAAGTCTTCAAACTTGTCGGGTCTAAATCACATTCTATTCCGGTCTTCGCTTTATCATGCGTTTGAACCGTACCTACCTCTTGAAAACTAATCGGTCTAAGTCAAGGCTTAATTAAAGACCCGTTAGGATTCTAATAGGTTATTAAAAACCTTCGTTCCAGATTTAGGAGCCCAGTAAAAGCTATCTGTACTTGCTGATTTGATACGGCTGGGATTGAATTTATATTTAGCTCAGGTAAATACTTTTAACTTATTTCCCTATACGGGCTTGGGGTACGGTATATAAAATACCGCTTGGTCGGGCGTTGAATATTTAATCTTATTATGGTTAAATTATTGAGATGTCTCCGTTTAATTTGTTTTGTTTACTTAAAGCCTTTGGGGGTTAATGACCGTTGTCCCGGATATCCCTGGCATCATTCTACGGAATGGCCACGACCTTAGCACACAGGTGTAGGCGTACACCTGTCAGTGTCTCATAATTAAAGTGGTGTGTCCATTAATCTTTAACCCGGCTCGATCCGGGCTACTGAACGCATAAGAAACATGTAAATCCTGTACAAGTTTATATATTAGATAAGTATCCCAAGTTATAAAATATTATTTGTGCCATGTGCATTCAAAACAATCATTTTCTTAAACCCTTTTTAAAATGAGTCAGTTGATTGTATTTACCAGTGTAAACTGACGTATTTTCCCAAAAAGGCTAAGTGCAGGTACTAATTGGAATTGGCTGGCTACTCCTAGCATCAATAAAGAGTCTCGCAAGCTTAGATGCCTAAAGTCTGTTGAACCATGTTATTTTATTTGCGATCCGCCTGTGGATCCTTTACTTCCGTTGTAATACTTTGATGTTACACTATTACGGATTGTAATATATTTATCCTTTTGCTTCCGCTGTGCATTTATATATTGTGTTGTTTGACTATGATGTTGCCAACCACGTCACGTTACTCCCCTACCGGGCCCACCGGTAACACGTGGAAATTTGGGGTGTGACAGGTTGGTATCAGAGCCAACATTGAGTGAATTAAACACTATCTTTTTGTGTTTAATCTCAATGACACATTAGCACATACCTTGACCTTCTGAGTCTAGACTTAACATAGGAATATTCTCAATCCTTATCTGAAATTTCTGCTTCCAAAAATTTTTATATTTTGGATACGTCGCCAAGCGAAGAAGCCGTAATAATAATTCTCCACACCAGGAGCTTTGATTTGCTGACCTTCGTACAACGGCTAGGACGAAACATGCAACCAAGGAGAAGGCATTCAGAAATAAAATGAAGAAGAAACTCCTTTTGCTAAAAATCGTTTCCTTAATAGTCCCTATAAGGACATAACTACCTTTCAGTTCCTTCGAGGACAACACTACTCCTTTCAAGTCCCGTCTAGGGCACATCTGTTTTTTTTTTATTTTATAGTGGAATAATTAACTTTAAATTTTCATTCAGACATTCCTTTTATAAGATCTACCTTTATATAAAATGGCAAAATCTAAAGGACGAGACCTAGCCACGCATTATTTTGAGGCAGGGCAAAGATGGTAGTTCCATAATTAGATTCAGATCCATATTTAATACCTCAATTTAGGATTGTTCTGCGTTAATATTAATAAGAATCTTAAGAGTGAAACCTAGCCTTCGGGTCATTTTCAGGCCAGGCCATGATGGTAAGACCTGTTTAAAAGATTCGAATCCCTGTTAACATCTGTAAATATGTTAACACTCCTGACGGACGTGATTCATTAAAATCACACACGTCATTCTTATTATTGGATTCTTCAAAAGATTCCTAACCCAATGTGATGATCTCTGAATCATGGGTTTAGATCATCACTTGAGATGATCATATTTTGACCATACGTGGTAATATAGCGCCTACAGGCCCTGTTCATTTCCATATGAACCAAAAGACAGTAGTAGCAACGACTCCCTGTCATATAAAGGTAATGAACTAGGTTCAAACCTTCATGCTTTGATTCTCTGAAATCATAGCTTATAATTTATAAACGTCCTTGTGACTAGGCCTATTGTGCCAGTATACCTTCATGCTTTGATTCTCTGAAATCATGACGTATAAATTAAACTTGTCTACACGACTAGGCCATTTGTGCTATTAAAAACTTATAAATTAGGATTATGATAAAAATCCTGAATAAAAATAAATATCATTCCTTTCCTGCCAGTATAATTATTAAAAGAGAATCTTAAATGGTTTGACCTAGCTTGAATGTCATTGAAGACCTAGCTAAGATGGTAAAATCTGTTTAAAAAGAGATTCAGATCCTTGTTAACACCTGAAAATGTGTTAACACTCCCGACAACCGTGATGCTATAAAAATCACACTTGTCATCCTTATATTAGGAATTTTTCCAAATCCCTTATTTAGCGTAATTGATCAATAGGAATCATGGCTGGTAAACGTCGAAAATGATGTACGCATCAAAACATCCATTTGGGATGTATACATACGAGTAAAGATGAATACATGAAAAAGATAGTTTTATTTCATAACTTCTTGTCAAGACAATGAACTATGAAATTTTCCGACCCAAAGGAATCATCGATTATGTTTTAAAATTTCCCTAGTGACAAGGTCTCTGAGCCATCATAAGTCCTTTGGAACAAGCCCTTGTGCTATATATAAAAGATGTCAGTATGACATTGACAGTCGTGACTTATGTCCCCTGTCTGATAAATATGAAGGATTATATTCCGCTTAAATGCCAAAGATGGTTTATTTAAACTTAGGCAAAACATAATCAAATAAATTAAATTCTATCTATTGGCCTATATGGTTTAATTGCGCCATGGCTATTTATTCATCAAATTCGACAATTCACTATATGATTAAACAAATTGTTTCTACTTGGATAGTAGCCTTCAAAGCTTCACCATGGCTGACTCCTCTGAAGCTCACCATCATCCAGTTAATCAGAATGATGATGCAAGACTGAACTTAATAAGCACCGAGTTACAGGCCGTGATAAATACCGCCGTAAGCAACGCCGTGGACCGTGTGTTGAAGGATTATAAGCGAATGTGCGATGATAGCCCAAATAAAGGTTACAAAAAGAGTAAGACCGGTTCAAGCTATAACCAGTCCAAGCCAAAGGAGGCAAAACCCGAATGTAAAACCTGCAAAAGAAGACACTGGGGTCAGTGTCGATCAAATCAAAAGATAAAGCAATGTGGCATCTGTAAAAGAGCTGGCCACCAGTCCCACGAATGTAGGGATATAACGAAGGCAAACTGTCATGGCTGCGGCGAAAAGGGGCACATCAGTACTAATTGCCCTAGGGCTGCCAAGGGAAAAGCAGCTAAGCCTGGCAAGGATTTAAAGGACAACCAGCAGTCAGGTGAAAAACCCAAATGCAAAACCTGCAAGAAACAGCACTTCGGGAAGTGCAGGTATGGATCGAACTCGCATAAACAGTCGAGAACTTTTGCATGTGGGATCTGCAAGTCCAAGGAGCATAAGACCTTGGACTGCAAGAAGATGGAGGACGCAACCTGCTATGGTTGCAATGAAAGGGGGCACATTAAGACCAACTGCCCTAAATATGCTAAAAAGCTTGAGGAAGTTAAGAAGACCAAAACCGAAAACTCCCAAATGGATACTCAAGAGGCTATCCAAGATGACAAGGTCACAACAGGTACTTTCTATATCAATAACGCTCATGTTAGAGTATTATTTAATTCAGGTTCAGATAAGTCTCTCATAGACAATAGATATTGTAAATCATTAAATCTGCCTGTTAAAAACTCTAAGCGTTAAGTATGAAGTAAAATTGGCCGATAGTACCTCAGAGACTAATTCAGCAATATTAGATGGATGTTTTATATCCATTAAGAATTACCCTTCTCCGTTGTCCTTGTTCCGTTAATAAGAGGACTCTATATAGTAATAGGTAAGGATTTGTCGTCTTGTGACCAAGCCCAGATTGTGGGTGATAAGAAGCGGTTAATTATCAAGACTGTCATTTTGAAGGTTTGCTTCGGATCAGAAGATCCATGCGGCCCGCGTAAGCCCTGGGTGATACCTTACGCGACCCGCGTCAAAAAAATGGTGGAACCGGCCGTCCCCGGAATCGAACCTGGGTCTAGGCCGCACCCTTTCGCGCGCCTAGCCAACCGAGCTAGGTGCCTAGTTTGTGAAAATTTCCAATTCGATTAAATATAAGCACATGTACAATAACTTCCTTACTTCTTACTATAAGTCACCTACTTATCCTTCTGCTGTTCACTAAGTATTAGAATCCAAGATTTTATCTCTATGTTTTAATTACTCTTGGCTTGCTTATGTTGACTGAACACTAGAAAGGATGAAGTAGAAACCATTAAGTATATCGGTGGTTATGCTAGAAAGGACATAATAAGGTATACATCACAGTCATTTGATGGCAATACTCTTAATGAGTAAGGACATTAATGAAATCCTCAAGTAGGATCCTCTTATACATTATGGAACGGTCCAAGTTTTAAGGACCTTATTAGAAAAACCTGATATCCGTTTCGCGAAAAAGGGAAAAGACGGAATAAGAATTTTCTGACTCTCGCCATAAAAGTTCTAGACCGTCGACAGTGTGTCGCAAATTTTAATTCATTGGCTGAGATAGTACCCTATTAAAGCACATAATTATTAGTGGTTAGCATTGGCAATAAGAGGACACATTAAGGTTTAAAAACCTACTCATTAAGAATCCATTATGGATCTACCTCAGCTACCCACGTTATTATGATTAAGAAGTAATCAGTCAAAGCTGAGACTGCCTAAAATTATTTAAGATTTTACAGCTAAGTTTAGAAGGATTAATAGTGGAGGCGTTTAGCCCTCCTGTTGAATAATTAGAGACAGCTCACATTAGGAATCTCACCAGATAAACCCTTATTTGTGAATTTATTGCTATAAATTACAAGTGGTTTCGGATGCTGTTAAGTCTCTCATAAGACCATAAACTTAGCAAACTTTTAGAAATTTTCCCTGTGAGAACTCCAGATATTAAGTGTAAGATAAAACTTACCTGCGAAATCATAAGAACCATTTCTTCTGTTCTTGTCAGAAACCTCCAGTCATAGAAAATTTTTCCTCTCTCAAAGAGGAAGTGCGTCAGCATATATAGTTGATATCTCTTTAATCTCTACCGATTCCGAATACCAGATGGTATGATAAAAGCGTCATATGAAGATTGGTGTATCTTAATAAGTTCCATAGATTGCTTCCATGCCTGATCAGTATGGAGGTTTAATGCATGGGACCACAAAGGTATTCCGAGAGGTCATATGGTACTAAATTCAACTAATGGTATTCAGAGGAGATATCCAGGATGGAATTATCCAAGTAAATGTTCCAGATCAAGAAATTCGTGGGCTCGTAACGTAAAAGTGTCACTTAATGGACACAAACAAAGATGGATGAATTGGAGCTTGAGATTTATAAAATCTCTGTAACATCCTTATATCTTGATCATCTTCTTCTAAGATTACCCTGTTTACCCCAGAGAGGCAGGTAGAGTTAAGGGTTATATCCCATTTAGAGCTGCATTATTATGAGATCTCCAAGACAGCTAGTACCATTTTTGGCAGAATTGAAAACCCTGGTCAAATAAGTTTTAAGATATAGATTCATATAGCCTAACTCAATATCCTGAGAGTTCAGTATAGTTAGATATGAAAGACGGTTCATTTTGCTTATGCATTATCACCGCAACCCTAATTAGGCAACAATTAAGAATTTGCCATCAGCTGCCCAGGATAGTCGAATTGTTCGACTAGCGGCAAGGATTAGCTATTCCTTAATTTTAGTTTTGAGCAGTGGTTGGAATAACCATCTCACCTTAAAATAAGCTTTTCTATAATAATTGATATGTAAGTATTAAGGCTACTCCTTTGGAGACTTTGTATAGATGGAATGTTAAATATCTATTGTTAGATAGAGAATTGGTAAGTCCAATTATCAAGATCTGAAAGTTGCCTGGGGAACAACAAATAAGATTATACAAATCCATAATCGATTGTAGGTTGCCAGTATATGGCAAGAAATCGAGGAGTTATGAAAATTGCAAACTTCCTAAGTTCTTGTTAAGGAATATGGTTTAACAAAAGATATCACCCAGGAAGGGTGTACCAAATTTGTGAAATTATCAGGCTAGTTAAGCTCTGAATATATGAAAATCATTCGAAGGAAATCAAATGTATCAAGATCAAGTAGCTTGTAAGCTAAAACCTACTTAAGGAGTTTGACGGAGCTCGCAATACATTGCACACTAGTGATTGGAGGATGTGTTCCGCCAATAAGTCAAGAAGCACTATCACATAATGATATGCAAAATTATGATGTGATGAGCATCCTGTATCGATTGAGGATCGATAGGTCAAGAAGCTCCAAAAGGATACATACGCCTAATATAAGGACCACTTTGGGAGCTTGGAAAGACTCCAGATATGCTATAAAAGTTAAGTCCCTTATGCGACAAAGAGTACTTCCAGCATTTTAACAAATCTCGAGGTCGAGATTTCTTTTAAGGGGGTGAGGATGTAACACCCCGAAAATTTACGTCCTATAATGTCTTGACACGTGTCATAACCTTTCAACGTGTGAAAGAATGTTCTTGAAGGACTAAAGTTGACAAACAATGAAACTATGTAAATACAAGGGTTTAAAGTGTCAACAATGAATAAATATACTTTACAATAACCCTACATGATGTTTATAACCTTAAACGAATGGATCATGGATCATACGAAACGAGTTGTGAAAGAAAGTGAGAGATTACAAACTACAGGGGTTAAATGTGTCAACATGTTAAAGATATACCTCTGAGTGACCTTATAGCAAACCCGAAGCCTTGTAACGATTAATTATGCTCACTAGAATGCACCATAAAAATTTCACCAAGTTTCGTTACCGTATGAGAAAGTTATGATAAAATTCGTGTGTGAGGGTTAGAATCGTCAACATTGAAATTTAGGGCTTTTCGGGTGATCACAAAGTTACCCGAGGACTTGACAAATAGGGTATAAGTATTAAAGCCCCCATATGTCAAATATAAAGCCTCTTAATGCAAGAAACAACTCGAAAACGACCTTTCGGGGGACCAAGGGCCAAAATGCAATTAAAGAAAAATGGGAAACCTGAACATAAGGCTTAGGCGGCCCGCGTGAGATTTAACAAAATGTGAGGCGGCCCGCGTCAGACTGCCAGAACCAGAAAACGTGGACAGGTGCCTGTTTCAGTCCCTTAACCGACTTAGATCGACTTTGGGCAATACAATGGGCTTCCTATCATGGTTTTGAGACTATAGGGGACACATGTAATGATCCTTGAACCTTGGTAGACCCATTTGGCATCCATCTAGCATGATTAAAGTTCATATATAAGTCACAAAGTTGCAACATGCAACCACACTTCATTTCTGGACATTTTGAGGAGCTCAAGACCTGATACAAGACTTCTTAATCATCCATTAGACTTATGTAAGTATGCTTGACCCTTCTAAATTGAGTCTTGATTCGTTTATAGCCTAGAAGTCAAACCGTCGTAACTACGGTTTGACATAGTGATAGATCATAAACGGTCCAGAGTTTTGTCGAAGCGAAAGATGTTATAAGTTGGTATTTATGTAGACTATTAACCCCTAAAAGAGCACCCACTGATTCAAATCCTAACTATGTCGTTTGTCGAGTCAAACTTATTCCGAAAAAGTCAACAGAACCATAAATCGCAAAATTAACGATACAGAAGGCGTGTAACCTGTTTTATCAGTTATATAATCTGAAAATAAGTATGAAAACTTGTCTAGGCTTGTTTGATTCGACAACTCTCAGTTTTGAACCGATTCGGAGCCGAAAGTCGCATAGTTTGACTTTCTGCTTTGACCTCGATTCTGACCCGTTTTTGATAGGTTTAGACATGACTTAAAGTTCCATTAGGACCTAGTTACATGTTGGTATAACCCTCTGCGTTTATACCACTTGAAACCTCGATCGTCCGACGTTTCCGTTAAATGCCTAAATAATGACCATAATGCCCTTATGTTTATAAAACGAGATTTTTGAAGATGTGAAAGTATAAAAGTCTTTGTTACTGATTATTGAACATGTCTGTAATTTTTCACGTCAATCGGAAGTCTAGATTAGGAGTTACGCTTAATGACGTAATTATAAACACTTTTATTAATTAAACGGCGTCATTAGCGTAAAGCCTATCTAAACCCAATTTTTGACACCAAAACTTTTACCCACTGATGTTAAATAATATTTTGGGATTTTTGAATATTTTTAATTATTTTTAAACTGATCATAAGCTATGATTAGCGCCTTAATTCGGTTAATACCGAATATACCCTTTTCGGGTATAAAATGAGTTTTATAAATCCTTTTGATACCAATCAAATTGCTACTGATTTTAAATAATAAATGAAGTGTTTTAAGCCTGTTTAAATGACCAGAAAACTCAGAATCCTATTTTTAACCGTACATCGCTTAAAACGACTCTATACGCGTATTATACGCATAGTTAGGGTTTAAAACTATTTTGGCATATAAGACTTATAACCAAATGTTATAACCTGTTAAAATAAACCATTTTACTGATTTAATCAGACCCGGATCACAGAAGATAAATTCATTCCTTTTATAACCTTTAAAATGACCAAAATACCCCTACGGGGCTTATTATGAGATTAAACTCGTTTTGGGCATAACGGAAGGTATCCTACTGATATCACAACATATTTAAGGCATATTAACTTAGGAAACCTGTTTAGGACTCTTATGGTTACCCGTTACGCTTCATACGCGTTTGGTTCGGTTTATGTAACTAGTTTACATAAATTAGCCGAAACGGGTCAAACCTTATCAGTTTTATCTCAAAATCCAGAATGTGTATGAAATACCCATATTATACAAGTCTTCAAACTTGTCGGGTCTAAATCACATTCTATTCCGGTCTTCGCTTTATCATGCGTTTGAACCGTACCTACCTCTTGAAAACTAATCGGTCTAAGTCAAGGCTTAATTAAAGACCCGTTAGGATTCTAATAGGTTATTAAAAACCTTCGTTCCAGATTTAGGAGCCCAGTAAAAGCTATCTGTACTTGCTGATTTGATACGGCTGGGATTGAATTTATATTTAGCTCAGGTAAATACTTTTAACTTATTTCCCTATACGGGCTTGGGGTACGGTATATAAAATACCGCTTGGTCGGGCGTTGAATATTTAATCTTATTATGGTTAAATTATTGAGATGTCTCCGTTTAATTTGTTTTGTTTACTTAAAGCCTTTGGGGGTTAATGACCGTTGTCCCGGATATCCCTGGCATCATTCTACGGAATGGCCACGACCTTAGCACACAGGTGTAGGCGTACACCTGTCAGTGTCTCATAATTAAAGTGGTGTGTCCATTAATCTTTAACCCGGCTCGATCCGGGCTACTGAACGCATAAGAAACATGTAAATCCTGTACAAGTTTATATATTAGATAAGTATCCCAAGTTATAAAATATTATTTGTGCCATGTGCATTCAAAACAATCATTTTCTTAAACCCTTTTTAAAATGAGTCAGTTGATTGTATTTACCAGTGTAAACTGACGTATTTTCCCAAAAAGGCTAAGTGCAGGTACTAATTGGAATTGGCTGGCTACTCCTAGCATCAATAAAGAGTCTCGCAAGCTTAGATGCCTAAAGTCTGTTGAACCATGTTATTTTATTTGCGATCCGCCTGTGGATCCTTTACTTCCGTTGTAATACTTTGATGTTACACTATTACGGATTGTAATATATTTATCCTTTTGCTTCCGCTGTGCATTTATATATTGTGTTGTTTGACTATGATGTTGCCAACCACGTCACGTTACTCCCCTACCGGGCCCACCGGTAACACGTGGAAATTTGGGGTGTGACACGTATAAACTATTTTGGCGGACACGTGTCAACATAGGGTGAACCGGGTTATTTGTAAGGTGTAGCGGCTCGGGGTCAGGTTGAACGGGCTTAAGTGGCAGCGGTAGCGGCATTTGTTGCTCGGTTGGCAGGAAAATGAAAAGGCATAGGTGAACCGGCTTAAGGCAGCGGTAGCGGCATAAGTGAAACGTGAACCGGCATAAGTGAAAAGTGAACCGGCTTAAGGCAGCGAAGGGTCTTATCAACATAGGGAATACGCGCCGGTTGGGTGAAGCGGCATACCTGACATGTGTAGCGGCATACCTGACATGTGTAGCGGCTTTATATTTAATAATTATTTTTGTATTTTTGTTCTATTTTATTAACATAGTAAATTAATAAAGAAAACAATTTATATTTATAGTTATATATAATTAATCCTATGACTTGGAGTATAAATACAACACACGAAAAAACTACTTTCTCTCATATATGTGTTGGAAGAAATGTCTAATAAAAACAGTGATGATGTATACAGCTCTCAACCCGTTAATAAATCATCAAGTTGGATTCTTAGAAAATGGAGGGCGCCAAAAAACATGAAAGAAAGTTCGTCCTCTGAATTTTCAAATCCACAAAATGCTGAAGACAACCAGTTTGTACTGAACCGCGAAAGCTTACACCTGCACAGAACAGGTAGATGGGCAATTCCAGACGACGAAACTGAGAATTGGTCGAAAGATGTTGTCACATTTTACAATAATGGAGACGCTCCGTTCTGCTACTCTGCTGTTTTCTCAAGATCAATTGAGCTAGACCAAAATTTTTGGGGCGCCCTGTTGGGATATCGTAGTAACGGCTACCTAACTGCTACAGTAATTTTGTTTACATCTTTCTACAATATGTCGTATTTTGATTCAAGTAATTTATTTTTGGTGTTAACATATTTAACAATTAATAAATGATACTTGTACAGCATATTGAAGGATGGGTTGGAAGACTAATGGCTTGGAGGAGTAGAAAACTTCAAAGGGATACAATGCTAAACTTGCGTTGGACTATTCTACCACCACATTTTTATGAGAATTTATTAGACTCCGTTACTAAAAACGTGGCTATGTATGCTAATGGTAAATTAAACCCATTTCCTTCTTTCTTCGACGTTGATTACGTTTTTTTCCCACTCCCGTTGGAAAATAGGGAATGGCTACTGCTTCGACTTGAGTTGGTAACTCAAGAATTAGTTATATACGCATGTGAAGACATATGTGTTGGTGAAAAGTACAGAAATGCCATTCACCCACGGTTGACAAAGATCGCCGTTTATTTGGGAGCTTTATTGGTGCATTTGCGGTATTGGAAAAAGACGGGCAAACCGGAAAAATGCATGACTTTCGAGCTTAATGAAGAATACATGGTGTCTAACAGGTCACTCTCAGGAAATGAGGGAGTCTATCTGTGTATGCTTATGGAGCATCTAGTAACAGACAAACCAATTAATCGAACCGGTGAAACAATTCAAAATTTTTTAGCATACAGACGTTTCATGGCCGATAAACTGTATTTCTGGCGATGTTTACCACGTCCAAATGTTGTTTAGTGATATTTATTTTAAGTGTTTAATTATTGATATGGATTTATGATGACTTCATTTACTATTTTTAAGATTGTATAACTATTAATTTACTATATTTTTAATGATTTAATTTGATTAAAATTTTAGTTTAATTGATTAAAAATATGAATATCCGATAACCAATCAAATTTTATTTTTTTTATAAATATTAAATAACATGTATAACTGTTGACCCACCCTACTTGGACTTTTAAAACCAATCAAATTTTATTTTTTTATACTTTCATAAAATAACATAAAATGTCGTTCTTATATAAACCCCCCAACATCCACACACACCTTTACACCTTCAAAATAAACATAACTCATTATGAACAGCAACATGGGTGTAGGTAACCAAGATACTATCGAACCAGTGGTATCCGCACCCCGTCGGCGATCCACTCGACGTCGGCCGAACCAAGAAACTACAAACCCTCCACCTTCGAACCAAATACTTCCCGCACCTGTGAGATTAAGACGACGTCGTCTGAACCAAGAAACTACAAACCCACCACCTTCAATTACCTCAGCTGCAAACCAACCACTAAAAAACGAAACCATTGTTTATGAATATTACCAGCAAGAACATCCAGACGATTTAACAGTTCAAGATTTGAACTTGGCATACGATTCAGCAACGAGCACACTTCAAATTGCATCCCCAAACACTCATCAACCTAACCAGATGTTGGAGCAAGGAAGACCGGAAGGCTATGAAACGGACCCGGGAGAGGAATACGTACAATGGTGGGGGGAGGAGGACACTCGATGCCCGACACCGGAGAGCCCACGTCGTACATGTTGGTACTCGCCAAGATCTGACGGTCGTGACAGTGATCGTTCGGTCTCGCCGCCCCCATTCTTCTTGGGTGATTGGCCTTAGGAATAATCTATTTTTATTTTCAGATTTTTAGTTTAATCGTACGTTTATATAAATGCTTGTCCGTTTGTTTGCTATTGTATATTAATAAATAAAGTCTTGTCTTATTTAGTGTATACTGCAATGTACATAAAATATAAAATTTATCATATATTAACGGGAAAATTAAAATTTAATTTTACAAATTACGGCATCATTAAATGAAAGTGAGCTCCGGATTTTAAAGATAAGAAAAACGTCATGAAAGCCAATACATAACACGCCTGATAAGAAATTGACATAAATATATATATTTATCGCATGTTTTCCATCTCCTTGCCGATATAAACTCCAATAATGATACCTGCAAATTAAGAAAAAGATAAGTAATTTTGAGTTTGAGATTTTAAAGCTAAGAAAAACGTCATAAAACCGAGAGGTAACCCACCCGATGAAAAAATTGGCATAAAAACGAGAGATTCTTAAAAAATACAACATTAAAAAATACAAAATTGAAAAAATTGGCATAAAAACGAGAGATTCTTAAAAAAAAATTGGAAAGGGGGCGACGCGGCTCGGCTTCACCTTGAAAGGTCATGGCTTCTACTTGTAGCGGCTTGGCTAGCTTGTGGGGCAGGGGCGCGAAGCGGCTCGGCTTGGGTCTGAAACGGCTCGGCTAGTTTGTGTAGAGGCATAAAGCCTTTTCAGGTAAGCGGGACACGTGTCCGCTTGGTTGTGGCTGGTTGAAGGTGCATAAAAATGGGAGTTCACTTGGCTGGGGAAGCGTGAAAGGGCATTTTTATGCCTGGTCAAATGGCTAGTTTCGTAAACCACATGGTCAAGCGGCTAGTTCAGTAATTTTCCCATTAAAAAGGGTGAAAGACAAGTGGGAGGTGAAATGACCGTTCTACCCTCATGAGCAGTGTACATGATATAACTTGACTGAAAATTATAACTGGGTTTGTCATAAAGGACATAACGTGCAACATTTTCAAACATTAAGTACAAAAGTTATCAATTTTAAAGGTAAAGGACAGTCCTGAAATTTGGGAAAAACATAAAGGACAAAACTTGTAATTTACTCTTTGTTTAATAAACGAACGAACACAAACGAACTTCCCGCCGAACGGTTCACAAACTGTTCGCTGAACGTTTGGTTCGTTTGCAGCCCTAATAGTAGAGTATTGATAAAGCGAGTTAAGTCTCACTATCATAGATGTTGAATTGATGATAAAGCAAGTGATTTTAGGGGCTGTTTGGCTAAGCTTATTTTACTGACTTATTTACTTATTTACTTTTTAAAAAGTTAAAAGGTGTTTGGGTTAGCTTATTATGTGAGAGGAATAAGTAAATAAGTCATTCCATTATGACTTATTTGCTTTTCAAATAAGCAAATAAGTAAATAAGTCAAAAAAATAAGCTTAGCCAAACAGCCCCTTAGTCTCACTTTCTTTGTTTTCTCAGATCTTCTACTCACTCTCTTTGTATTATCATCTCAAGCATGCAAAAAATGCAAGTGTTTTCGCCTTTGAATTTCTTGCAATGTTGTATTTTTATAACACAATCTGAAAATTAAATGCATGGTTGACTCTATGTTGTTGACCGCACAAACAGTTATATTTTATGTTTTCTTTAACAACGAATTTCTTTTAATCCATGTTGTTTACGTGACTTGAATCAAAGATTTTCCCCTTTCCAAATTCAGGTGTTTAAGGACCACCACCCCATTGGTAGTTGTATTTATGTAAAACCTCATAAAACAACAAATGTGGTGTATAAAGAAATTTTTAACGACTTGTGATTATTTCGTATTTTTCTAAGTTCATTATAATTTAATCTTTACATAAGTAATCAAACATTTTTTTTCATTTCAAAGTTATTAGTTATTCATTGGAACTATTTTTGAATTATGAAATCAAACTTATAACGTTTTAAATCTTTAGAATCAAATTGTGTTTATAGCTGTGCTACCTAGAATTAATTTGATACCTTCAAATAAAAAGATTCCTTTCGCATTTCAAATGAGACAATTTCCATTAGCTATATGTTTCGCGATGACAATCAACAAAAGACAAGGATAATCACTATCTAGGGTTGGTTTTTACTTGAAACAACCTGTTTTCACTCATGATCATTGTACGTTGCTTTATCAAGAGTAAAAACCAAAGATGGAGTCATTTCTTTCAATTCAGTGTAATTTAATATTTACGTTAGTAATTGAACATTTTTTTCATTAAAAATATTATGTCAACAATGTTAAATAATATATTTTATTGTGAGTTCACCCGTGTAACACACGGTAACTTAAACTAGTATTATAATATTTAAACAAACTTGTTTTTATTAAGGCTGACAAATCGTGTCTTAACAGGTTTCTGACGGCGCGCACAACATAAGTTTCAAACATGATTACGACTCGTTTAACTACTTTCTACCTCATGTTTATGTTTTATGTACAAAGATGAATAAATGATAGATTCTAACATTGTAATTTTAATTATTTTAAAAATTAAAAAAGTCAAAGGGTGTATTTTTCAGTCAAACAGGTCTAATCGTGTCTTAACAGGTACCCAATTGCCAGCCCTAGTTTTTATTTTTACTTTCGGAAACCAATCATATAGGATGAAACTAATAAAACTGAACATTCAAACTGCCTAAAAAGTAAAAACACCATAAATACAGCTATCAAAATCAATCTTCATATTGCAATTTTCAGTCCAAAAATAATATTGATAAAAAAATAAATCTCATGAACTAGCAGTTCAAAAAGAAAAAAAAGATAAATCCACCAAAACTCAAAAGAACCAAGAAAATTCATCTTCCATAGTTGAGAAATCTAAAGATAATCTCGCCTTTAACCGACCCTCAAACAGCTACTGGAATCGGCATAGGCAAAGGCGCATCAGCAACAAACGGTGGCCTGTATTCCTCAACTTCTTTGACTTGGTGTGCAATGACATCATCTTTAGGCATGTGAATAACAACATTGTCAGGTAACGGTTTCTTGGGGCCAAGTTTGCCGGTAGGATCCCAGTCGAGCATAATGTTAACCTTGATACCAATAACACCCTGCAAACAAATTACACAACTTTGTTATAAATCAAGTATAACATAACAATAAAACTATAAATGAAAACATATAAGATAGAGAAAAGATGAGTCTACCTGTCTAAGAAGCACATGTCTCACAGCAGAGTCAATGTAGTCATTGACTGGACCAGATGACACCATGTACCCGTCCTTAAACTTCATTGATTTAGCACGTTGAGCTCTAAGTTTTCCGCTAATAATCACCTGATCAAGATTGATAAGCAGTGCTTAGTAGTAACAAATTCACAGAAAAAAAAATCTAATATCTACATACCTCACATCCTTTTGCTCCATTCTCCATAACAAATCTCAAAACACCATAGCAAGCCCTAAACACAGTCAAATAAAGCATCCGTTTATTTTAGTAAATGGACGTCTGAATGAAATCATCATTTCCACAGAAGGAAAGTTTTGATAGACCTGCGGACAGCAAGACCGCCAAGAAGCTTGTAACGCAAAGATTCGGCTTGTGCAATGGCACAGAGCCCCCTGTTGTTGACTCTCTCAGCATAAAGTTCCACGCTGTTTTCAGGGAACTTGAACCGTTTCTGAACGAGGGATGTCAGCTCCCTTATCCTCCTTCCCTTCTCACCTAAAAAACAGATTAGATATGTAAATAACAATGGTGTCAGGAGATGTTAGTAACAATTTTGTTCAAGTTAAAATAAACTAGTTGTTGTCATCTTAAGCTGTTAATGCTCCCAGTTTGACAACAATGAATCAGTTCCCATTGTAAACACTAATAAGACCATGTGTAGTGGTTTAGCCAAATAATGCCCCCACCATGGGGCGTTTTGCGACACGTGGCAGTCCAGTCAGCATGGGGCATTATTGGGCGTTATTGTAAAAGTGGCGTGGTGGGAATAATTCCCAATAACGCCCATTCCAATTATTAAACAATTATTTTTTTTATATAGAGGAGGTTAAAAAAAAAAGAAACTACTAGTGGACCACTCCCATTGGCCAGTCAACATGGTTGCATGCAATGTTGAGCGTTATTTAAAAAACGCGGATGTAAATTTTTTTCAAAAATAATGCCAAACAACGCCCTATGTAATTGGGGGGGGGGGGGGGTTGAGCGTTTTTTTTTTTTTTTTAAACCGCCCCACTACGGGTGGTCTAACAAACACAACTCTATTTTACTGATTAAGGTAATTGGTTTATGATCTAATAAACAAAAGGTTTCAACACCAATCATAGAATATGAACATCTCGTGTTGAAAAAAGCGCTTTTTTGAAAAACCAAAACAGTTACTTTTTTCCATTAGTGCGTCATAGTGTACAACTAGGTTTTAAAAAGCGCATGGAGATCCAATGTGTTTTGATCCCAAAATCCAATGCGTGAAGCGCGCATCACATACATGAGGCGTTCGCTATAATATAGTTATTTATGAATATAAGATATACTCATTATTAATAGTCATATTTGTTCAATCAGATTTGAAAAACTCATTCCCATTGCAATCACCGTCCAATTTGTTCATATACATCAGATCACATCATGTGATTGTGATGCGCGCATTTTAAAACCAATGTATACAAATATCTCACATTTATGACAAAAATACAGAAAAAAAAAACAACTTATAAAATCTTAACAAGATCACACTATTTTCTTTCAACACAACATGCAAGTCCAAATCCACTAGTTTAGCTCATATATGAACCCAAGTTTAAATAAACATAAGATATAACTCATTCTAGAATAGCTTGAAGTAATTAATTAATCATAAACAATAAATTGTAACATTCATAACTTAATAAAAAAAATATTAATCACATACAGACCTATGTTCTCTAGTAAAAAAGAAAAAAAAATCACAAACATAAGTTTTAACACTAAAAAACATTAATCAAATTCAATCAAATTGAAAAAAATTAAAACTTTACCTAACACGTTTTGAGTACGTGTGGCTCTTATAATAATCTCCGTACGCATCGGCGTAACCCTAACTTCAACTCCAGAATAACCGTCCTCCGCGAGTTCTCTAGTAAGAACCTCGTTTAACTCAGCGAAAAACACGCCATCTGCTACAAACTGATACACAAAAACATAATAAAACTTAGATATATTGATGGAAGTCTAAACATAATATTATAATTTAAAAAACAGGATTGGTGAGGGAGTAACCTTTCGCTTTTTGCTCAACTGAGTCGCCATTGTTGCCGTTAAGGTTTCGGTGATGATGAAGAGTTCCGGTCACAATTGAGTCGCTACAGTTATCCGGGGGAAATTGTGTAGGGATCGCAGTTACCATATATATTTGAAGATGGTTAGGGTTACAAACGAAATTAACGGTTTAACGGGGTAGCGTTAAAGCCCGATTTAACGGGGTAGGGTTAAAGCCCGAAACAAGTCTTTTTTTTTTCATGTTTCATCTAAAACGACTTTTTTGTATCATATTGTTCATCACTATGTCAATATGGTACATAAAATCGCTTTGAATGAAACTGTGGTACAAAAAAAATCGACAAACAGTCCCAAACCTCAAGGACGATTTTGGCAATTTACACTTCTTTGATTCTCTTTTATGTCTATAGTTAGACCGTGTATAGTGAAGGAGTTAAAGCATCCACGAGTCCACGGCATACCAACCGGTTGTCAAACACGATTACGAGTAGCCAAAGAAGGGCGCCAAAGGTGGATGTCGCCACCAGAATAACGGGCGTGAAGGAAATTGTTGTGAGGGCTGATTTTTTCTCCAACCAATCATAATCCAATCCACGTTTTATTTAAAAAAAATATACCTTTAAAAATAATTATGTTTTTAGTTTAGCTACTACACATATTTATTATGTACCACACTGCCTATGTGATACTGGTGTGACAGTAACTTTTTCACTTTAGTTATTCTATTACACTTGGTCTTATAAATTAAGATCTTGTAACTTCTTAAACTCATAAATCATAATTACCAAGTTTTTAACACAAAATGTTACATGCTATCAAAAGCCTTAAACAACAAAAAAAACTCACCACTCTTTATAATGAGTATCATTGTACTTGTTGAAAAGGTCAATTCATTATCAAACACATATAGTTTATTTTGTCTAATGTTTTGTGTTATACTTGTATGTAGTGGGCTTGAGTAGCTAGATCTTTGAATTGAGCGCTGCATTTGTAAGGCTTAGAGGGAGTTTATGCATCTTCGGTTCTCATCCATTTATGCAGAGTGGGCCTATTGGCACACCAAACCCTAGCAAAATTAGGGTTTATCTACGCTGCGTATTGGTCAATACGCAGCGTATAGGGTTAACCCTATACGCTGCGTATTGATCTATACGCAGCGTAGATAAACCATAGATCTCAGTGCCTGATAACCAATCATTGCACAGAAAACAAGGTGTATATACGCTGCGTATTGGTCAATACGCAACGTATATAAAACAGCTGCAAATTTGGGGTCATTTTGGTAGGTTTGAAGTGTCAATTTTTTTCCAGGTTTATATACTTATAATTATAATTATTATTAACGTAACTTTTTTTAGCGTTTCATGTCTCTAACTGATTTGAAGAATTGGGTACAAGAAACGGGAAAGAAGTATGGTTACGTAATTGTTACCCGCCGATCAAAAAATATACGCTGCGTATTGACCTATTTGGTCATTTTATGAAACTCATACTTCAGGGACTAATATGGTCATTATTGAAACTATTTTAACTGAATGGTTTAGCCAGGTTAACTTTCATATAAAGATTTCTTCTTTAAACACTAACTCAGTTAGCATACTTAACTGAACAGTACAGGGACCATTTTTGTCAATTTTCGAAACTTCAGGGACCGTTTTTGTAAATTTTCGAAACATCAGGGACCATTTTTGTAAATTTACGAAACTTCAGGGACCATTTCTGTCAATTTTTGAAACTTCAGGGACCATTTTTGTAAAAATTGAAACTTCAGGGACCAAAGTGTAAATATATCAAAAATGGGTAAAAAGGGGGTCTTCTTTAAAGAACCGGCCCTTGCAAGGATCGAACTCGTGACCTATCATTTAGAACCGCAACGCCTTAACCAGTTTATCCTCCTACTAGGAGCTGTGAGAATATGAAACTTAATTCCTTATATACACTAGTTATGTTATACGCTGCGTATTGACCTATACGCAGCGTATGCCAGGTTTACATACGCTGCGTATAGGTCAATACGCAGCGTATATAACCTTCCTCAATTTTTTATTCACAACAGAACATGTTAAACTTCCAGAATTTTATATAACCTGCCAGAATTTTATATAACCTGCCAGAATTTTATATGTACACCATAGTATATATATAACCTTTCAGAATATACAAGAGTTTGATATATACAAGAAAAGTTTATGCATACATAACAAAAATGATAAAATACTGCTCCTGCTGCTGATGCTGATCCCATTCCGCATCCGTAATGAAGGGTAGTGGAGGTAACCCGTCATGCTGTCGCTGCTGCTGCAGCGCCGCAACCACCCACTCCAACAGATAATTGTTCCTTTCAGCTAACCGAAGCTGCCGCTGATCTGATGGGTCAGGACCGCACGGCCTCTTGTATAAGAGGCAATATAAGAAAAATAAATCACCACTGGTGCACCACTCCCGGCTTTTGTTTCGAGCAGTGATCGAAGTGGAAATCATTTTGTGCAAATACCTGCACAAAAGGAAACCAGTCAGTAAATAATAATCAGACGACATCGACTAAGATCGTCGTTAAATTATTTATTTTTTATTATTTAGTCTACGTCGTCCGTAAGGCGCGTACGGGCCTAACGAGCGTCGAAACTAAGTTCGTCGTTAAAATATATATATTTTTTTATTATTTAGTCGAAGTCGAACCGTAAGGCGCGTAGGTCCCTAACGAGCGTCGAAACTAAGATCGAAGTTTTATATTTTAACAACGATCTTAGTTTCGACGCTCGTTAGGGACCTACGCGCCTTACGGTTTGACTTCGACTAAATAATTAAAAAAAATTATGTTTAAAAAAATAAATCTGTTTAAAAAAATTCTGTTAAAAAAAATTCTGTTTAAAAGAGCAGTTTTCTGTAAAAAAAAAACAATTTAAGTTTAAAAAAATATTTTCTATTAAAAAAAAACAGTTTTCTGTCGACGCTCGTTAGGGACCTACGCGCCTTACGGTTCGACTTCGACTAAATAATAAAAAAAAATTTAACGACGAACTTATTTAGTCGACGTAGTCCGTAAGGCGCGTACGGGCCTAACGAGCGTCGAAACTAAGTTCGTCGTTAAAATATATATATTTTTTTATTATTTAGTCGAAGTCGAACCGTAAGGCACGTAGGTCCCTAACGAGCGTTGAAACTAAGTTCGTCGTTTTATATTTTAAAGTCGAACTTATTTCAACGCTCGTTAGGGACCTACGCTCCTTACGGACGACGTAGACTAAATAATAAAAAAATATAATTTAACGACGATCTTAGTTTTGACGCTCGTAAAGTGCGTACGGGCCTAACGAGCGTCGAAACTAAGTTCGTCGTTAATTTTTTTTTATTATTTAGTCGAAGTCGAACCGTAAGGCGCGTAGGTCCCTAACGAGCGTCGACAGAAACTGTTTTTTTTAAATAGAAAATATTTTTTTTTTAAACTTAAATTGTTTTTTTTAACAGAAAACTGCTTTTTTAAACAGATTTTTTTTAATTATTTAGTCGAAGTCGAACCGTAAGGCGCGTAGGTCTCTAACGAGCGTTGAAATAAGTTCGTCGTTAAAATATAAAACGACGAACTTAGTTTCGATGCTCGTTAGGGACCTACGCACCTTACGGTTCGACTTCGACTAAATAATAAAAAAAAATATATTTTAACGACGAACTTAGTTTCGACGCTCGTTAGGCCCGTACGCGCCTTA